>CM064519.1:52895333-52932833 GCA_032716605.1 Paralithodes platypus | reverse complement strand
CCCCTTGAACTGAATGGCATTGTATCTATCGTTAACTTTTAATCGTGTAATAACTCCGTTATTATAAATACTCAACCTCATGTTCATAGAGTAATTTATTCTTATTTTTGTCTGATGAGTCCACCATATAATTTATGAAAAACATTACTGGAACACCCTGTATTCATTCTGTCAACTTTTCAAAGTTATTTCCACATTCTAATTTTATCCCAAGCCCGAACTATGAAACGTTTAGTATTATAAAAAATACATCGTAAAACTCTTGTGATTACCTGTTAACCCTTTCACGCATTTATGACGCAGAGGTTGCCAGATTAGCAATAAGAAATAGAGTTCTCTCACTCTTATAATTACCTCTCCAAAATTAGTTTCCTGCCCACAGCTAACTCAAAGACAACTGCAGAGGTTGAAGTAACTAAACTAAAGGTGTCTAAATACCCCTGATGGTAACAAAGGCTTTAAAGTATCCCCAATAGGATCAAAATCGCGTCATATGTCGGAGAGGGTTAATCAAGGGACTGGGGTTCTCGATAAGGGGTTCCATTCCTGAAAATGTACTTGACTTACAGTGTGCTGGCTTAATAATCCGGAAGGGTTGATAGCCTCTGAAATCCTATTTTAACTAACTAAATAACTGTTAATCGTGTGTGGCATCCGAGTGACCATAACCTACGTGTCCTGGTGATGACCTAGGATGACTCACCAACAGGTCATATGATGGTTCGTTCTTTGACCCTCGTTTACCATGACCAACAGTAGTAGTACTAGGTCACTGTAATCACCATGACCAGTACCTCAAGTCACCGTAACCCGGCCTCTGTTTTGGACCATGAACATACGGAGGTGACTGTACTACGCTATATTATCATGGTCGACTTGCGCCATTATCACTGCCATCATTTGGAGTCTGGTAGATCAATGGTTGGATCCTGGTGCACTGTTAACCCTGGCCTGGGATACCACACACGATATTGATATTTCTAAGTCAATGATTTTGTTTATTTTTTTTTTTTTTTGTATTTATATATTTTTTGCCGAAATACCTACAACCATGCAACTTATATACTATTTATATAACATTTGTTGGGGTGTGACTAATGTTTTCCTTTTTCACAGGAGGAGGAGGAGGAGGAGGAGGATACGTGGCGAAGAAGAGGAAGAGTACAAAGGAGAAACAAAAGGAAAAGAAGGAAGAGGATGAAAAGGAAGAAACGAATAGCTAAAAACATGATATTAGGAGAAATGCCACGTATAATAAATATATGCTATGTAAATAAATGGATAATCAATAGTCTGTTCATTGTGACACCCTACCTAGTCCCTTGTAAATCAGGAAGGGACACCTATTTATTGAGTATAATTATCAGATCCATTGTGCAGGTAGTTGGGCTATGTGTGTGTGAGAGAGAGAGAGAGTTGAGAGATACATAGATAGATTGACACTTAGATATATAGATAGATAAATAGATAGATTGATAGAGAGAGAGAGAGAGAGAGTAATGAGTAGTTTGTGAGATAGACAGATAAATAGATGCGTACATAGATAGATAGATAGTGAGAGCGAGAGTAATTAGCTTGAGATAGATTGATAGATAGATAAATAGATAGATAGATAGATAGTGAGAGAGAGAATAATGAGTAGTTTGTTTGGGATTTCTAGACTCACCATTAACACTATCTGAGCTGACGTATTAGATTTTGTTTATGATAGTTTGTCGTCATATTAGTGTGGATTGAGGAATTTGAGGGTATTATAAGGGTAAAGACAGCCTAATTAACCCTCTGATTTCCATATACCTTCCCTAATCTGAAGGAGAGTGATAAATAGTAGATATTCGCCTTAATTTTTGTTTTCTTTTCAAACTATACTCCTACTGTCATTCTCGTACTATCATATTCCAACTGTCCTTATTCCTCATATTTTAACTTTCTCTAATGGGGGAATGCTGGTTACCTGGCGCACTGACGGGTTTGAAGGCTAGCCTCCTCGCAGTGACCCCATAAAGCAAGAAGAAGAAGACGGACCAAAACAAACAACCCCTTGTTCTCGCCAGTGTTCAATAATTCGCTATTTATGCTCGTAATACAGTGCCAGTTGCTATAGACTTGCGTGTGCGTGTACTTGAATCTCGTGTGCCATTGTTGAAGCTACCGTGGAAGCGGAAATAAGAAGAGAAAGGCGAGAACTAAGTGGATTTATTGGTGGCGGAGATGCCATTCAGGTTTTGTGGTAAGTACTGTATATTGTTGCATCAACTACTGTATTTGGCGAACTCATTACTTTCTTAAGCTGATGTAGGAGTTATGGCCGTGGTTTTAATCGATGTTTACAAAGTAGGCTATACGATTGTAGGGGACATTGTTGTTTTTGTTGTTTAGAAAACGGAACAATCTTGTCTTTGCTCGTGAGAGAAAACGGGAGCCCAGCCACCCATATTTTGGCATCGGAGTGTACATCTATTCCCTACATGATGGTGTCTCTTATTAACCCTCTGAGGATCGATGACGCACTTCTTTTCTGTTTTCTGGCTATTATTAGACGATTTTATTCAGATTAGGAAGTGTGTATGGAAGTCAGAGGGTTGATTGAGATAGTCTTTACCCATTTAATGCCAACACATCCGTCCTAAGTTGCATAATATGGTAACAAAAAATCACCAACCCGATACGAGTTTTTCAGGTAATTTGTTTTTGTTTTTGTTGTTTTCTTTGATATACAGTGTTGTTTAATACCGAGGACTGTCGTATTTTTTTTCAGTGTTCTTTTATTTCATAGATTTAATTTTAGTAAGCGTTGTTTCCACATAGCGATTTTGATAATTTAATTTGACTTTATATTGCCCTTGTCCCAATTTTGGTTTGTTTAGTTTGCAAGTTTTACATTTTAATTTAGTATTTTCAACATTAGCATAACCTAGCCTAACCTAACCTAGTATTATTACCTGTCTCTGCGACGGTCTAAAGTCTAAACCCAGCTCACGTTCCCTGTTTATGGGTGCGCGACGGTCTAAACCCAGCTCACGTTCCCTGTTTATGCATGAACAATCCAACAGTTTCTCGTATTTCACTTATAGTGAATTTTCGACGGTAATTACATTTAGGCTACACTAACAAAGTATCGTTCATGAAACTGATAAAACACTGATAATTATCATCGATGGGGCCAGTATCAGGTTGGTCATAAACTAATACCCATAATATTGTCTAATGATAGCCAGAATAAACTGTCTAAATTCGTCATAAGCCTCAAGGGGTTAAGGTTCCCTGATAACTACCTCTGAGAACTGTTTAGCAAGAACATCATCCTTTCGTTGTCGATTTTAGTTTTCGATGTTTTATCCTCCTTTTCATATTATAATTATGGAGTTCTTAAGGGGGGATGGACCGGTTTTCTGGTCCACTTTCTCCCTCATGTTTAGCCCCACTAGTTTTGAGATTATAAGACGTTTGGCCCATTAGTTTGGTAATTGTAACACCTTTCGCCCCATTTCGTTGTCAATTTTAAGACCTTTCGTGCCATTTAGGTGTGGATTATGTCTTGGCGAGCGATAGCGAGCCTGCAATTTTAAGAGGAACCGGCCTTCGGCCGGGAAATTTTTCTACCGAACAATGTACAAATTTATCTTGAAGGAGGGTCTAGGGGTGTTTTTCTACGCTTGATAGAGGTCTAGGGAGGAAACTAAAAATATACATGAATAAATGAATTAATAGACCAAATGCACGGTCTGCCTCCCCGTAAGTTGGTAACTGTTTGGGTATTATTTTACTTTGTCCCCATAATCATGATGGCGACTGTTCACTGGCAGCCATCTTGATTCCATATGCAATAATAATAATGCAACGGTTTAGTGCTCATTTTTAGTCCATTCAGGGTTAGATTTGGATATGTTGACTTAGATTAGGTTAGGTCAGGTAAGCTAGATTAGGTTAGGTTAGATAAACTTGATTAGGTATATTCTAGTTTATGTTAGATTATTAATTAAGTTGGCTAAAAACGCGTATTACTGATTTTTAGCACCAACAGTTAGTTACCTCATATATCTGTTTATGCCTTTTAGATCTGGTAGAGCATATATATACATCATTGCTATTGTCATTAAGAGCAGAAATGTATTATAAGAGAGATAAGAAACCCAAAATACTCTCCCTATGTACGGCACTGCCACTCCCCGTCATCAGCTGTTCGTCTAGACTCTAGACTGTGTGCCGTCTATAGGAGAGTATTGACAACTTTTTTTTACAGTAGGTAGATATGTTGTTACTGTCTTCTTTTTTTTTTTTTTACCGAGGGTTGAAACTGTTATCAATATGATGAGAAACGATGTGTGGTTGTCTCATAAACGATGTGTGGTTGTCTCATAAACGATGTGTGGTTGTCTCATAAATAAGTACCAAAATGAGTGTTTTTTCCCCTACTAAATAACTGAAAATGTAATAAACATTTAAGAGACCCCGGACAGCCTTTTTACTAGTTATATAACCTAGTTTAATCAGTGTTCCTCGGAGCTTTCCCAGTATATACCACCTCCTCTACGTAGGGTACGTAGTACTCGCCTTGCAACATAATCTCTCTCCAACCCAAGGGTGAAACTCTATTCTCAGACTTTCTTCTATTCAACTGCTGAGCTCTGGAACTCTTTCCCAGAATCAGTCTTTTCCTCTTCCTATGACTTAAAATTGCTTCAAACTCCGTGTGTCCAGGCATTTTAGCTCGAACGTCCCTTGATTTCGGCCCTGTCACTCTTTGAAATCTGGGGGAGGCACTTGCTGCAGGCAGTTATGCCTTTTGTCTCCCTCATTCACATAGAAAAAAAAATAATAAAACAAATAAATACAAAATAAATAAAAAAAGTTAACACTTGGTTAAACCAGCGGGGGTGTGTGGGCGGCATCCCCCACCCATAATACTAGGATAGGTTAGGGTAATGTTAGCCCCATTCTCACTAGGTTTTCTTCAATTTTTACCGAGAATATCAATAAGGCCTGAGGGGGGGGGGGGGGGGGGGGGGGGTTGAGGGGGTCTCAAGGAATCCTGTATACCATGGCAAACTGTTATTGTCATATATATAACATATTTTTTGTTATTTAATTGTCTTTAACCCAACATTTTCCTTGGTCCTCTCCACTAGTGGGGGCTGTGTTTTTAGATAGTTGGAAAATGGGTAAATACTCATTTCTGTTCCAAATCTTTATAATACGACACTATATCTCAAGGACAAAAACACACACAACCAAAAATACTTACTAAAATCGCTGTTGGTGCTAAAAGTCAGGTTTCCTAAATACGTAAACAGGGATTTTCCGGTTCCGACATAAATCAATGTCAAATTCAACTGCATCACATAACAAACCTTCAGATAAACCTAGGTTTCATCTTCTGATGGCTTATTGGGGTAAATTTGGATAAAATGGCTTTGATTGTAGGTCAGTGGAAAGCTTTGAAAAGAAATTAGATACTTTTCGGCAAATTCAAGAACAGAAACTTAGCTATAGCCTATAGTCTGTTCGCTGTAAGTAGGCGAGAAATCATGAACTCTATCCTTTGTAACTCAAAAAGGGCTAGAACAAATTGGCTATACATTTCCACATCTATTCCTTGACTGACTCTTCCCAAATGGTAGAAATATTAGCTGGATTACTCTAGTCGTTTTTTTAGTTACAGAGGGTAGAGATCATGATTTCTCGCCTACTTACAGCGAATAGACTATAGGAGCGGCAAGCTTATATAAACCACCACACGCACTATCATCAAAGTTATGATGTGAATATAGTGAGTTGTGTATACACATGTTTTGTTTCTTTAGTCTTTATTCTCCTTCCAGTACAAACCCCAACACTCTGGGGAACAATGTAGCTGCAAGGGTGTGTATTTGTGAGTGTAAATGTGGGTCAATATGTAGGATTAGCATCAATATAGGTAACGCATTAATAATATTAGTTTGGGGTTCCTATCATCATATGCTTTCATTAGTTTATTCAGGTACAGTCACGCTAATAAGTGATGTCTCGGCACCAAGTATGTTTTGATCAATAATTGGTATCAGCACTATCTAAGCTTCATTTCTTCATATCGAGTTAAATATACCAACATGTTCCTACACTTACCCACCCTATTCAACATCTGACAGACATTAATACAGCACAGAGTGAGCCAAACGTAATGACAGCTGGGACATGACTTATTAGCGCGACTGTACATTGAGGTTTATAATGGATGATTAATGTTAAGATCGGGGTGTTACTATATAATTTTTATCCACGGATAAAAATAAAACAATCTTGGGATTATTAATTTGTTTTCCTGCGATTTTTGGTTTGTTTTTGTCATTAACCTAACCAAAAAACCTAACCTAACCAAACTAAATGTATTTGGTGGCTATTAGGTTAGGTTAGGTTAGGTTTTTTGGTTAGGTTAATGAGCAAAAATAACTAAAAACAAAAAATCCCAAGAAAGAAATAAAAATCCCAAGATTTTGTTTGTTTTCCCCGAGGATAAATTTAATATTATAATACAATGAAGCATATGATGATTGGAACCCCAAACTAATATTATAAATTTGTTACCTATATTGTTGCAAATCCTACATATTGACCTGTATTCGTGAGTGTAAATGTGTATTTATGTGTGAGCATATACCTGTGTGTATGCCACGTGTGCGTATTGTAAAAGAGGTATCTGTGTTGTGAAGCATTTTAGACGGGTGATATAATGAGTCACCCCTAAAATAATAATTTTCTATGACTGGCTATAGAAGAACACAAACTGTATGAGTAACTTAATAATTTAAATTTAATTCCACTGTAACTAGGCCTATACAGAAAACGCATAGCCCATATATTAGGGGTTGCCTTACTGTATAGTTTTCCATATATTTTGATTGACTATGTACTATAAACTCTGTTACATTATATTACATGATGCATGAAGGCAACAACGTTCCCCAAAGTGTTGGGGCTTGTACAGAGTGCTAAATAAATAATATGGGAAAACAAAAAAAATCCACTGTATAATTGCGTGTGTAATTTCGAATGGTTTCCTACGATGACACACACCACACCTATATTCACAAATACACATCCCTTCTTTACATTTTTTTAAGGGGAGATGGGCAGGGTTTCTGGATCACTTTCTCCCTCACGTTTACCCCATTAGTCCCCGCCGTTAGGGAGCCACCTTGTCGTGGTGGCGGGGCTTGAAGCATGGCCGGTGGCCTCTGTTCCTCGGGGGGGCCACAGCCCTTCTTAGGATTAGGGCCCCGCCGGCCTCGTGGGCTAAGACCTCCCTCCTCGTTGGTTTCCAGAAGCCTGCGAGGTACCTCTTTTCTGTCTTTTTTTCCCCCCCCCTCTACCTTTTTCCTTTTCTTTACTTCACCTTCTTCTATCGTTGCCGGCTGGACTATTCTTTATGCTTTGGTGGAGGGTGGATGTGGACGGCGTTCCCTTCCACCCGTAGAACTGTAGTACCTAACGTGCCCGCACGAGGGGAATCTTTTATCGTCAAATCTCGCCCTCTGTGCTGGACCCGATACTGACGAGTTGACCGCCCATTAGGCACAGGGGGGTTGGGGTGTATATCCGGGTTTGACTCCTGGGGCATGTACCTTGTCCTCTAATTTGTGGCTCCGTGGTGGGTGTGGAGCTTCTCCCGGATTAACCATGTTACCTTCGTCTTATGGAGCCTTCTTCTGGATCTTCGATCACCGGCGCTGGCAATGATATGGCTGATGTGTTTGTCTCTCCTTCCTTGCCCGTCCTCTCCTCGGTTGGTGGTAGATCTTTGCCTACCACTATACCGGGTCCTTTACCGACCCATGCACTGTCTGTGACCGTCCATTCGACCTCTGCTCCTCATACAGTTCCGAGCCTAGTCGTGTCGAGTTCTCTTGGCACGTCTACCTCCTCTACGTTCGCTTCCTCCCTAGCCGCTCGCTCAGTTCCTGCCCCTTTGTCCTCTTCAGTGTCCCACTCCGTTCTACCTGATCGGCCCTCTTCCATTCGTCCGTTCGCTCTCTCCTCTGCTTCCTCTTCCACTCTTCTTCCCTCGTCCTCCTCCACTTCCTCGGTTTCTTCCCCTTCCTCTCGTGTAGTCACTTTCGAACCGTATCTCCCACCCGTTCCACATTCTTCTTCTTTTCCTTCTCCTCCCGCTCCTTCCGCTCCCCGCCCTCGTTATTCTGTTCTCCCTTTATCCTCACTCTTTGCCCCTGCTGACTTTATTAAGTTCTTCTCAGTCCCCGCCTCAGCTCCTCTCGCCGGAGATGACCTCCTGTTCCACCTGCGTCTCCTTCAGCAGGTGGGCAAGGATGTCACCTTCCACT
This sequence comes from Paralithodes platypus, assembly GCA_032716605.1. NCBI lineage: Eukaryota > Metazoa > Arthropoda > Malacostraca > Decapoda > Lithodidae > Paralithodes > Paralithodes platypus. The sequence goes on along the minus strand of CM064519.1, from coordinate 52,924,515 downwards.
CCCGCCATGATGACTCCCGTCTCGTTACGGTCCAGAACGAACGTCAGGCTGCTGCTATGTCAACCATTGTCGACTTCTCCGGAACTTCCATCCCAACCCTTAAAGACCAAAGACTGAACTCTTGTACGGATACCGTCCTGATCCCTCCTTCCATCCGTCTCGGTGGTCGGCAGTTCGCAGACTGTGCCGACCTTATTAAGTCTATTGTTGTTGCTCAAGACCATGTTGTGGTTAGTCTTGTCTGCTACACCATCCCACCTCGCACCAATCGCCGCCATCCCGCCAATATCGCCAAATTCACGTTCGATGGTCGGTCCCTCCCTTCTCACGTTATTGTCGGCAGTACTCGCCTGCCCGTCACTGAGTCCCTACCTCGTCCTCAGCAGTGTCGCAGTTGCTGGCGCTTTGGGCATCCTGTTAAGTACTGTCGCTCTTCCGCTCCTGACTGCCCTAGGTGCCCACGCTGTGCACAATCTGGCCATCTCGTCGGTGACTGCCGGTCTCCGATACGATGCTGCCTAAACCGTCAGGGCTCCCATTCTGCTGATTCCCGAGATTGTCCCGTTTTCAAATTCGAGTCTGAAGTTACGATCCTTAAGACATTGCACGGCCTTACTCTTTCTACGGCTCGTCAGGCAGCTCGCTGCCTGGGCTTCTCCCCTCATCCGTTTTCAACTGTTCTATCTCCCCCTCCCGTCTCCTCCACTTCTTCCGCCCCCCCCCCCCCCCCCCCCGTTGCGCCTCCATCATCCTCGTCCTCCTCTCCCTCTACTTCTCCGGTTCCGTCATCTGTCCCTTCTTCTCATCCTTCTTCCTCTCCTCCTTCAGTTTCTTGTCTCCCCCATCCCCTTGGCTGTCTCATCGTGTTCTCTCCCTTTATCTAACTCTTTTTCTGTTCTTACCTCTTCTACTCCTACTTCCGCCCCCCCCCCCTCCTTCCACTACTCTTCCTCGCTCCACTTCTTCCGGTTTGTCTCAACGCCTCATCCGCCAGCGTTCTCGTCCGACGCCGCCTCCTCGTTCTCTTCCTCCGTCCTCGTCTCGTAGTTCCAAGATTCCCTCCCGGCTTCCTGCCTCCTCTACCAAACTAGTTTCGAAACATTTGCCCCGTTCCTCCCTTTCTTCCTCTCCCGCCTCCTCTTCTAAACGCAGGGACCGCCTCCACAGTGTGCGGAGCCCGAGTCCCAGTGGGAAGAAGAAAAAGCTCCCTCCTTTCCCCCCCCCCCCCCTTCTCCTCTTTCTTCATCCTGTGTCCAAACCCCCGATTCCTTATCCTTATCCTTTGAATCTTTGCCCAAGATTGAGGAGTATATTCTTTCTTCTCATCCGCCGCCTATTTCCGTTTCTGCCGACGTTCATCCCATCCCTTCTACGCTCCTCCCTACCCCTTTCCCGCCTCCCCCTACCACTCTCCCTCCCTCCTCTGGCCTTCCCCCTCCCGGGCCTCTCCTTCCCGTTCCTCATCCTCCCGACCCTCATCCTTCCGACCCTCATCCTCCCGTCCTTCCCCCTCCCTCCTCTCCCCTTCCTCCCTCCTCTCCCCTTCCTCCCTCTCGCCCTCCTATCTCTTCTTCTCCTTCCCTATTAAGCCTCCCTATGCCACCTGGTTATCAATCTTCTTTCCCTCCTTGTTCTTCCTCGTCCCCCATTCCTTCCATTATTACTCACCGTTAACCTCATCAGTCTTTTCTTCGTTGTCCATAAGTGTTGTGTGTTCTTATTTTTCTTGTTCTTTGTCCCTCTTTCTTTCCTCTTGTATGTATGCGTCTTTCCCGCTGTTTGCTGTATTTTGTGTGTCTGTGTTGTCTATAGTGTATCTGTTTTCTTCCTACTTGTGTATTACTTTTGTTGATGTTTTCTCTTTTTTGTCCTTTCTTTGTTTTCTTCGATTTTTCCGTTCCTTTCTTCTCTTTTTGTTTTTTGTTTTTTTCTTTTTCCTCCCTTGTTCCTCTTTACTTCGGCGTGTTTTTGTTCCGCCTCTCTGATATGTGTTTGTATATATCATTTGTGAAGGAAGGAAGGTTTTCGGAGCAATGGGAAGTATGTGGAAGACGAGAAATCTCGGAGTGAAAGTAAAAAGTGCACTGTATCAAGGAATTGTTGTGCCAACAGTGATGTATGGGGCTGAAACATGGGCTCTGAAGAAAAAGGAGAAAAGAGGGCTGGATGTGATGGAGATGAGCTGCTTGAGGAGTATGTGTGGAGTTACTCGTAGAGACAGATTGAGGAATGAAGAGATACGTAGGAGAGTGGGGCAGCAGGAACATTTGTCAGCCAGAGTGGACAGAAGGGTGCTGAGCTGGTATGGTCATGTTGAACGAATGGGAGATGAAAGGCTTACAAAGAGAATATGTGAGTCAGGTACAAGGGGAGATAGAAGGGCAGGAAGACCCCCATTGAGATGGAGAGACTGTGTAAGAAAGGCTTTGGATGATAGAGGAATGACTATAGATCAGGCAGGGGAAGTGGTGGTGGACAGGAGTGAATGGAGAATGCTTGTGAATAGTTGAGTGAACACATGGTCATTTGGAGTAAGGGGTCGGGCGCAAGTTCGACTAGATAATAGTCCATCAGGCGCCTGGCCCGGGGGGACGATTAATATGAAGGGTGTGCCTGGAAGTGTGGTGGGAGGGCTTGTGGCTTTGGCTCCGCTGCATGTCTGCCTGCCGAGATCGGAACCTCTCCGGGTGGTCAGGGGCCGGGGGAGTGCTGGAGCGACCTTGGTAACCCTGGTCTCTGGGTCTTCTCCTGGGTGACCTGGATGTGTGTGAGTTTGTGTTTTTATCTGTGTTTATTTTTTGTTTTATGTTGTTTTTGTGTTTTCCCTGTTCTTGCTCTGTCTTGAGTCGGCTACCCCCAAAATGGGGATTGGGCCTGAGCATATAGATAGATAGATAGATAGATATATCATTTTTATTCTCTCTTTTACAGCTTATTTTCTCGTACTTTCTTTTTAGTGTTTTTAGTATGTCCATTTTGCAATGGAACCTTCGCAGTTTTTCTCTTCAGAGAGACGATTTGCGTTTTTTACTCTCTTCCCATTCCCCTAAGGTTGTCTGTCTCCAGGAAACTCGTCTTCTTTCTCCTCCGATTCCTGTTCCCGGCTACCGTTTTATCAGTTCTCCTCATTCTCTTTCCGACACTTGTATTCTCCTTCACCACTCTGTTCCTTATGAAGAGTTTTCCTGCCCTACTTCCCTCCCTTGCACCTTTGTTAGGGTTTTTCTTGGTCAATGGATTACGGTTGTTTCTCTTTATTTCTCTCCTTCTGTTCCCGTCGATTTTGGCTCTTTTACCATGTTTTTAGCTCGGCTGCCTCCTCCGTTTTTATTGCTTGGTGATTATAATTGTAGGCACACCCTGTGGGGTGATTCTGTCATTACCTCACGTGGTCGTGCGTTAGAGTCTTTCATTATTAGTAATAGCCTCTTTCTCCTTAATACTGGTTCCCTGACTCATTTTGATGCTAGAACACGTTCTTTTTCTTGTCTTGATCTTTCTTTGTGTTCACCTTCCCTGTCTCTTCTTTTTCATTGGTCTGTTTTGGAGGATTCTCTCTATAGCGACCATTTCCCTGTTCTGCCCTCTCCTACCTCCTATTCTCCTGTCCCTGGTCCTCCTCGTTGGTGCTTCCAGCGTGCGGACTGGTCTACTTTTGCTTCACTATCTCTCCCTTCCTTACCTCCGTCTGATTTTTCATCTGTACATGATTTACTAGCCTTTTTTCTAGTCACAGTCTTGAGTGCTGCCTTAGTCTCTATTCCTCGGACTTCCCGTCCTTTTACGTCTAAATGTGTTCCTTGGTGGTCCCCGAACTGCTCCAAGGCTCTCCGCGTCAAACGGGCTTCTTGGAAGAGCTTTCGTCGTAAACGTTTTACTCCCGCTCATGATCGTTCTTTTATACTCTTTTGTCAGGCGTCTGCCTTCCTCCATCGCACAGTCAGGTCTGCTAAACGTCAGAGTTGGGTGTCCTATGTTTCCTCCATTACGTCCTTTACTCCTGTTCAGTCCGTCTGGAAGCGCATTCGCAAGATTTCGGGCAAGCGTTTACCTCCTCATTCTCCTGTGCTTCATGTTGATGGGGAGTCTGTTGCTGACTCAGAGGCAGTCGCCGGTCGTTTGGGTCTTTACTTTAGCTCGGTCAGTAGTGGCTCTCATCTCCCCCTGGAATTTCATTCACTTAAAGCCGTCGCAGAGACTTCTCCAGTTGTTTTCACTCTGTCTTCGGCAGAGTCGTACAACGCCCCGTTTTCTTCCCGTGAGTTGCTCTCCGCTCTTCGTGCCTGTAAGGCTACTTCTGAGGGTCTTGATGGCGTCCATAATTTAATGCTTAAGCATCTTTCCACTGAGGCTTTGGTATTTTTATTGGCTCTTTTTAATAAGGTTTGGTCGTCTGGTGTGTTCCCTCCTGCATGGAGTTCTGCTCTTACTATTCCTTTTCTTCAGTGGCGTCACCAGGGGTAAAATTGTGGGGGGGCTGTAGCCCTGGCATAGATAGGTGGGTGGGTGGCGAGCGAAGCGAGCCTGAGCAGCTGGGGTGTCCGAGACAAGACGAAGGGTTGATGTGTGTGTTGTTGAAGATTATGGTATAGTAGTGAAGAAGATTGTGATGGATATATACCTGTAGATGTACAAACTGGGTTTTGGGAGCATTGACAGTAACAAGATTGTCTCTACTCCAGTTGAAAATAGTTGATAGATCTGAAGACGGGCGTGATATGTCCTCATCACGGGAGCTTTGAAGTAACTGCATCGTGGAAGATTATGAAAAACTAGTTGAATAGTGTAAGGTAGAGTCCTAAGCAGATGAGGGAATAGGGCAAGAGGTAAAGTTGTAAAGATCATTAACAATGAATATTAGAAATAGAACTTGAGATAGGACAAAACCCTGAGGAACACCGGAGTTGATATAGGTTGAGGAAGTGAGTGATGGGCGCCCAAAACCACAGTTATGGAACCGTCAGAAAGGAAATTTGAGGTAAAGGCACAGATAGAGGGATAGAAACCGAAGGAGGGTAGTTTAGAGACGAGATTTGTGACAGATTCTAACGAAGGGTTTGGATGTGTCTAGCGCAATAGAAAAGGTCTCCCCAAAGTCTCAAAAGGACACATGAGTTAGTCAGATAAGAAAGTAGATTACCAGTAGAGCACCCATTAACCCGTTCTGTACCGGCGACGTCCTTGTAATTTTATTGTAGCTATATTTAGGCAATTTTATGAAGCTTAGGAAAGATATATGGTAGCTAAAAGGATTAATTGAGATAGCCTGTAGCCTTTTCATGGGTTAACGTCTTTCCTAAGCTGAATAAAATCGTCTAATAGTTGCCAGGATATACTATAAAGGATGTCACCGGTACTGAACGTGTTAAGGTAACCATACTAGTGATCTGAAAGTAGATTATGGAAGACAAATTGTTCAAGAAAGTTCTGAATTATTTTAGATTCACACATACACGAGATAGCTCAATCTTTGTAACATATATACAATCTGTATGACCTATACATCATTCTTATATATGTCATTACCTGCTGAAATTAAATTAGTTTTTCATTAGACTATGTGGGTCTTGAATCAGTGGTGATCTATTGTATTTATTTTTTAACCTTTCTACTATAGTTTTGGTATTTTGTCATCCTCTAGAGTCTATATCAATGTTAAAATCAGCGGGGGTCTGGTGGCAGCAGCTCCCAGGTTAGGTTAAGTTGTTAGATTAGGTTAATGACAAGATACGGAAATTGTTGTGGTGATCGGGTATGGCCAAATTGGGACATTTCCGCAACAAATGGGTGCTATATAATCGCATGAATCACATACAAAACAGTAGGGAAAACCATGGTTTATCTGAAAAACTATGTGGGATAAATATGGGGAAGCCGGCCATCTTGAATCAGTAAAGATCCATTTTTTCCACTGTAGGCCTACTTTTAGTATTTTGTCATCCATTATATCAATGCTTAGACCAGCGGGGGTAAGTTTCTTAGGTTAGATTTAAAACAAAATATGGAATTTGTTGGGATGATGGGGTATGACCAAAACCAGACATTTCCGCAACAAATGGGTTCTAAAATTGCACGGATCACTTGAAAACCAATAGGAAAAAAACAAGTTTTGTGTGGAAAACTCTCACATTTGTAAATAAATAAAAATACCGAAAATTTGAATTAAGAATAGATTACAACAACTGTAAGGATAGGCTTAAAAGATATGACAGCTAACTGAGCTATATGGGCTATCCTTCGCTGGTGAGCTTAAGAACTATTATAATTATTGGTATATTTATTATTATTATTATTATTATTATTATTATTATTGTCTTTATTAATAGTATTTTTAATATTACAGTATTATTATAACAATGTGAGATGGCTTCGCTGTTTGATCCAATTGTCTATATTAGGCTAGTTACGCATTTAAACTTAATTTTCTTTGAATTGTATTAGAGAAAACGAAGGTTATGTTATGGGTGACTATACGAATCAAAACAAATATCCTTATTTATTATATTATTTTCACGCATTTTGAACAGTTGCAAGTAAAACTAAATAATTTTATAAAATAATAGTTAATTTAGATATGACACACAAAGTTGCCACGTTCAAATGAACCTAGATAATAACCGAAGGTATGTAGATATTTTAGTTCAAAGAATCTCGCGCAGTGTAAGCTGCTAAGCATCACTTTCCCTGTTGCTCTTAACTACGGCGGTGCATCTTATTAGTACGGTGTAACCGTACTATTTTACTTTGACAATCACAATGTCTGCTCTAGATTTTCTATTGGGGGATACTCCTGATCGATCCTATGATGATTATCAATCCACAAAACAAAACTTGCTTGATGAATATGTCAAGTTATATGTCATTGGATCGGGTGGCCATGCAAAGGTGTACAAGGGTCTGTATCGAGGGGAGATGGGATGTTTAAAGGAAGGACATAGCGAAGATGAAAAACAAGCGTTTTTGGAAGAGTCCGAGATATTGTTCAAGTTGGATGGCGCAGGTGGGACTCCAAAATTACTCGGTTTTGCTTCAGACGCCCCGATAATAATTACATCATTTTGTAAGGGTCAAACGATCGATGATTGGCAGAATACTGGTACATTAACCAAGACCCAGGTTGTATCAGCGCTGATCGAAATCACCAGTAGCATTCAAGATATTCATCGTAAATGTGTCGTCCACAACGATATTAAAAGTGACAATGTCTTGATCACTTTTTCCAGTGACGACATTTGTTCGGTGCATATTATTGATATGGGCTTAGCAACTAAGCCTTGTGATAAGCTTGAGCTCACTGATGTCAGTTCAGAAAATTATGCAAATTTTTCCCACTACGCCCCAGAGGTTTATTTCGGCAAGACCACCAACCCGAGGAGTGATGTGTTCTCCTTGGGTCAGCTGGCAGCCTCCCTGCTTAAGGTTGCAGGGGCCGGAGTGTCTTCTTGTCCGGATATGAACCTTCTAGTGGATGAAATGACTCGCCACAAGCTGGAAAGCCGGCCCACCACCTGGAAGGTCCTCTCCGAACTCAAAGCCATTGCCCTATCTGATCAGTTGAAGGACCTCTCAGTGGAAAAATAATCTTGCTTTGTCTTGATCTTTTGAAAATGTATGTGTTTTAGTGTTAACTATTCTATTCTTATACTATTATAATTATATACTATTATTTTATTATTAGGCTATACTCTTATATTATCTATACTACAGTATACTAACCCTTTGATTACCTATGACGTTATTTTATATTATATTTTGGTTATTTTGACTATTTTATGTAGCTTAGGGAGGAACTCTAGAAATCAATGGGGCAACTACCACAGCCTCTACCTAAGCTGAATAACATCGTCAAATGACAACCAGAATAAAATGTAGAATGCCATCATAGGTACTTAAGGGGTTACCATACCTTTACTATATATGTTGTTGTTGTTGTTCCCTAAGCTGCCTGGCCGAACAGCCCCGAGTCCCTGAGGAAGGCCATGGCCACGATCGGGCTTTCCCACAGAGCTCTCATTGAGTGTAGATTGTGTTGTTGGCATAAGTGGTTGTGTGAAATGCAGTCTTCTATGATGTGTTTAATGGTATGGGGTGCTGTGTTACATTCCGGGCAGGCGTCGACAACGGAGTCATCCAGTCTCTTCTGATAGCTCAGGAGAGCTGGATGGTGTCCGCATCTCAGCCTGGCCAGGTGGACTCTGTCCTCGCGAGGGAGGGAGGATTCGGAAGGATGGATTTCGGGAGGTCGTGCATGCAGCTACGTGTTGTCTGTGAGTGAGTGGATGGATTGGCGGGAAATATGAGTATGGATGTGCTTCTGGAAGTTGGTTCGGGGTGGGCAGGGAGGGAGAGAGGATAATAATTGTGTGTGATACCGTGTGCTGGGTGTTGTTTTGATATTTCTTGGTGTCTGTGGGTGTGTTGCCATGTAGTTTAGTGGGTGGTCTTGGTTCGTGGAGGCTGCTGCCAGGAATTGAGTGCCTCTCATGTCCAGATGGTCTTTGACTTTGAGGATTTTGGTTTCTTGATGTAGGTGATCTGTGGGTGCAGTAGCTGTGCAGCCTGTAATGATCTTCAGGGCTTTGTTTTGAATAGTCTGTAAGGTCTTATGATGTGTTTCAGCTAGGTTAGAAGCCCAGGCTGGGCTTGCGTATTCCATCACTGATCTTATGTATTGTTTATATACTGTGGTGGTAGTTTCTTTGTTGTGTCCAAATTTTGTGTGAGCAAGTGACCTGAGGGCGTTAAGTCTGGTTGTCAGTTTCTTTTTAATGTTTGTGGTGTGCTGTTTGAATGTCATATGAGTATCATATGTTACTCCTAGGATTTTGGGTGTGTGTGTATGTGTTAGGGGTGTGTTGTTTATGGTGAGTTGAGGGATGTATTCGTGTTCTCCTGTCCAGCTTGTGAGCAGGGTTGCGGTGGATTTGGCTGGGGCTAGATTAAGTGTGTTTGTAGTGCACCAGCCATGTAGTGTGTTGAGATAGGGTTGAAGGAGATCTGTTGCTCTTTTTTGGTCATGGTGTGTGCATGTGAGTGTTATGTCATCTGCATAGGAGGCTAAGTTTATTTTGGGCGTATTGGGTGTAGTTATATCGTGCATGTACAGATTGAAGAGTGCGGGCGATAGGACGGATCCTTGTGGGACTCCGTTTGGAAAGTTTCTGATTTTAGATGACTGACCGGCAAAAGATACGTGTGCACATCTGCCTGCTAGGAAGTTGGCCAGCCACCTTTTTGTGTTGTTGTGCATGTTTGTGTTGTAGATTTTGTTTGTTAGGTTGTGGCGGGGGATGGCATCGAAGGCTTTACTAATGTCGAGTGTGGCTAATAGTGATCTGTGTGGCAGTGGCGTCACCAGGGGTAAAATTTTGGGGGGGCTGTAGCCCTGGCATAGATAGGTGGATGGGTGGCGAGCGAAGCGAGCCTGAGCAGCTGGGGCCTTTTTGAGGCCTAAAAATGTGTATAAGTAAGAAACATATGACACATAAATATTGATGAGCCTGATACCAGGCATCAGTCAGTAAGTTACAAGGCCAATGGTAATTGTAGGATATAAAGCCTATGTGCAGAGAATAGTTTTTTCTTCATATACTATCATACTATAGTCCATTCATTATAGGTAGGCCAGAAATTGTGACCCCTAACCTTTGTAATTCGCTAAATGGCTAGAGCAATTAATGGGTTGTAAATTTCCATACTTATTGCCTGACTGACCCTTCCCAAAGATAGAAATATTAGCTTGATTACTCCAGTCTTTCCTTAGGTATAGAGGTAAGTGGTCTAGATGTTTCGCCTACTTATAATGAATATACTATAGTTTGTAACGATTTCTTAGCATATTAAATTGGATAATTTGAAGAACTGTTATTATTGTACCATTATATAGATTTAATTGGCAAGATTTTTCTTCCATTACTGTGATAGAAAAACAAAACAGTTCACTTAAAACAAAAAAGTATAATTTATTAACTCCAAATCATAAAGCAATTACTTTAGATAAGCCTATTGATAAAATACAAGATTACAAACAATTGTTATTCTATAAAACTGATATCCTTTCAAAGTTTCATATAGTGACATGGCCTAATGGTATGTGGATATGTGTCTTTTATTTCACAATTTCACTTTTCAATCAATGTAAATGACAGGGCTGGTGAATGTGGTGAACTGGTTATGCATTATTTATTATTTAATTTTTATTTATTTATTTTAATTACTTTTGGCAGTTTTGGGGTTTGCATTTTTTGGGGGGCTGAGTCCTTGATTTTGGGGGGCTAAGCCCCCCCCAAGCCCCCCCCCCCTGGTGACGCCACTGCTTTTCTTAAGTCTGGAAAGTCGGGTTTCTCGCCCCAAGACTATCGCCCTATTGTCTTGACGAGTTGTTTATGCAAGCTGTTTGAACGGATGGTTAATGTCCGCCTGATGTGGCTTCTCGAGTCACGTCAGCTTTTGTCTTCGACCCAGTTTGGTTTTCGGCGTGCTCGGTCCGCTATCGACCCTTTACTTAGTTTGGACACCTACGTTCGGTCTGCTTTTGCTCGCCATGAGTCAGTTCTTGCTGTTTTCTTCGATCTCGAGAAGGCGTACGACTCCGCGTGGAAACATCATATTTTATGCCAACTCCGTTCTTTTCATGTCCGTGGTAATATGGGCGTCTTTATCCGTAATTTCCTTTCTTCTTGTTCTTTTCGTGTCCGGGTGAATTCCTCGTTTTCTCGGTTATTCCCTCAGATAGAAGGTGTACCTCAGGGTTCCGTTTTAATTTCTCATCGCCATTAATGGCATTATCTCTTCCCTTCCGGCTACGGTCAGGTCCTCCTTATGTGTCGACGACTTTGCGATCTATGCGACTGGTTCGGATATTGTTGCGTTACGCTCCCTTATCCAATCAGCGATTGTGGCTGCCTCGTCATGGGCCACTGCTCACGGGTTTCGTTTTTCTACGACTAAATCTTGTGCTATGTCTTTCACTCGTCGCCACGTTATCCCGCGTCCTTCCCTTGAACTGTATGGTTCCGTTTTACCTTATCGCTCTTCGACTACCTTCTTGGGTCTTGTCTTTGATTCCCGTCTTAACTGGGCAGCTCATGTTTCCTCTGTTAAGGTTGCTGCTTTGCACCGTCTTCGTCTCCTCCAGACCCTGTCCCACCTCACTTGGGGTGCGGACCGTGCTCTCCTTCTTCGCCTTCACGTTGCCCTTGTTCTTTCTAACCTCGATTATGGTTGTCATGTTTACACATCAGCCTCCGACGCAGTCCTCCATAAACTTGACTCTGTTCACCATTTCGGTTTACGTCTTGCCTTGGGTGCTTTTCGCTCTTCCCCTGTTGAAAGCCTCTATGCTGAATCCGGCGTCCCTTCTTTGTACCGACGTCGGGCCCTTCTCTCTCTCCGGTACTACGCCCGGTCGCTTCAGTTTCCTTCCTTGCAGACCTCTCTTCTTCCTACTGTTCCTGTTCCGTCTCATTCTCGCCTTCGGCCCCCTTTCCTTTCTCGTATGGATTCCTTACTTTCTCATTCTTCGTTTTCCCCCTTCCATGTTCTTCCGCTCCGGCTCAGTAAGTGTCCTCCTTGGCTCCTTCCTCGTATTTCCTTGTGTTCCTCTATTTTTCCTTGTTCTAAGTCCTCTACCCCTGCCCTCAGTTCTTTGTTCTCATTTCCTTGTACACCTTACACAGCATTCTTCTTCTACCCCGGTTTACACTGATGGCTCCCGTTCGTCTTCTGGCGTCGGGTTTGCCATCCTTTTTCCTTCTCGTTCTTATCAGTATTCTCTCCCTTCTCCAGCTGGTGTTCTGACTGCTGAACTTTACGCTATCTTCTTTGCCGTCCGTCTCATGTGCTTCTTTCCTTCTTCCTCCTTTACTCTTTTTTCTGACTCTTACAGTGCCCTTCTTCTCTTGCAGTCTTTCCCTGCTGTCCATCCGTTGGTTCTTGCCATCCACGATTGGCTTGTCAGTCTCTCTGCTCGGAAAAAGGTTGTCCAATTTTGTTGGGTGCCTAGCCATGTTCGTGTCCATCAGAATGAGCAGGTTGATGTTCTCGCTCGCGACGCTGCGGCGGTCCGATCAACTTCTCTCTCTATTCCCGCCTCTGACTATTATCCAGCTATCTCTGCCTTCCTCCTGTCTCGCTGGCAAACAATGTGGTCTTCTCTTTCCTCTAATAAGCTCCGCACTGTTAAGGCCTCCGTTTCTGCCTGGGCTGACCCCTCTCACCGTGTTCGCCGTTGGGAGACTGCGTTGGCCCGGCTTCGGCTAGGCCATACCAGACTTACCCACTCCTTCCTCATGTCCCGCTCGCCTCCACCTCTTTGCTCCCGGTGTGGTGTTCAGGTTTCCATTTCTCACATTTTCCTTGACTGTCCTCTCTTTTCTTCGGCCCGTCGCCGTTCTTTTCCCTTTCTATTTTCCCTTGGTCGTCGTCCTTGTCTTGCCGATCTCCTCTCAGAGTCCCCTTTCTTTTCCGTTGACCACGTAATGGCTTTCCTTTCCTCGCTCAGACTCCTTAACGATATTTAACTTCCTTTCCTTCTAACTCTATCCGTTTCCTGCTTTAGTGCCATATGGCCTTTGTTGCCTGGTGCTAGAAATTTATTATTGTTATGTTATGTTACCCCATTAGTTTTCAGATGTTAAGATGTGTGTCCCATTAGTTAGTCGATTATAAGACCTTTCGCCCCATTTCTTCGTCAATATTTAGACCTTTCGTGTGCTATTTAGGTGTCGATTTTTTCCTTGGCGAACGATAGTGAGCCTGTAATGTTGGAAGAACCGGCCTTCGACCGGGAAATTTTTCTACCGAAAAATGTACAAATTAATCTAGAAGGGGGATCTAATGCATGTTTTTTTTTTAATTTGATGGAGGTCTAGGGAGGAAACTAGAAAAATAATGAATACATGCAAAAATCGGCCAAGAAGTGAACCATCCCGCAGAGCGAAGGTTCGAATCTCCATTCTGTCTTCTTTCTGTTTTCTTTTTTCTTTTTGTCATTTCTATATTGTAATATTTGTGTATGCATGTAATCGATATATTACCATTGTAATTTGCAGAATCTATCAGTTCAGTTCAATGTAGGTAGGTTGGGGAGATGAGAGGTCTGTATTAGAGAGCAGTAAAGATGGAAATGAAGAGCAAAGTCGAAGAGTAAAAGGTGTCCTTGCTTTTTTGCATGAGTGTTTTTGTTGTTGATAGGAGCATCTCTGGAACAGCAGTGTCACGTGGTGTTGATGTGGAGAGGCAGCTGATGTTGATGGAATTGTATAGTCTATTTTTTTCCAGCTGATGGTATATTGAATCCCTTATCAGCTGATTTCTCGATAATTAATGGAAAAGATGAATCTACTGTAGCCTATATGTGTGTCGTATTAATGCCAAGTTTTCTTAATTAATAACAAAAATCACTACAAAGTGTACATAATAGCTGAGTAATCAAGATAATAACATGGCAATTTACCCTCAGCTGGAAAAAAAATAGAATAAAGTTATTTGGGGGTTTTCTTTATAAGTTGTTCAAGTTGCAGAATTTATCTACAGTGGAAGTTTGTAATTATAGAATGTTGCTGAAGCCATGTAATGTGTATAAATTTACAATGATGTTGTTCAGTGCATCATTTGTGGTTATGTTCTTATGTAATGATAATACATACATGCACATAAGTAGCGCAGCTACATGTAGTTAGGCTATATAATATGGCGTTCTCGTAATCGATTCCGATAGTCCGGAGTTGATAGACACTTCATGTGATTCTCATGTGAATCTAGCACTTTGGAGTAGACATTTTGTGTTTTTAACTACTATATTCATAAGAGTAGAATCGTCATCATACATTGATTAGTTTCTTGACTGTCGAAATTTGTTGTGGAAGCATACTTTCGGACACACAAAAGGTATAGACTACGTTCATATGCATATTTACTAAGCACGAAATGCATACAAGGTTGTTGCAGGTACAGACAAATAAATACAGAAAAAAAAAATATATATTCATAGGTGATCTTGCTTCCATCCATTTTGTTCAGTATCCATCACTGTAATTTCCTATTGATGTTTCTGAATGTACACGTATTCATTAATGTCATTGATTTCATTAATTAGGTATATTTGTATGTTAGTTGGTGGGTTGGTGATATGAATTAATATGTTATTTAATTCAAAGGATAATATTGAGTTATATACTGAATTTTCCTCTGTACTTAATCTCCATCTTCAATCCCTCCCACCTCTAGTATCAGCAACATCTCCGATATCATCAAATGAGAATAATATATTTCAGAATCTCTAATACTTTAATCCGGGTAGCCTGTGGTGTAATGGTTAGCACGTTCGGTTCACAACCGTAAAGATCTTGGGTTCGACTCCCACACAGGACGAGACAGTTGGGCGGTCTCCTTACACCCGATGCCTCTGTTCACCTAGCAATAAATAGGTACCTGGTATAAGTGGACCTTTGTGAAGTCCCTTCTGGGGTGACGAGTAGTGGTTGTGGCCCCTTGAACTGACCTATTTGTGTTAGCGATCATTAGCTGGTTGTTGTTGTTGTTGTTTTTCCCCAAGCTGCCTGGCCGAACAGCCCCAAGGCCCCGAGCAAGGCCAAGGCCATAACCGAGCGCCCCCACAGAACCCTCCCTGCCTACCACAATAAAGCCTGGGTGACCGAAGCCACTCCATGGCGGGGAGCTGAGGAGGGTGCGGAAACGCCCCGGAAACCAAAGCCCCACCCAGGGCCCTGTGCCCCTCAGCAATTATGAAGAGAAAGTTGAGGGGCAAAGGAAAGATGTGACGCTTTGGCTTCCAATCTTGGTAGATTAGGAGGTCAATCCACGCAAGAGACGCCGTCACTTGAGATCTAGAAAATATATAAGTAAAAGGAACAGTCAGAGTAAGCTATGGGTATGGCAGAGATCGCTCAGTTCTCACTCTGATAGACCAGCCCATCACCACATGACTAGAACCCAATCCTCTCAACATCAGCTAGGAAAGGCCCTAGAAAGCCGCCTTTGGCGGGGGAATAGCTCCCCTATTTCAACCCTTTTCGGGGTTGGGCACCCGCCCTCATTAGCTGGTTGACCTTAATGGTTGACCGGTCCTTGCATTGATTGACCGAGCAGCGTTAAAGTAATGGTGGCTGTGACCACCAATGGAAAATGGAAGGAGGTGATGGCAAGCCGGCAGTCAGCACTTCCCACTCGTCATTTTATTTTTATTTACACCCATTTACCCCCCCCCCCCTCTCTCTTCCTCCCTCCCCCCTCCCCTCTCTCTCTCTCTCTTAAATAATTAGACAGATTAATATAAACCTCCCCTTAGCACTGCTATACTACAGACATCCCGTACATATCACATGAATTACAAAATTGGAAGATAAACGTAGTTGGTGTTCCTTATCAGGATATGTCAACTTTCTTTGAACTTCTCATATCGTATACAAGTTAATAACAGGCATAACAAGTAGCTTTTTTGTTTCTTTCAGCATTGATGTTTAAGACGGTCCTGCTAATAAGTCATGTCCCAGCTGTCATTACGTTTGGCTTGCTCTGTGCTGTATTAATATCTGTCAGATGTTGAATAGGGTGGGTAAGTGTAGGAACATGTTTGTATATTGCACTCAATATGAAGAAATGAAGCTTAAATATTGCTGATACCAAATATTGATCAAAACATACTTGGTACCGAGACATCACTTATTAGCGCGACTGTACACAGTATATGTTTTCACCTAGCTGAAAATTCAATACTTTAGCAGCGAATTTATCGATACTTAAAGGGAAATTATGGACCTACTATTTATCTGCATCATAAATGTATAGATTTCTTAATGAACAACATATTTGGCTATTGTATCTTTATAATAGCTGAGTAATGAAGATGGAAACGTGACAATTTACCGTCAGCCAAGACAAAACGACGAAGCATAGCTGAAATGCCGTTAAGGGGGGTGGCCTGTTTTTTGTTCTCTCCTTTTCTCTCTTTCTCTGGCTTGTATCCATTCGGCCCAATTCAGCCTACTGTTTTAAGACGTTTATCTCCATCCAGTTGTCAATTTCTTCCTGGTGAGCGATAGCGAACCAGCATTGTATGGAGAAATCCGGCTTCGCTGGAGACAGTTTTCTATCGAAAAATGTACAAATTTAACCTGCTGTCAAAAACATTAACCAAAATATGCTGGCTCGCTACTGCTCGTCAGGGAAAAAATCAACATCTAGATGGGAGTAAACGTCTTAAAACAGTAGGCTGTATGGGGCCGAATAGATACAAGCCAGAGAAAGAGAGAAAAGGAGAGAGAAAAAAACCGGTAACCCCCGTAAAGTTGTTGGTTTGTATTGAGGAAAGAGCTAGTGAGAAATACAATTAATACAAATAATTAAGGGAAGCTTAAGTAAGGAATATTTGAGATATGCCATTACTATATGATACTTTAAAGGAATGTATTTTAAAAGAACGAATGCTTAAAACACAAAAAACAAAGGTAATACAGAAGCACGGAAGAAATGGCAATGGGGAAGGGGCAAGGAAAACTTAAGTATAAATATAAAGAGTGGCTACAGGGGATTTTTTTTTTTTAAATATAATAGAAAAAAAGTACCTAGGATTGAAATTACTTCCACAAATCATCCTTAAGTAATGCATAGTGCGCGGAATTTCGATGGGAGTATCATAAGAACATAAGTATCCTGGGTTCGAGTCCTCGGAGTGCCACATGTATTTGTTGATTTAATTAATTGAGTTTAGATGTGAAGTTGGTTGGTGTAAAAAACAGAAGAATAGTCTGTATATATTCAGCTGACGGTAAATTGTAAAATCTGCTACTTCGCTACTACAGTAATTTTGCACCGAAATATGGTTTCATTTATGAACACTTGGTATTTAGGCTATATGGTGCAGTCGAGATATAGCCTACTATTTGGTTTCATATATTTCCATTAGATATCGAGAAAATGTACTGTAAGCTGGAAATTAATAGCATTAGCATATCCATACCAGGCAATTGACCACTTGTGAGTTTCAGGCTATAAGGAGCCGTGAACATCGATATTAAACAGAAACACAATAATAATGTGCGTTTCTGATGGATAAATGGTATGTTGAATTGGGTTTTATGTATTTATAAATGTATTACGACCGTATTTTACCTGTAAATTCTGTTAAATATCGTTGTCTACAGCTCCAACTTCCTTATAGAACGAAACTCGCAAGTCGGCAAATTACAATAGCACCATCTGCCCCAGCCCACGCCGCCCACTCTTCATCACCAGGGTTCGAGGCAGCCATAATTAAATATTATTTTCCTGCTTATATATTTCTTTTTTTGTTTTACAATTTAGCTTGGCCTAACCTGACCCATGTAGCTTAACAAAACCTAGCTGAATCTAATCTAAGATAAATATAATATTAATTTAAATATACAGTATATCTTCGTCTGCAAATGTGATTATATGTTTAACCTTCTAATCCACAGGTAGTCATTCTGGGGTTGTATACCATGTCTAATGCATATGGATATGAAAGGAAGCTTTATCTTAGTCTGCTTCTTCAAATAAACAGTTAGTACATGTTTATTGACCAACAAACCAGTTAGTTTTAGTTTGAAATGGTGGTGAGAGAGGGAGACAGGAACAAGTTGTAGGCTACGAAATGCACAAGACTTTCAAATTGGTTTCAACTGCTATATTTTGACGGAGCCTATTGCAAGCTCATATCTTAATACCAAATGGCATACATGCAAATCATAAATACTCAACAGAGCAAGATAGTGGCCAAATACAATATTATCCATCGGATCCAGATTATAACATAATCATTGAATCTGGTACGCTCAAGGTGAAATCTGGCCGCAAGACTCCTTTCTTTTTTCAGCTGTTGATAAATTGCAATGCTCCCATCCTGATTACTCAGGTATTATGAGTATCCTAGATTCGAGTCCTTGGAGTGCCACATGTATTTGTTGATTTCATTAATTGAGTTTAGAAGTGAAGTAGGTTGGTGAAAAAATTATAATTATGAAGATTTTGTAGTGCAATATGTAGTTAAATATTAAATAATCATATTATTTTGACGTAGGCACAGTTGTTTAATATATTTCCATTAAGTATCGGGAAATCGGTTGCCAAGGAAATCAAGTTACCGTTTGCTCAAATATAAGTTTTTTTTTCTGTGTTTTCTTGTTTGTAGGCTACGTTTGAAGATTGTGTTTGGTTATATTAATTTGTTTACGTAAGTCTATTCATTCACAAGTTCACATTAATACAATGCATTGTATTAGATTCACGTCTTGGCAATTGTAAGCTACACAAATTTAGACGTTTAGTGTAGTCAAACGTAGAAGTAACGCAGAAAGTTTCATTTTATAAGGAAGTTGGAGCTGTAGACATCCATAGTAAGCAGAATTACCAGATAAAATAAAAAAAACAATTGTAGTACAATCGTGGGTATTAAGCGTTGCCATAGATTACAGTGGTCTTCGCTGAAAAAGTGTTATTGGTATCTTTATAGTTACTGGGAAAAGTGCTTATCCCTCAGAGTATTAGTCAGTGTCCGAAACTTTGTGAAATATCTGACAACAATTATTAACCTCGACCGTACATTATATATGTACATAAAACCAAATTAATCATACTTTCCCTTCATCAGAAATCTGCATAAGTAGGCTATTGCATTTATGTTTAATATCTATGTTTACTACTCCAACTTTTTATAGCTTGAAACTCGCAATTGGTGAATTGACCACTTGCGATGTTCATGCTATAGGGAAGTTGGAGCTGTAGACATCGATAGTAAGCAGAATGACGGTTGTAGTACATTTATATAGGCTATACATAAAACCAAATTCATCACACTTTCTATCTATCTGAAACCTACGTTATTGCTCTATTTGTTTTATATCAATATTTACGGATCCAACTTCCTTATAGCCTGAAACTCGCAAGTGTTGATAGGATGTATGAGAGATTGAGAGACAGACTGGCTACGGTAAGAATAGAAATATAGAAGAAAAAGTACAGTGTAGGCTATGCAGGCTCTATTTTGTATATAGATCTTCTCATCTTCCTGCTGTTCATTAATCAAAACCATAACAATTAATAATGGTATCAAACATTCATTATTTAAATAGTGTGTAGACAAATAAGAATATGTTTCGTTTAAGGCTAAGCGCAACATTGTATCCTCCCTTCGCAGCTAATTTGTAAATATTGTTTTAAAGATAGACTAGACCTATACTGAAACTATATTTTAAACATTGCCTTTGAAATATCACCGTCATTATTTACTCAACTCTTGCTTTCATCTCACCATTGTAGTTTAAACATAATGTAGGCTATGTAGGCCTATAGAGAATATCTATAATTATTATCGCTTACCTACCCTCTTCATTTATCCTTAAGATTCCGTCCCAGTTTAACACAGAGCGAAGGTTCGAATCTCCGTTCTGTCATTTCTATATTGTAATATTTTTGTATGCATGTAATCGGTATATTACCATTGCCATTTAGAGAATCTATCTACAGTAGAAGTTTGTAATTACAGAATGTTGCTGAAGTCATGTGGTGTGCATGAAATCACAATAATAATGTTCAGTGCATATTTTTGTAGTTATAATGATGTGTAGGCTACATGCATGCAAATATGAACATGTACTGATATGGCGTTCTCGTAATCAATTCCGATAATCCAGAGTTCATTAGACGTTTAGCATGTGATTCTCAAGTTGATTATACTAATTAGAATCTAGAACTTTGGAGTAGACATTTTCTGTTTTTAACTACTATATTAAAATGATCAGAATCATCATCAAACGTTGATTACTCTCTTGACTGTAGAAGTTTGCTGTAAAAACATAATTTTGGACACACAAAAGGTATACACTACATTCATATGCATGTTTACTATGCATGAAATGTATACAAGGTTGTTGTAGGTAGGTGATATTACGAATTAATATCTTATTTAATTCAAAAGGATAATATTGAGTTATATAGGCCTACTGCAGTTTCCTCTTTACTTAATCTCCATCTTCAATCCCTCCCACCTCTAGCTCTAGTATCTGCTACATCTCCGATATCATCGAATAAGAATAATGTATTTCAGAATCTCTAGTACTTCCAACCGGGTAGCCTGTGGTGCAATGGTTAGCACGTTCGGTTCACAACCGTAAAGATCTTGGGTTCGACTCCCACGCAGGACGAGACAGTTGGGCGGTCTCCTTACACCCGATGCCTCTGTTCACCTAGCAGTAAATAGGTACCTGGTATAAGTGGACCTTTGTGAAGTCCCTTCTGGGGTGACGAGTAGTGGTGAAAGTTGCCTCACTTGAGAATGAGAATGGTCAACACAAAACCATTAATGGGTCCGAGTGTGATTGTGATATGCCTGAAGACCAGACGAACTTGTCTGAGTATAACTTGTCTGAATATCACCATGAGCTAGCCATGGTGAGACCCATTAATGTGTCTGACCAAATACCAAATATAGAAAGATGAAATAAGAATTAAGGAAGATCTGAAGGAATACCAAATACCTGTATAGAAGTATGAAAGATGAAAGATGAAATAAGAATTAAGAAAGATCTGAACTAAGGAATCAGAATTAAGAAATAAGAAATCAGACAATTAAAGTCATTAAACCGATAGTGAAGGCAACCGTAACCTAGAGGAGGAGCTGACAGGCCGGCAGTCAGCTCACTCCCCACTCGTCATTTTATATTTATGACACTTTAAGGAATGATTACACATGCCCGAGTTACCCGAATCGGTGACAAAAGTGGCTCCTTGGAGCAACTTTTTCGGGACCCATTTGTCACCCGAATGGGGCAACTTTTGCGTCCCGAACGTACGGGACGCATCGCCTGTTGCGGCAACTATAAATATGGGTTGCATGCAATTATAGTAGTAATGTGATAACTATATATATATATATATATATATATATATATATATATATATATATATATATATATATATATATATATATATATAATGTACAAGCATTAATATTTTATAGTAGTAATGTGATAACTATATATATATATATATATATATATATATATATATATATATATATAATGTACAAGCATTAATATACTATAATTATGGTCAATCCTTAAATATAATGTATATTCCATTACAGATACTACTCAATATATTGGGATGAGATAAAACAGTTTAATCAAGAAGTAGGCTACAGAATAAATGCACAGCTTCAAGTTTCAACAAATACAATATATTTGGGCAAGAGTGGGAAGAATATTCCCTAAAGTTATTAAATGTATCATATATCGGTTATTCTAATCAACTTACAATTATAATTTGCAACAGTAAACGATAATTTTGTTATAACTAAATATGAGTAGTAGCTTCGTTACTTCAATGGTTAGTCTAATACTTCCTTCAATATTACAAATTATGTATTATGTATGGTTTGTAATCTTGATAAAATACCGTATAGGCTATAAGCATTAAAAGCATTATAGGTTCGGTTAATGCGACGTGGTATCTAGTACTCTTTAAATAACTTAGTAGCCTAAATAATTATACAGTATACGGTATAGTGTTTGGCGTGAATTACTAGGGCTATGTCGTGGAAACACATTTCTTCTGTAGGCCTATTAATATATATTTATATATATTCTATATATATATTAAACTATATAAGTTTTAATATTTCTAATGATAATGTGATAGGTGATATCCGAACCTTAAGAGCTATAAATACCAGATGGAACCCATACATCTGTACATATAATAAAGTAAACACAAGCAAGGTAAGAAATGCCATCACTGCCTATTTCAAAAGTGTAATAAGTAAAGCATGGCCTGTGATTGGCTAAACCGCGTTGGCCCGAGTCAGTCAGCCTTCTCTGTAGCTTACTTCTTGTGTTTATCATTTCTTTATCTTGTTTGTGTTTACTTTATGATATAATATACACATTATTATTGTGTTTCCTGTGATATTTAATAGCTCTTTTGATTCGCATAGCATTGTAATTTAGTAAGTAATCATTAAAATTACTTAAACATATCTAGTTTAATGAATAAATAAGCAACAATATAGATACTAAATAAATGATCAGGGTAATGATAAGATAGCCAATCATGAGCGTGCTGCTGCTTCAACAGACTTCCACTTTTACCGACAGACTTGGATTAATGTCGCTTGTTTTAGGTAATAGCGAGCAATATAGTCATACTTACCTTGGTTTATATATTATATGCTCAGCTTCATCATAGGGATTGTGATGTATTTATAGAATGACGGGAAGTTAAAACGGCCGAATTAAAACCAATTACTTTCGAAGTGAGAACGAAAAAGTGTACAAATTTATCTCGAAGGGAGGTCTAGTGTGTGTAGTTTTAAGCTTGATGGAGGTCTAGGTAGGACATTAAAAACAGAATGAATAACTGAAAAAATCGACTAAAAAGTGAAACCCCCCCCCCTTTAGGGAGCCCACCTCGCTTTTTTCTTTCTTTCCCTCTCTCTTAGGGTTGTATCCATTCGGCCCCATTCAGCCTACTGTTTTAAGATGTTTACCCCCATCCAGGTGTCAATGTTTTCCTGGTGAGCGGTAGCGAGCCAGCATATATAAAAACAAATTGTTTTGAGAGCAAGATAAATTTGTACATTTTTCGATAGAAAAATGTGTCCGGCGAAGCCGGATTTCTCCATACAATGCTGGCTCGCTATCGCTCGCCAGGAAGATATCAACACCTGGATGGGGATAAGCGTCTTAAAACAGTTGGCTGAATGGGGCCGAATGGATACAAGCCAGAGAAAGAGAGAAAGATAAACAAAACAGGTGACCCCCTTAATCATACGCGCTGGGTAGATTGTAGACACCAATCGAGCAGGACGATACCCAGGGGAGGGCATGTGATAAGGAGTTGCTGGAACTCCTGTTTGATTTGCCTGGCTTCCCTCACTGTTAGTGTCTCACCTACACAGAGAGTAATCCCAAAGTATATATACCCTAACTCTATATACCACATATTCTAGAGTGTATATACTTTGAGTAATCCAGCTAACTCTCACAAACACCTTCTATCCATTTCACTACATTTAACAAGCATACCACTCTTCTTTCCAATACTGTAGGCTACAAAAAACAATGCTTAATTTGGCTCTCACTCTTCAACTTTGGGGGAGACACTTGTTACAGGCAGCTTTGCCTTTTGTGTCCTTCATGCACATAGGAAAATAAAAAACAGTGAATATACAAAAGACTTTAATGGGAGATTGGTCCCCATTTGTTTTGAGATTATAAGACGTTCGGTCCATTAGTTTGGCGATTTTAACACCTTTCGCCCCATTTCGTTGTCAATTTTAGATATTTCGTGTCATTTACAGTAGGTGTCGATGTTTTCCTGGTGAACGATAGCGAGCCCGACATTTTAAGAGGAACCGGCCTTCGGCCGGGAAATTTTTCTACCGAAAAATGTACACATTTCTCTTGAAGGAGAAGGGGGTGTTTTTTTTAAGCTTGGTGGAGGTCCAGCGAGGACACTAAAAAATAAAGGAATACATTATTTAATAGACCGAAGAAAAAAAAACGGTCCCATCTCCCCTTAACACAGTCAAATACTGTTTTCCTTCTTTCTTTTTTGCCAGACGTCGTAATTCCCGAGAAGGGGTGGCCATGAACATTAGGCGTGACAGTGAGGGCTCGATCCTCCGAACCTTTGATCAGCAGCCGACTCTCTACTGACTAGGCCCTATGCCACGCAGGTTTTTATTCAGCTTAGGAAGGACGTCTACCAATTAAAAGGCCGCAGACTATCTCAATCCTTTTAGCTACCATATTATCCTGCCTAAGCTTCATAAAATCGTCTAAAGGTAGCTGAAATTAAATAAATTAAATACGCCACCGGTACTGAAAGAGTTAAGGGGAGATGGGCCGGTTTTCTTGATCACTTTCTCCCTCGTGTTTAGCCCCATTAGTTTTGAGGTTTTAAGACGTTCAGTCCACTAGTTTGGCGATTTTAACACCTTTAGCTCCATTTCGTTTTCAATTATATGACCTTTCGTGCCATTTAGGTGTCATTGTTTTCCTGGCGAGCGATAGCGAGCCTGACATTTTAAGAGGAACCGGCCTTCGGCCAGGACATTTTTCTACCGAAAAATGTACAAATATATCTTGAAGGGTGGTCTAGGGGGTGTTTTTCTAAGCATGATGAAGGTCTAGCGAGGAAACTAAGAAATAAAGGAATTACATGAATTTATAGACCAAAAAAACGGCCCATGTCTTTAAGGCCTAGGTAGAAATAGTATCTATTCACTAGGCTAAGTTTCTTGACTCTTCTGATTTTCAAAGTTCCGTCCTTAAGGGGAGATTTCCACTTGAGGGATTATTTTCTTTACCCCTTTCTCCCTCATGTTTAGCCCCATTGTTTTTGAGATTTGAAGACGTTCGCCCCATTACTTTGGCGATTTTAAGAACTTTCGCCCCATTTATGTCACTTTTAAGACCTTTCGTGCCATTTAGGTGTCGATTTTTTCCTGGCGAGCGATAGCGAGCCTGTAATTTAAGAGGAATCGGCCGGGACATTTTTCTACCGAAAAATGTACAAATTTATCTTGAAAGGGGCTCAAGGGGGTGTAATCTTAAGCTTGAAGGATATCTAGGGACCAAACTAAAAACCTCCCCTTAATATGATACCATTGTTAAAGGGGAGGTTTTTGTTTGTGTGTTCCCTAGTCCTACACCAAGCTTAAATTTACACCCCCTAGAGCAGCGATTCCCAACCTTTTTTCTGTCATTTCCCCCGCCAACCAGTTCAACCATCCAGATTTCCCCCTTCATGTGGACAAGGGAAAGAGTAGTCGAAACACACTGTGACTACACACTCTCTCCCTCTCTCTCGGGCATGAGAAAATCCATCTCCGAGATTTTATTTTTTATTGGTAGTAGTAGTAGTAGTAGGCAGTGTAATCATGTAATTATTTCCCCCCTGGTAGCTTCAAATTTCCCCCCAGGGGGAAATTTCCCCCAGGTTGGGAAATGCTGCCCTAGACCCTCTTTCAAGATAAATGTGTACATTTTACGCTAGAAAAATTTCCCGTACGGTTCCTAATAGATTGCAGGCTCGCCAGGAACAAATAAGAACATATGAAAATGGGAGTCTGCAGAAAGCCGATTGGCCCACGCAAGGCAGATCCCTGTCGCACCCAACCCTAATTATAAGGCCTAATTATAAGCCCAGCTCACTAACACCATTAGGACTGACCTCACCAAAACGGTTAGAGGTCAGAAAACGGGGATCTGCAGAGCGCCAATTGGCCCACACCTGACAGATCCCCCTCACACCCAACCCATCTCGTCCATATGCCTATCTCATTTTATCTTAAACCTCCCTATCGTTCTTGATCCCACTATAGCACTTGGTAGCCTATTCCACCTATCTACAACTCTGTTACCAAACCATTATTTGCCTATATCTTTTCTGAAACGAAATTTATCTAATTTGAAATAATTTGTTCGAGTTCTTTCGCTATCACTGAGCTTTAGTACATTTGTCATGTCCCCTTTATTAATCCCACTAAGCCACTTGAACACCTCTATCATATCCTCTCTAACTCTGCGTCTTTCTAACGAATGTAAGCCTAATTTCTTCAACCTTTCTTCATACGGAAGATTTCTAATATTATGGATAATTTTTGTCATTCTACGTTGTACTCTCTCCAATGAATCTATGTCCATTCTGTAATAAGGACACCAAAATTGAACAGCATAATCCATATGGGGTCTCACTAATAACAACTAAAGTTTTAAGATAACATTAGCAGTTCTGTTACTCACACTCCTAGAGATGGATGAACCCGAGAATCCTGTTTGCCTTGTTACGAATGATTATACATTGTTTTCTAGGCTTCAAATCATTGCTAACAAACACAGCTAGATCTTTCTCACAGTCTGAGTTTTCTAATTCCATATTCTATCTATCTATTCTATATGCTCAGGCCCAATCCCCATTTTGGGGGTAGCCGACTCAAGACAGAGCAAGAACAGGGAAAAAAAAAATCCATATTAGCTAGTTTATATTTAACATTTGTATGCATCTTCCCTATCTTTAATACCTTGCATTTGTCAATGTTAAACTTCATCTGCCAATTTACTGACCATTCGTGTAAGGTATCTAGATCCCTTTGCAGACACTCTACAGTATATCTCTATCTGAATCAATTTTTCTCCCCATTTTGGTATCGTCTGCAAATTTACTTATCCTACTAGTTATACCTAAATAAAGGTCATTTATATATATAACAAACAACAGAGGACCTAATACGGATCCCTGGGGGACACCACTTTTGACTGCTCCCCATTCTGACTTGCTACCATTTATGCTGACTCTCTGCTTCCTACCAATTAGCCATGACCTAATCCTTCCTAACAACGCCCCATCTATTCCATGCGCCTCAACCTTTCTCATCAATCTCTCACGAGGGACTCTGTCGTAAGCTTTACTGAAATCTAAATATATAATATCATATGACTTGTCATTATCTACTGATTCATATACCTCTGAGAAAAAGCTAAGCAACTTAGTAAGGCAAGAACGTCCCTGAGTGAATCCATGCTGAGAAGAATTGATTAAGTTAAATGTTTCTAAGTGGTTTCTTATTTTCCTAGCAATAATTGACTCTAGTATAGCTTTCCTATGATTGATGTGAGACTAATGGGACGGTAATTGGATGCTATTGATTTATCACTTTTTTTGAAGATCGGAACTACATTTGCAAGCTTCCAAGATTCTGGAACTATACTTGTTTCTAATGACTTGTTAAAAACAAATGTTAATGGGTAACTTAACTCATCCTTGCATTTTTTTAATACTCTAGCATATACCTCATCAGGACCAGGCGATTTCTGAGGTTTCAGTCTGTCAATTTCCTTAAGTACATCATTTCTACTTATAGTAACCGTACTTAACCTATTTTCTATACTATATTCTATACTATTTCTAGCCTACCTTACGGACTTCTGGAATCTGTGCCAAATGTTCATTAGTGAAAACGGAAAGAAACTGACTATTTAATGTACTGCACATGTCTAAATAATAAAATAATTTTATGTCATTTCTCCTATCGAAGTTTTAAGGGGGCCTATTACATTTCTAACTTTAGATTTATAGGCTATAGTTGGTAAAAAGCTTTATGGTTATTTTATTTTGAATTTATTTTCTAAATTCCTTCTTACAAGATGGTACATCAAGTTCAAGAGGATATAGCTGCTATCTGGCATCACTATAATTGCTATGTAATATGTACAAATACAATAAAACATAAATACTGTATACCTCGCCAAAAATTCTTCCATACGTATGCGATATATAGTATGTCTTTTATAGAGTACCATAAAACCTCGCCTTATTATCGTTTTCTATTATAACTACATGTTAGAAAACGCGTCTTCAGGAGTATCTATCCCATTTTTCGCAAAAATACGATACTGTATAAATATATTTCTTTTGTCTGCGATTTCTAGAAATCATATATTGGTAACTTCAAAGTGTAACTACTGAAATGTATATTGCTCTGCTTCGTTCCCCTTCTACACACTATATATGGGACTATACGGCACCTGTGTCCTGTTTATCGTGATCAAACTGGCCGCTCCTCTGATATTTTCCCTGAATCGACATACTGTATGTTGAATATTGCGCCACAAACGTATACTGTATATATATTTTATTTATATTTTTCAGCACCTTGTATTATTCAATATGGGAAAGCGAGCACTCTACGTTGTAGGTGATGATTGTAGGATACGCCGTAACAAAATTGTGAGAAATTTGAATGATTCTTCGATGTTTTTGTAATGTTTACATATAATGCGATGAAATTCGCGTGTGCTCGCACGCGCGCACACATAGAGTGATGAATTTTTCAGCGAGTCTTAGCATTTCCATTGGTATTAAAATGGTATAATGCCAGAAACAAAATCTCGTATACAGGGTGAGTTGGGAGTGTAAAGGTCAGCCTCCCATACAATACAAATGACAATACAAACATATTATTGATTCAGGAGGCTTGACCCCTTGCATGGTGAACTATGGGGGCGAGCGGTGGTCAGATCCCGGGAGATGCTGGCAGGGGGGTCAAGGTCAAAGGTCACCACTCAAGCTTATTTTATTCATATTCTTTATTTACCATTTATTACAAGCCCCAACACTCTGGAGAACGTTGCCGAAATCTAGCCTTGTTTTATATGGTTCACGAGAACATAAGAACATATAGAGAGTCTGCAGAAAGTCGATTGGCCCATACAAGGCAGATCCCTAAAACATTATTTACTGAAACGTGTCAGCTCCAAATCACGGTATAGATTTTGGTTTCTTATTCTTCATTTACCTCTGAGTACAATCCACAACACTCTAAGGACAGTAGTTGCTGAAGGCCATGCTATAGTTTGTTGTGTTATAAATTGGGTATGATAATGAACATAATATTATATAAACCATAAAAATATAAACAATTATACAAGACAGCAAGACATAAGCAATAGGAAATGAGTTGATTACATAAACAATACATAAACAACGAATTATACACGAGAGCAAAAATAAGAAATAGGGAATGAGTTGCCTACATAATTACATAGTTGTGAGGACGACCACAAATAGTCTTCATATGTACTCTATCACATGTATAAATACATAAATACACGCAGCAAATATGCTTGTGTACAGTAGGCAAAATAAGTGATGTCTCGGCACCTAGTATATTTTGATCAGTAATTGGTATCAGCAATATTTAAAATTTGATTTATTCGTTTCGAGGGAGATATACAAACATGGTCCTACACTTACCCACCCTATTCAACATCTGACAGACAATAATACAGCACAGAGCGAGCCAAACATAATGACAGCTGAGACATGACTTATTAGCACCACTGTATATACACAGACACACCCATGCATGCAACGACATCCGATTTGTTTAACGCCTTGAGGATCCTGATGCATTTTGACAGTTTATTCTGGATATTGTTAGACGATTTTATACAACTTGGGGAAGATCTGTGGGAATTAAAAGGGTAAAGACTATCTCAATGAACCCTCTGACTCTCATATACCCTTCCTTATCTAAGTAAAACCGTCTAAGGATAGCCAGAATACGCTGCCAAAAGGCGTCATGAATCTCGAGAGAGCTATGGATTCCTTCTTTTGGATGTGTTGAACTCACCTGGTC
>CM064519.1:52817833-52890333 GCA_032716605.1 Paralithodes platypus | reverse complement strand
ATATACACAAACACACACACACATATACACAAACACACACAACTGGCACATATATACACAAACACACACAACTGGCACATATATACACAAACACACACAACTGGCACATATACACAAACACACACACACACATACTCACATATACACAAACACACACACACACACATATACACAATCACACACATACATATACACAATCACACACACATACATATACACAATCACACACACATATATATACACAATCACACACATACATATACACAATCACACACATACATATACACAATCACACACACATATACACAATCACACACACATACATATACACACATACACACACATATATACACACATACACACACATATATACACACATACACACACATATACACAAACACACACACACACATATACACAAACACACATATACACAAACACACACACACACATATACACAAACACACACACACACATATACACAAACACACACACACACATATACACAAACACACACACACACACATATACACAAACACACACACACATATACACAAACACGCGCACACACACACACACATATGCACACACATACACGCACACTATGAATGGCAGGAAGGGTGGGGAGATTGGGATTTTTTATTATTTCAGGCATGGTTATAATTCCCTTGCTTCACCATACACACACACACACACTAACCCACATAGACACACACACTCACTCTCTCTCACACACACAAACACACTTCTCTCTCCCTCTCTCACGCATACTTTCTCTCTCTCTCTCTCTCTCTCTCTCTCTCTCTTCTCTCTCTCTCTCTCTCTCTCTCTCTCTCTCTCTCTCTCCCATCAAGCCATATTACCCTAGAGAGGACAGCACCCTCATAAAATTTAATAACAAGGACCTCCCTCGTTAACCCCTTCAGTACCATGACGCCTTCTGAACTTAGAGTATAGCCAACATTAGACGATTTTATGCAGTTTGAGAAGGACCTATTTCATTACCGTAAGAGGGATTATTGAGATCGTATTTACCTATTTGAGTCGTAGAGGTAGATTATGTATTAAGAAAACCGCCTAATGGTAACCAGAGTATGAACAAATTACGTCATGATGTTCAGAGGGTTAAGGGGAGATATACATTAAATAACTAATTTATATACAGTATATATTTTTGTAAAAAAAAAAAAAAAAAAAAAAAAAAAAAATGGGGATTGGGCCTGAGCATATAGATAGATAGATAGATAGATAGATAGATAGACTAATATATATACATTTTTAGTTTCCTCCCAATACCTCGCTCAAGCTTAGACTATTACCCACACGACACCCCTTCTAGACATAATTGTGCATTTTTCGGTGTAAGAATGCCCCCTAAATTGCAGGCTCGCTATCGCTCCCTGGGAAAAAATTCGACACCCAAATGGCACGGAAGGTCTTAACATTGCAAAAGAAAGAGGACAAAAGGTGTTAATAAGGAAAAGAATCACAATGACGCGCCCTGAAGACATGACAAGGTTGAAAGGGAAAGGCAAATAACAATAACAACAAGTGGAAGAAGAAGAACTCGGCTTATATTAAGGGGAGATTTCCACTTGAGGGATTTTTTTCTTGACTCCTTTCTCCCTCATGTTTAGCCCGATCGTTTCCCTAATGTTAAGACGTTCGCCCCCTTATTTTGACGATTTTAAGAACTTTCAACCCATTTCTGTCAATTTTAAGACCTTTCGTGCAATTTAGGTGTCGATTTTATCCTGGCGAGCGATAGCGAGCCTGTAATTTAAGAGGAACCGGCTTTCAGCCGGGACATTTTTCTACCGAAAAATGTAAAAATTTATCTTGAAAGGGGCTCAAGGGGGTGTAATATTAAGCTTGATGGATATCCAGGGACCAAACTAAACACCTCCCCTTAAGGTTTTTTTTTTTTTTTTTTTGGTCTACTTATTTATTTATTTATGTATTTATATATTTATTTATTAGGTTCCTCAATAGACCTCCATTAAGCTTAGAAAACACCCTCTAGACACCCCTCGAGATACATTTGTACATTTTTCGATAGACAAATGTCCCGGCCTTAGGCCGCTTCCTTCTAGAATTACATGCTCGCTGTCGCCCACCAGGAAAAAATCGACAGCTAAATGGCACGAAAAGTCCTATTATTGACAAAGAAATGGGTTGAAAGGTCTTAAAATCGTCAAAGTAATGGAACGAATGTCTTATAAAAAGAAAAACTAATGGAGCTAAGCTTGAGGGAGAAGGGAGTCCAGATAAATCAACCACCTCCCCCTTAAGGCAGTGTCACAGGAGTAATTTTCCCGTCAATTTTTATGGGCAATTGTAGTCAACTCCGTGTGTCCAGGCATATTGGCTCGAACGTCCCTTGATTTTGGCCCTGTCACTCTTTCAACTATGGGGGAGGCTCTCGCTACAGGCAGTTCTGCCTTTTGTCTCCTTCACTCACATAGAAAATAAAAGTCTGGCAGCTTGGGGTTTTAAATATAACAATTATTCTACCTAAAACAGTCTCCCTTCGATCTAGTTTCCGATTCCAATGCGAAAGAGCCACAAAATAGTAAGAGAAAAAAACTTGCTCATCGAAAATTGCTGGAAAATTCGCACGTGTGACACCACCTATTATTAATGCTGACCAATAAGAAGAGTGAAGAGTGACTCGCCGGGCAGAAGTGAACGCAAGGTTGAAGGTCCGGGGAGAGTTTTATATATGTATATTGTATATATATATATATATATATATATATATATATATATATATATATATATATATATATATATATATATATATATATATATACCTGTATATATATATAATATATATATATATATATATATATATATATATATATATATATATATATATATATATATATATATTAAAACTCGCTAGGAAAGTTGAAACAATGGAACACCAAGCTTTCGTCTATTCTCTCAAGACATCTTCAGGGTAATTCGTATTACCCTGAAGATGTCTTGAGAGAATAGACGAAAGCTTGGTGTTCCATTGTTTCAATTTTCCTAGCGAGTTTTACTACATAATTTGATAACACGTATTTGTGATTTTACCTCTATATATATATATATACTGAATGGGTTAAAACAAACATACCTGTGTAAATAGCAAAACAGGAAAACTACTGCAGGTATAACTGAAAACAAAGTTTGATGGTCATGATGGTGATAGGAGAGAGAAAGAGAGATTTACATAGTTACACTGACCGCACAAACCTTACGATCCCAGCGAGGTGGTCAGGAGAGAGAGAGAGAGTGTGTATATATAAGAAGACATAATAGTGGAAAAAGTGAAGTTACGGGAGAGAGAGAGAGAGAGGGAGAATGAGTGTGTGTGTGTGTGTATAAGAAGACATAATAGTGGAAGAAGTGGAGTTATGGGAGAGTGGTGATGGTATGTGGAGAGTGAGTGGTACAAGAACCTCTGGTGACTTCAGAAGAGAAAGAGTTGTAAGGAGTTACAAGGAATATAATTATAGTTTGGTCATTCTAGGTTGGGCAGACATCGTAACTCTAACCTCTGTAACTCAAACAGAACTAGAGAAATCAAGCTAATTGTTCTACCAAATAGGAAGACTTGGCCAGGGAATAGGTGTGGAAATTGACAGCTCATTTGTTCCAGCCCTTTTTGAGCTACAGAGGTTAGAGGTTATGATTTCGGCCCAATATAGAATGAACGGATTATAGTATCTAAAAAAAAACTTTCATTCCACAAACAAGAGTCCATAGTTCGGGCTTACAATACATATTAAACATTATCAAAACATGTTTTTGTCAACTGAACTAAAATTCCCCGAAATTAGTTAAAACTTGCATAAAAGTTGTTACCTCTCTTTTCAATGTTGATATTTTCTTTGAAGCTACAAGAGATACTGTGCCCTAATATTGTGCCCTAATATTGTGACCTAATATTGTGCCCTAATATTGTGCCCTAATATTGTGCCCTAAATACTGTGCCCTAATATTGTGCCCTAATATTGTGCCCTAATACTGTGCCCTAATATTGTGCCCTAATATTGTGCCCTAATACTGTGCCCTAATATTGTGCCCTAATATTGTGCCCTAATACTGTGCCCTAATATTGTGGCCTAATATTGTGCCCTAATATTGTGCCCTAAATACTGTGCCCTAAATATTCTTAAAACGACACTATCTCTAGACTATCAGAACCAAGTTAGCCCTTTGAGTACGGTTGCGCTAATAAGTCATGTCCCAGCTGTCATTACGTTTGGCTTCCTCTATGCTGTATTATTGTATGTCAGATGTTGAATAGGGTGGGTAAGTGTAGGAACATGTTTGTATATTTCACTCGATATGAAGAAATGAAGCTTAGATATTGCGGATACCAATTATTGATCAAAATATACTTGGTGCCGAGACATCACTTATTAGAGCGACTGTACCAGCGACGTGTGATATATTCTATTCTAGCATTACTTAGACGATTTTATGAAGCTTAGGAATAGAAGGATAAATGGTAGCTAAAAGGATTAATTGCGATAGACTGTAGCCTTTTAATTGATAGACGTCCTTCCAAACCTGAATAGAATCGTGTAACAGTTTCCAGAATATGATGAACCAGGTTAATGATGTTGTCTTGTATAAAATTGAGTTTTTTTACCATAGCCTACATCAAACGTGTTTTTATTTTGTTTTGTTTTTTGTTTTCAATTAAGGGGAGACTGACCGTTTGTTTGTTTTATTAATTCATTTATTCATATATTATTTTAGTTTCCTCCCTAGACCTCCATCAAGCTTAGAAAAACGCCCCCTAGACCCCCCTTCAAGATAAATTTGTACATTTTTCGGTAGAAAAATGTCCCGTGCCGAAGCCGGTTCCTCTTAAAAATGCAGAGTCGCCATCGCTCGCCAGGGAATAATCAACACCTAAATGGCACTAAGGTTTTAAAATTGACAATGAAATGGGGCGAAAGGTGTTAAAATCGCCAAACTAATGGGCCGAACGTCATATAATCTCAAAACTATTGGGGCTAAACATGAGGGAGAAAGGGGTCCAGAAAAAGGGCCTTCCTCCCCTTAAAGGCTACTCATAGTAAGGCTAAATCTTAAATATTATTTATCCATACATGAACATGAATTGCCAAGTAAAACTCTGTCTTGAGAGAGAGAGAGAGAGAGGTGGAGGAAGTATGAGGGAGAGTAAGGGAAGTATATAAGAGAGAGAGTGTGTGAGTGGTGGAGGAAGGTTGTTGTTGGTAGTGGAGAAAACAGTGGTGGTGTTTCCCTCCTCCTCCCCCTCCCTCTCCACCCACTCCTCCAGCAGCAGTCAGTCCACCGCGCCCTTCCACCCACTGTGCTCCCTCTCCCCCTGTGTCTCTCTCTCTCTCTCTCGCTCGATCTCCCACCTGTAACTCCAGACGGAAATATTCAAGTGAGTCGCTAGAACAATGTAACAAGTAAAGGTATGGAGGGATAAGCCTTTACAACACACTGTCAACACAATGTTAACCCCTTCTGTACCGGCGACGTCTTTTTAACCTTATTCTCGCGATATTTAAACGATTTCGTGCAGTTTTAGAAGGAAGCAAAAAGGGTTAAGGGGGGTGACCTGCTTTTTGTTATTTCTGTCCTTTTTCTCTTTCTCTGGCTTGTATCCATTCGGCCCTATTCAGCCAACTATTTTAAGACGTTTATCCCCATCTAGGTGTCGATTTGTTTCTAGCGAGCGATAGCGATCCAGCATTATATGAAGAAATCCGGCTTCGCCGGAGACATTTTTCTATCAAAAAATGTACAAATTTAGCCTGCTGTCAAACAAAAATAAAAAATATGCTGGCTCGCTACCGCTCACCAGTAAAAATTTGACACCTAGATGGGGATAAAGTCTTAAAACAGTAGGCTGAATGAGGCCAAATGGATACAAGCCAGAGAAAGCTAGAAAAGGACAGAACAGAAACAGGTCCCCCCCCCCCTCCCCTTAAGTGAGAGAGTTCGAAGCCTGTCAATTTCTGGAGGCGCTTGTTAAATTGCATAACATCGTCTAATAATAGCCAGAATATAGTTAAAAGAACGTCGCCGGTACTGAAGGGGTTAATCATGTGTTCATAATACTTCATCAGCGTGTGTTAACCCTTTCAGTACCGGTGCCGTCCTTTTAACTTTATGCTGGCTACTACTAGACGATTTTATTCACTTCATAAAAGGCCTCCAGCAATGATGAGACTTCGAACTATCTCACTTAACCCTTTTTTACTACCACAGATCCTTCTTAAACTGCCCCAAATCGTCTAAATATAACTATAATAAAATTATACAGAGGTCGCCGGTACAGAAGGGGTTAAGGAGAATGTGTACCACCTATATTTGTCGGCGATTGTACAGTTGCTCACATAACTTGGTACCCAGTTCGTGAATTTATGTATGAAAATAATATAGTGCGATTGACTTGCAAGAAAAATGTGTTGCAAACCGTTAATTGGTCAGATAAACAACGACTGCGTGAGAGATTCCACTAACTAATTCACGCTTTTCTGTTATTTATTTATATTTCATTCCATACCTAAAGTCACTGAGAGAATGCAAATTCATGTGGCCAGGGCTTATTTTAGTCATGGTATATTTAACCCCTTCAACATCATTACGTAATGTTCATCATATTCAGGTTGACATTAGACGATTATTTTTAGTTTATAATTAACGTTTACGATTCGAATGGGTATAATACGATCTCCGTAAACCCTCTATTAATAACATAAGTCCTTCTTAAACTGCATAACATCGGCTAGAATCAATTATTGCCAGGAAAATTATACATTACTTAGACATTTTCAAGTTAAACCCTCTCAACATGGATTCACTCCAGGACGATCCTGCCTAACAAATTTACTCAGTTTTTTCATCCGAGGTTTATGAAGCGGTAGATAACGACAAGTCATATGATATAGTTTACTTAGACTTCAGTAAGGCCTTTGATAAAGTTCCACATGAAAGGCTGTTAAGGAAGATAGAAGGACATGGTATTGGGGGGATGCTATTCAAATGGATTAGGTCATGGCTGACTGGTAGGAAGCAGAGAGTTAGTATAAATGGTGTAAAATCGGACTGGGGATTAGTTAAAAGTAGGGTCCCCCCAAGGGTCGGTTTTGGGGCCCCTTCTGTTCATTATCTACATAAATGATCTTGACTCACGCATAAATGATCTTGACTCACGCATAAATGATCTTGACTCACGCATAAAGAGTAGGATCAGTAAATTTGCTGATGATAATAAAATGGGTAGGCTAATAGAGTCAGCTAGCGACAGGGAATGTCTTCAAAATGATCTCGATCATTTGCCCGAGTGGTTCATAAATTGGCAGATGAGTTTCAATGTAGACAAATGTAAGGTATTAAGGATTGGAAATCGTAATTTAGAAGCGAAATACAAACCAGACAATGTAGAATTTAGTAACTCAGAGTGTGAGAAGGATCTGGGGGCGCTCGTTAGTAATGATCTGAAACCCAGAAAACAATGTATAAGTGTTAGGAACAGGGCAAATAGAGTTCTAGGATTCATATCTTGGAGTGTTAGCAACAGGACTGCTGAAGTTTTCTTAAAGCTATACTTAGCAATAGTAAGACCCCTTTTAGACTATGCTGTCCAATTTTGGTGCCCTTATTACTGAATGGATATCGACCCTTTAGAGGCAGTCCAAAGAAGAATGACCAAAATTATACATAATATTATAAACTTATCGTATGAGGAGAGGTTGAAAGCCTTAGACTTGTACTCACTAGAAAGATGAAGATGTAGGGGAGACATGATAGAGGTATTGAAATGGATAAAAGGTATAAATAAGGGCGATATAGATGAGGTATTAAAGCTAAAGAACGGCCACATAACCCGCTCAAATGGTTTCAAGTTAGATAAGATTAGATTTAGGAAATATATATGAAAACACTTGTTTGGGAATAGAGTTGTTAACATGTGGAATAGACTGCCCAAAGCAGTGATTAGCTCAGGAACAGTTGAGAGCTTTAAGCGTAAGTTGGATTCCCATATATATTATATATATATATATATACTGTATATATATATAGTTATACCGGTATATATACTGTATATATATATATATATATATATATATATATATATATATATATATATTGCCTGACGCCATGATCCCCGAAGGGGTGGCCACGAACGAACCGCCCCCAAGCACCTCTATCCCCAGTCAGTCGACGCCCCTCCTCCCAACCAACACCGCCTTCATTCATATACTTCCTCACTCCATCCTTCCACCTCTCCTTCGGTCTACCTCTCCCTCTCTGTCCTTCCACCACGCTCTCGTACACCCTCTTAGTCATTCTCTCGCTTCCCATACGTTCCATATGGCCGAACCATCTCAAGTTGTTCCTTTTCACACTTTCCAGCACATCTACCTCCACACCACACCTCCTTCTTACTTATATATATATGTATATACTGTATATATATATATATATATATATATATATATATATATATATATATATATATATATATATATAAATAAATCGTAAAGCCAGCGTTCTTTTTTACGGTAGAATAGACATGTTCGAAACAAGGTGTACACGTTACAGTGGTGGTGGTGGTGACAGACATGGTCAAGGCGTACAGGTAAAGCTCACTCTCTCTTTATTAGCACATTTCTAAAATACCGGCTTGAAGAGGAGATGTGTTGTTTTTATAGACCCTTTTCTACCTTATGTTTAGCCCCATTAGTTTCAGATTTTAAGATGCTTGCCCTATTAGTTTGTCGATTTTAAGACCTTCCGCCACATTTCTTTGTCAATATTAAGACCTTTCGTGCTATTTAGGTGTCGACATATTTTCTGGCCTGTAATTTTGCAAGAACCGGCCTTCGGCCGAGACATTTTCATACCAAAAACTTTACAAATTAATCTGCAAAGGGGATCTAATGGATTTTGTTTTAAAGTTTAATGCAGGTCTAGGGAGGAAACTAGAAAAAAAAATGAAAACAAAACAAAAAGTGAAACATTCCCCCTTACGTAATTGTCAAAGTATTCTGGTTACCATTAGACGATTTTGTTAGTTTGTAATCTACCTATACGACGAAAATGGGTAAATACGATCACAATAAACCCTCTTCGTAACACAGGTCCTTCTTAAACTGCATAAAATCATCTAGTTTTAGCCAGAATCAAAGGTAGAAAGGGCGTCATGGCGCTGAAGGGTTTAAATATCCACACATTTCCATTTTTATTTACCATGTACAGTTGCCCACATAAGTTCTGGTCCTCGTCGTGAGCGGTTGCATGAGAGTAAAATTAGTATGACTGAATGGCGAGAGTGGTTTCTTATAATTATCAGTTGCCACTCCAACAGCTTCCTCTCTCTCTCCAACACCCCTTCTCCTCTCAACACTCTTCGAAAAGTAGGTATGTACCGTTGTAAAAGCTTAATAATACATAACAAAGCCACTCCAACAGCTTCCTCTCTCTCTCCAACACCCCTTCTCCCACTCTAAACCACTGTTTGGACACTTGATCCTCAGTGTTTTGGAGGACAAGCAGCCTAGAAGGGT
This sequence comes from Paralithodes platypus, assembly GCA_032716605.1. Lineage (NCBI taxonomy): Eukaryota > Metazoa > Arthropoda > Malacostraca > Decapoda > Lithodidae > Paralithodes > Paralithodes platypus. The sequence continues at coordinate 52,880,779 of CM064519.1, read as the reverse complement.
CACTAGACTGTTGTTGCTTGATTTCCTTTGTACTCCTTTGTACTTTGTACTCTCAACACTCTTCGATAAGTAGATACAAGGTGCCGTTTTAAAGGCTTAACAACACACACAATAAAGCCACTCCAACAAAGGAGTATATTTTCTGGACTTCATTCTCCCTCATGTGTAGCACCATTAGTTTTGAGATTTTACGACGTTCGCCCCATTAGTTTGGCGATTTTAAGACATTTCGCCCCATTTTGTTTGTCAATTTTAAGACCTGTTGTACCATTTAGGTGCCAATTTTTTTTCCTAGCGAGCGAAAGCAAAACCTGCAATTTTGTCTACCCCCAAAAATGCAAACAAATGATATCGATGTAAGGTCTTGGGGTATTGGTGCAAGCTTGATGGAGGTCTAGGAAGGAAACAAATACATACTGAACACAATCTCCCATTTAAAAGAATCCTCGAACACTGAGAGGGTTAATTAAGGGGACAGTGGTTATATTTGGGGGGGCCTACTTCTCTATATATATATTTGGGGGGGTCTACTTCTCTATATATATTTGGGGGGGTCTACTTCTCTATATATATTCATTTATGTTTTTAGTTTCCTCGCTAGACCTCCATCAAGCTGTACAAAACACACCCTAGACTCCCCTTCAAGATAAATTTGTACATTTTTCGGTAGAAAAATGTACCGGCCGAAGGTCAGTTGCTCTTAAAATTATACAGACTCACTTTCGCTCGCCAGGAAAAAATCGACACCTAAATGGCACGAAAGGTCTTAATATTGACAAAGATATGGGGCGTAAAGTCCTACAATCGCCAAACTAATGGGCCGAACGTCATAAAAGCTATAAACAAATGGGGCTAAGCATGAGGGAGAAGGGGGGGGGGGAGCATCCCCCCTTAACCTGGCGAAAATGATTCTCCATTAATATAAGGGGAGTAAACTATCATGGTTATAATTTAAGAATGCATATGTGTATGTGTATATGTGCGAGCTTGTGTGTGTGTGTGTGTGTTTGTGTCTGTATGTGTGAGTGTGTGTGTATGTATGTGTGTGTAATGCTATATTATGCCACAATGTACAGGATAATCAAGTATCATTCTGTTACAGTTTACGAGATGTCAATAAAGAAGTAGAGGTGCCGACAGGAAGAGCTTTGTAAGTGGCTAAATGATTGTTTGTACCTTTAATTAATAACACTCATAGAACTGTTATTATTATCAGCATGTGAGAGAGAGAGAGAGAGAGTGAGAGTGAGAGTGTGAGATAGATAGATAGAGAGAGAGAGTGAGAGTGAGTGTGAGAGATAGAAATAGATAGATATATAGATAGAGAGAGAGAGAGACAGAGACTCCCCACCCTCCGCGTAAAAATCCGAGAGAGAGAGAGAGAGAGAGAGTTACACTATCTGTCTATTTCCGGATGCCTTACTCCCCTTTCTGAGGGTGGATATACGCAAAACGCCCCCAAACGGCCCTGTCCCCTGTGAGAAGGACAACCCGTGCCAGTTAATTCAAGGACTTAATACAGGATTAATCACTCAATTTACGGTCTGTCCGACTCCGAGGCCCTCTGTTTATCTTTTTAGCACTATTTTTCAACAGTGGTGGGTGGCTAATCCATCCACCAACCTGCTTCACCCTTAGATGAGCAGTACAGATTTGCATAAAGTTTACTACTTTAAGGTTGCCTCTGAAGACCCACCTTTACAAAACAAAATTGCATAACTATGTCAAGGTCCAACCAGATGGCACTTTTTCTGGCTGCAGGGTTAAGGGACTACATTCCCTGTACCTCTAGTCCCATCCACTTATACGCTGATGACTCTGCCTTACACTATTCAGCTACTTTTTCACTACAACCCAGTATGCAATCATTCCAAAAGTCACGTGACGAGGCCATGGAATGTCTACCATCTCATCTATCAAATATTTCTGATTGGGGCAGAGAAAATCTTGTTACTCTCAATGCCTCCAAGGTCCAATTTCTCCCCCTTACTACCCGTCGCAATCCTCCCCAAGACTACCAGTTACTCTTCAACAATACCCTCCGCCTTCTCTCTATTTTCTTGGTGTATTATTTTCATCCAACTTTTCTTGGAAAGATCATATTACCACTCTTGGCACAGCTTCCCAGAAGTTAGGTGTGCTCAACTGTCTCCGTGGGTTCTACAACCCCATACAGTTTCTTGCTCTCTATAGAAACACAGTACGCCCATGTATCGAGTATTGTTCACATGTGAACATAAGAACATAAGAAAATGGGAGTCTGCAGAAAACCGATTGGCCCACACAAGGCAGATCCCTCTCACACCTAACCCTAATTATAAGGCCTGATTATAAGCCTAGCTCACTAACACCATTAGGACTGACCTCACCGAAACGGTCAGGTTAGAAAACGGGGGTCTGCAAAGCGCCGATTGGCCCACACCTGACAGATCCCCCTTACACCCAACCCATCTGTGGGTGGGTTCCACTCACACTGTACTTCTCGAAAAAGTAGAGTAAAAAACATTTCGCCTTATCTACTCACCTCCTCTTACTAGTTCCCTGCAATCTCTTTCTACACGCCGCAATGTTGCTTCTCTTTCACTCTTCTATCGCTATTACAACAATCAGTTTTCTTCAGAGCTCTCTCAGGGCATACCCCCTCCCTTGAGGTGAGTGCTTTTCAACACAGTCCCACTCCTATTCGGTCCAACTCTCCAATCCAAGAATTGTACATTTTTCTCAGTCTATCTTGTACTAAAAAACTCATCAAAGCGTTGGATCAGGTAGTGTTAGGGTTAAGGTTGGTTCTCAAGACACCACACCTTTTCTTGGCTTTATAGATAACCAAAGTGTAGAACTGTGTCAAGGTCGGAGTTGTGACAAGCCGCGCAGCACCTCCCCACTGTCACCACCACCACGGACTAATTGGCTAGTTAGTGGCTGGTTACGGGGGTGATTAGGCTGTTTTAGGCCAGTCACCAGCCTCTTCGCTCGTACTTATCACTTCTCAGCTCGCCTAAACACCGGAGATTCACTCTTTAATAGTTGCTTGGCTTATTACTTCAGCTGAGGGTAAATTGTCATGTTCTCATCTTGTTTATTCGGCTGTTACGAAGATTTTGTAACGTATACATTATATATATACAGAGAGAGAGAGAGAGAGAGAGAGAGAGAGAGAGAGAGAGAGAGAGAGAGAGAGACAGAGCGAGAGAACAACAAATATTAATATATATATATATATTTGTTTAACACGTTACTTGTAATATCAGTATGTGTTGTTTTATCATTTACTAATTCCCGGTATTGGTGTAAGGTTCCTCGAGGTGGAGATGTGGTGGTTTACCGGAAACCCCCCCCCCCCCCCAGGCTACCACGGTGGAGGTTACCCCACTTATAGCAACAGTTATAGTCACACACACACACACACACGTACGTTTACAGGTACACATGCAGTATATGAACACACACAGATGAACTCGTGCTCTCTCTCTCTCTCTTTTTTTTTCTCTCTCTCTCTTTGTTTTTTTTCTCTCTCTCTCTATTTCTTTCTCTCTCTCGCTCTCGCTCTCTCTCTCTCTCTCTCTCTCTCTCTCTCTCTCTCTCTCTCTCTCTCTCTCTCTCTCTCTCTCTCTCTCTCTCTCTCTCATATAAATCCTTCATTAATATGTGAGCCATGTTGGGTAATAAGACCTGCAATATTTACGGTTTTAATACTACTTAGGAAGTCATTGACAGGACCAGTATATACACGTCTATTGGTACCACGAGTGCTGTGGATAAGACTGAAATAAACACACTGCATATTGACCCCAGTACCAGTCAACAGTGGAAGTCTGGCCAAGAACTGTGAATTTGAACCTGACTATACCGTGAATAATGTGGATACGACTGGAATAAAGAAACTATATTGATCAAGGTACCAGAAAACAGTGAAGTTTTGAGTAAATAAATTGAACTTAAACCTGATTGTACCGGGAAAACTGTGAATAAGACTAAGATAAAGACACGTTACATTGACCCAAACACTTGTAATCAGTGAAAGTTAGTGCCAAAGCAGACAGTGGACTTAAACCTGATAGTACCACGAATACATGTGGGTAAAGCTGAACTAAGGAGACCACATTGATCACAGCACCAGAGAACAGTGAAAGTTAACCCTCTCCAACATATGACGCGATTCTGAGCCTATTGGGGATACTTTAAAGCCTTTGTTACCATCAGGGGTATTTAGAAACCTTTAGTTTAGTTACTTCAACCTCTGCAGTTGTCTTTGAGTTAGCTGTGGGCAGAAAACTAATTTTGGAGAGATAATTATACGAGTGAGAGAACTCTATTTCTTATTTCTAATCTGGTAACCTCTGCGTCATAAATGCGTGAAAGGGTTAAGGTCAATACCGAGGATACATGTGGATAAGACTGAATGAAAAAGACTTATACTGATCTGATCACCCGAATACAGTGAATGTGAGTGCCAAAACAAACAGCGAAGAAAAGCTGAGAGTGCCAAACGTGTCCTCCTAGCTGACTGAACTGCTCTGGGGATTGGTTGGGGGAGATCACCTTTTCAACGGACCCCCCTATTCGTTATGTGGTTGAGCTCCTAGTTGATTTAAGAGGTTTTCAAGGTGGGAGAGTTGTCATCACTGGAGTCTTCACCGCAGAAGTCCGGCTACTGTAAGTACTATTATTATTTTCTATAGTCTGTTCGCTATGATTAGACCACAATTCTTAACTCTAACCTCTTGTAACTCGAGAAGGACTGGAGCAAATGGGCTGTAATATTCCATGCCTAATCCCTGCCTGACTCGTCCCAAATGGTAGACATAATAACTTGATTACTGAAGTCCTATTCGAGTTATGAGAGGTTGGGGTCAAGAATTCTGGCCTTCCTATAATGAACAGGGTATATTATATCCTGCACCAGTTGTTGTTGTTGTTGTTGTTATCCTGCACCAGTATTACCTAATGTTTATTATGGGTATGGGATTAATTGAGTGCAAATATAGGCCCCAGTGGCACCAATATGGAGGAGGTTGGCTGATCTGTTACCATAGGGTCTCTATACTATTTTTTTGTTTAAAGCTGACGGTAAATTGAATCCCTTAGCAACTGATTTCTTGATAACTAACGGACCAATAAGAAACTATTATGCCCCTGCTTCATATTAGGGCCAAGTTTTCACGATTAACAACACATTTTGCTACACAATCTGCATAATAGCGAAGTAATCAAGATGAAGGCATAGCAATTTACCGTCATTTGAAAAAGAAAACAAGAGTACGTATAGCTGTCCTCTGGTTCAGTCCATAATGTTATCCCTCCATCTGACATCCGGTCTTCTGTGTGTGTCCTCAATACCACCACACGGAAGAGATAATATGGATTGAAGGTTTCCATTGTTTGGACCATTTACGAGTATTTCATTGTTTAATTATTAAAAAGAAGGGGGGAAGGACGAACAAATTAAACACCTTCTGAATCAGCGACGTATTTTTATTTTATTTTATTCTAGTTATTTTTAGAAAATTTTCTGCAGTTCAAGAACGATCTGTGGTAGTAAAAAGGGTTAAGTGAGATAGTTCGAAGCCTGTTCATTGCTGGAGTCCCTTTTTAAACTGAATTACATCGTCTAACAGTAGCCAGAAGAAAGTTAAAAGGACGGGACCGGTACTGAAAAGGTTAATAACCAAAGTCTCCTTTCATAAATAGTCTGCAACAATTGGATTTAAGCTGCTGTGAGTTAAAGACTGGTGGAAATTCACTCTGAGGAATGGAGTTCCACAGAGAGGTGGATCGGGGAATAAATTAATTTTGAAATGCAAAAGTTCTGCATTGTGGAGGATAACGTGTTTACTCCTGGGCGTTACCAGCTGCCCTATAGTCTATTCACTGTAAGTAGGCGAAAAAGCATGACCTCTAACCTCTGTAACTCGGTTCCATGTCAGTTGAACCAGTGCCACTTCAACCAGTGCCACTTTAACCAGTGCTAACTCAACCAGTGGCCACTTCAACCAGTGACCATTTTAACCAGTGACCCTTTTAACCAGTAACCTAACCTAACCTAAGTAACCTAACCTAACCTAACCTAACCTATCCTAACCTACTGGTTAAAATGGTCACCGGTTGCAGTGGCCACTGGTTGAGTTAGCACTGGTTAAAGTGGCACTGGTTGAAGTGGCACTGGTTCAACTGACCTGTCACCCTGTAACTCACAAACGACTAGAGTAAACGAGCTAATATTTCTACCATTTGGGATGAGTCAGTCAAGGAATAGATGTGGAAATTTACAGCCAATTTTCTCTAGCCCTTTTTGAGGTACAGAGGATAGAGGCAATGAGTTATCGCCTACTTACAGCGAATAGACTATAGTACCTCGGGGAAAGATACGAAGGGGTGGCACAATAATTGAGCCAAGTTCATCGGAACATTTACCACAAAAGTATCTATATAATAACACAAGGGACGACACATATTTTCGTATGTATAAAGGAGGAAATATACTTGTGATTAAAGGGCTATTTATAATTTGTATTGCTGTATTTTGAATTTTGTCCAATTGCCTTATATATAAACCACCTCTCCACAACCACTCCATAGAGGCGAGCAATATTCCATTTGAGAACGCACATTACTTTTATATAGAACATAAGAATACGCAAATATGCAGAGGGCCTACCGGCCCACAGGGGGCAGATCCCTTTCACATCCAACCAATATCATTCATATTGCTATCGAAATTATGTTTGGAACATTCCACCGTATCTGAGATAATTAAAGCGCTAGACAATCTATTCCACATGTCGACAACCCTATTTCCCAAACCATTTGTTTCTATATGGATGAGGGAGACAAAAGGCAATGCTTCCTGTGACGAGTGCCTCCCCCAGAGTTGAAAGAATGACGTGGCCAAAATCAAAAAATGTTAGAGCCAAAATGCTCTCTTATATCTTTTTTAAAACGGAAAATCATAAAACTAATGGGGCTAAATATGAGGGAGAAGGGGGTCCAGAAAACCCCCCCATCTTTCTTAAGTCACAAAACCAAGTAAGGTATTATAGGTGAAGGGATCTCGGCTTAACACTATCTGGTCCGACGTCTTGGGGGTTAGTAGGATATATGATTTTATTATTATTGAGGATTTGTATTACTGTTGTGTGAGAGAGAGAGAGTGAGTGAGGAGTGAGCGAGAGAGATAATGTGTGTGTGTGTGTGTGTGTGAGAGAGAGAGAGAGAGAGAGAGAGAGAGAGAGAGAGAGAGAGAGAGAGAGAGAGAGGGAAACTGAGAGGAAGAAATTTATGTACTATGCTTGGAAAATCACTAACAAATATTTCACCATTTTTCTGGGCTCATTCTTCCGTGAAATACGAGTTCTTTGTATCCATGCTTCGTCTCTTATACACACACACACACACACACACACACATATATATATATATATATATATCTTTACCTTTATAGTACCCACAGATACTTCCTAAGCTGTATAAGATCGTGTAATGTCAATATGCGTCATAGTATTCAAAGGGTTACGTGATGCTGAATATCAACCTATGTACAGTATGTATGCTATAATATGTTAAGGCCTCTGCTTCCGGTTTTCTTTAGATTTCGTGAACTTGTCAACAGGTGAAGCGAACAATATGGCTGTGCTTGCCCAGTGTCTGTTCAGTAAAGGGGCTGTGTCCCCCCCCCCCCCCCTCCCCACCCTTCTTCTCTCTCTCACACACACTGACTCACACACACACACACACACACACACACTTCTCCCTCGCCCACACTCACCCACCCACACACGCTCACATACACACACACACATCTCCCTCGCCCCACACTCACCCACCCACACACACACACACACATTCACTTTCTCTCTCTCACACACACCCACCTCCTTGACTGACCACGTAATGGTAGGCTAGAACTCGTGACAAACTGGAAAACTGTGATATGAAACAATAATGATCTCACCAAGGTCTCAAGGTTTGGAGTGGGTGTGTGGGCGTGAGAGAGTGAGAGAGAGAGAGAGAGAGAGAGAGAGAGAGAGAGAATGATGGGTGTGTGTGTTTGTGAAAGAAAGAGAGAGAGTGATGTGTGTGTGTGTGTGTATGTGTGTGTGAGAAAGAGAGAGAGATAGAATGATGGGTGTGTGTTTGTGAGAGAAAGAGAGAGCGTGATGTGTGTATGTGTGTGTGTGAGAGAGAAAGAGAGAGATAGAAAGAATGATGGGTGTGTGTGTTTGTGAGAGAAATAGAGAGTGATGTGTGTGTGTGTGTGTCTGAGAGAGAGAGAGAGAGAGAGAGATAAAATAATGGGTGTGTGTGTTTGTGAGAGAAATAGAGAGTGATGTGTGTGTGTGTGTGTGAGAGAGAGAGAGAAAGAGAGATAAAATGATGGGTGTGTGTGTTTGTGAGAGAAAGAGAGAGAGTGATGTGTGTGTGTGTGTGTGAGAGAGAGAGATAAAATGATGGGTGTGTGTGTTTGTGAGAGAAAGAGAGAGAGAGAAGCATTGTTTAGGAATTCGTAATATCACCAACCCACAAATTAACTTGCAAATAAACCTAATTAATGTAATCTATCTATCTATTTATCTATCTATATGCTCAGGCCCAATCCCCCTTTTTCCGATTTACATTTTTAGTATCTATTTTATTCTATTTTATTATATTTTGTTTTGTTTTCCTTTTTTCTTGGGGGTGGCCGACTCAAGACAGAGCAAGAACAGGGAAAACACAAAAACAACATAAAACAACGAACAAACACAGATAAAAACACAAATTCACACACATCTAGGTCACCCAGGAGAAGACCCAGAGACCAGGGTCACCAAGGTCGCTCCAGCACTCCCACGGCGGCCCCCGACCACCCGGAGAGGTTCCGATCTCGGCAGACAGACATGCATGAAATAAATGCAATTAATGAACTAGTGTGGCTCTCCCAAGACTCGAACCTAGGATACTCACACATAAATCCAGCGCACTAACCATTACGCTATCAAGATAGTTCTACATTAAAAGAGTTGTCCATTTCCCTGCATGCTAAAGGAGGCCAACTAAGATACACGGAAACTCTCTACCCGACAATTCCGATCATGTACTTGAGGTTCGACAGACACACTTTCACGCGTTAGGATTTCCACTTCCGATTTGCAAAGAGTCGGGTGTTCGGTGGGGAATGTGAAGGTAAGTGGGGGCTCGGGTCTGTGGGTGTCATTGGTGCTCCAGAATTACTATCATCGATATGTTATTGTGTGTGTGTGTGTGTGTGTGTGTGTGCTTTTTTTTTTTTTTTTTTTTTTTTTTTTTTTTTTTTTTTTGCCCTCTAGACCACCATCAAGCTTATAAAGACATAACTCAAGAACCCCGTTCGAGATAAATATATTTGTGCATTTTTCGGTAGAAAAATGCCGCGGTCGAAGGCCGCTTCCTCCTAAATTGCAGGCTCGCTGACGCTCGCCAGGAAAAAATCGACACTTAAATAGCATTAAGGGTCTTATAATTGACAAAGAAATGGGGCAAAAGGTTTTATAATTGCCAAACTAATGGGGCGAACATCATTTAATCTCAAGACTATTGGGGCTAAACATGAAAGCGAAGGGGAAGTGGGGGTGTTGGTCGGGAATGTGAAGGTAAGTGTCTGCAGGTGTCATTTGCTGCTCCAGAAGTACTATTATTGATATTTTATTGTGTTAAACTTATCTTCCTCAGTGACAGTCAAACCTTCTGTGTGTGTGTGTGTGTGTGTGTGTGTGTGTCTGTGTGTGTGTGTGTGTGTGTGTGTGTGTGTGTGTGTGTGTGTGGACAAGCGGTGGTGTGCTTCAAAGGACAACATTGACTAAATATGTAAGTGTGCAGGTACATGAGGTTTGAGGCGACAGTTTAAGTGTTCACACCGCTTTTAAATGCGTTGAAATGGAGTGTTTTCGGTTAGGTTAGGTAAGTTTATGTTATGTTAGGTTAGGTATGTTAAGTTAGGTTAAGTTTTATCTAGATAGTTATATTTAGCTTTAAAAATCGAAAAATTTACTCGTAAGCATGCATAATTAACGTGTGTACCGATAAACACACCACCGCTTGTGTGTGTGTGTGTGTGTGTGTGTGTGTGTGTGTGTGTGTGTGTGTGTGTGTGTGTGTGTGTGTGTGTGTGTGTACAACAACCTTACTTGCTCTCCTTTTCCTTACTATGACGCTAATGAATTCTCAACTCTCTGGTTTGAGCAATATTGTCACGCTCACTCTAAATTGTAGGGTTGATACCGGAAGGGGGGTGAGAGAAAACCTAATATTGTGTTGTTGGTGTAATGGTTTATAGGTGCTTATGTTCTGGGTGTGGTGTCCCGAGTTTGAATCCCGGGAGGACCATATGCTTTCATTAGTTTATTCAAGTACATTGGGGCTTGTAATTGGTGATTAATGTTAAGAACGGGGTGTTTATAAAGTGACCCCGGAATCAACGACGTACCATCATTACTCATATTTGGTGCCTTGCCACTTGGGGAAGCCTTTTCTAGGGACCTTGTGTCCGCCACAAAACAATTCAAATACTAACATCATAGGCTGCATGATTAATGTACGGTCGCGCTAATAAGTCATGTTCCAGTTGGCATTACGTTTGGCTTGCTGTGTGCTGTATTAATGTCTGTCAGATGTTGAAAAAGGTGGGTAAGTGTAGGAACATGTTTGTATATTTCACTCGATATGAAGAAATGAAGCTTAGATATTGCTGATATCAATTATTGATCAAAACATATTTGGTGCCGAGACATCACTTATTTGCGCGGAGTTGTTACAGTAAGTCCCACACAACTCTGGAAAACATAGAGATTACATTTATGTGTAGAATATGAGTTACATGAATGAATGCTTAGGCCTCAGCCAGGATTCGAACCACAGTCAATCAGAACCTGGAGATGCATATAATAGTTAATGATAAGCAGAATGAAATGTTCAAATGCGTCCCCTAATACGGAATGAGTTAATGTGTTACTGTTTTGTTGTATTATGTAAGCTTTTCCTTCCCCATACTCACGCTAGCACACACACACACACACACACACACACAAACACACACACACAAACACACACACACACACACAGCCCGTAGCCTAGTGGTAGAGCTCTCGTCTCACACACGAGGGGCCGGGGGTTCAATCCCCGGCCGGGCGGAGACAAATTGGGCTTGTCTCCTTTCATGTATTAGCCTCAGTTCACCTAGCTCTAAATAGGTACCTGGAATAAATAGACGACGTTGTGACGTCCCATCTGGGGTTGGCAAAAATGGTACAAGGCGAGATGGGTATCATATGGTTCACCTAAGCTGATGGCTACCTAAGCCTTCGGGCGAGACGGTACCGTCTATAGTGAGAATGGTACCATACAGATCCACCCTAAGCCTTCGTTTCCGATGTCGCCAATTGGCTAAAAATACAGACTACACACACATCCACAGCCATTCCAACGATACATATAACACCTACACATATAGGAGGCGGGAAATAACGAGCATGCTCACTCCCGCAATACAACTAGAGTAAGTACAACTAGAGTAAGTACACACACACACACATAAGTAAGTCACCAGATCAAGGTTACAAAGACTAAGTGCACATAGACTTTATACATACATAGACTCACACACACACATACACATACACACACACACACACGCACGCACACACACACACACACACACACACACACACACAGCACTACGTACACTGACAATCAATTACACAGTACACACTTACACTTAAACCCGATCAACCATGTAAATCAAGTACACAAACACCCATACACACACAGCCTCCCCCCCCCCACCCCATATACACACACAGGCCACACACACACAACCACCCCTCCCCCACACACACATACACAGCCGCAACCACACAGCTCCCCCCTCCCCATAAACACACATACACACACAGCCCCACCCACCACCCCACACGCACAGACAGACCCCCCCCCCCCCCCACCACACACACACACACTCACAACACACACACACACACACACACTTTCCCTGACACTGAGATAGTTATAGGGTGGTCAGTGATGGAAGGACTTATAACTAACTCACTCATTTACTTCACATCATTCTTCTTCTTCTTCTTCTTCTTCTTCTTCTTTTTTTATTTGTTGTTGTTCTTCTTCTTCTTCTTTAGTCTTCTAGTGTTATTTCTATCATTCTATTTGCATATTATAGTCCATGTATTCGTCTGTCTACACCCTCTCCTTATCCTGCATTATTTGTTTTATTCCTGTGTATATATTTGTACTGAATAATCCTCCTCCTTAGATCTTCTGTTTGTTTTCGTCCTCCTGCAAGATAATCAAAACACGTATAACGGTGCCCTATGAAAGTCATATTCTAAATACGGACATATCGTTATTCTAGCACCACGAAAACTCCAAAGTAGGTATTGGTAACATATGATACTGCACTTCCCTTAGCTTAAGAAACTATGACGTCGTGGGCAAGGAAAAAGATATTAATTCCTTGATTTGTTATGCCTCTCACTTCGACTTAACTTATGGCATTATTAAGTACCCAACCCCTCACTTTGCCATTCTCATTAATTTAAGCTAATTGTTTTCTTTCCCAATTGCTCTTCACTTCTCCCTTCGTAATTTATTATTATTCTCTTGTTTCTCCTAATTCCAATGTCTTCTATTCCCCTGTTCTTTAATTTGATGTATTACCCCCGCTAACGAAATTGGATGGAGGTTATGTTTTTGCCTCCGTTTGTTTGTCTGTTTTCCTGTCTATAAACAAGATATCTCAACATATTATGAACCGATATTCACGAAATTTGATGGGCAGATAGGATATGCGTCACGGAAGCAGTGATTCAATTTTGGAGGCGATCTGTGAAATGCATACCTTTGCTAGCGTAGGCGGAGATATGTGCTCTCCCGATTGCCTCTCTAGTTTATTTAAATGTATGTATGTATTTATTAATTTATATATTTATTTATGATTTATATTATTTATGTATGTGTGTATGTACGTATTTAGTTATTTATATATCTATTTATTTATGTATGTATGTACGTATTTATTTATTTATATATCTATTTATTTATGTATGTATGTACGTATTTATTTATTTATTTATATATCTATTTATTTTTGACGTCACATTCCCTTTCTCCTATTGTTTGTTATTGTTATGTTCCAGTGGACTTATTGTTTGTTATTGTTATGTTCCAGTGGACTTATTGTTTGTTATTGTTATGCTCCAGTGGACTTATTGTTTGTTATTGTTATGCTCCAGTGGACTTATTGTTTGTTATTGTTATGCTCCAGTGGACTTATTGTTTGTTATTCTTATGCTCCAGTGGACTTATTGTTTGTTATTGTTATGCTCCAGTGGACTTATTGTATGTTATTGTTATGCTCCAGTGGACTTATTGTATGTTATTGTTATGTTCCAGTGGACTTATTGTTTGTTATTGTTATGCTCCAGTGGACTTATTGTATGTTATTGTTATGTTCCAGTGGACTTATTGTTTGTTATTGTTATGCTCCAGTGGACTTATTGTTTTTTATTGTTATGCTCCAGTGGACTTATTGTTTGTTATTGTTATGCTCCAGTGGACTTATTGTTTGTTATTGTTATGCTCCAGTGGACTTATTGTTTGTTATTGTTATGCTCCAGTGGACTTATTGTTTGTTATTGTTATGTTCTAGTGGACTTATTGTATGTTATTGTTATGCTCCAGTGGACTTATTGTATGTTATTGTTATGTTCCAGTGGACTTATTGTTTGTTATTGTCATGCTCCAGTGGACTTATTGTTTGTTATTGTTATGCTCCAGTGGACTTATTGTATGTTATTGTTATGTTCCAGTGGACTTATTGTATGTTATTGTTATGCTCCAGTGGACTTATTGTATGTTATTGTTATGTTCCAGTGGACTTATTGTTTGTTATTGTTATGCTCCAGTGGACTTATTGTTTGTTATTGTTATGCTCCAGTGGACTTATTGTTTGTTATTGTTATGCTCCAGTGGACTTATTGTTTGTTATTGTTATGCTCCAGTGGACTTATTGTTTGTTATTGTTATGCTCCAGTGGACTTATTGTTCTTGCTTCCCCCTTCCTTGTTGTGGTGGTGAGGTTAAATAATGGGTGTGGGGGTATTATTGGAACTACAAGGTGTGTGTGGGTGTGTGTGTGTGCGTGCGTATTGATTGATGTTATATATATATATATATATATATATATATATATATATATATATATATATATATATATATATATATATAAGAGAGAGAGTGAGAGTGAGTGAGTGAGTGTGAGAGTGAGAGAGAGAGAGTGAGATAGCGTGTGAGAGTGAGAGAAAGAGTAAGAGTGAGAGCATATCTCACAAATACGCGTAAATTACATTAGTAAATGTTTAGGCCTCAGCCAGGACTCGAACCGCAGTCAATCAGGTTATTATCCCACGCTTTAACCGACTCGGCCACGGCGTGATAAAAGCTTCCCAACCTTTTCCCATATAAATACAAGGGAAATCCCACTTGGTGAAGGTTAATTCCATACCAAGTCATAGGCCCCATGTTAAGATCCGATTACGCATTTATTTTACGTGACTGGCTATTATTGGACGGATATATTCAGGTAAGGAAGGGTTTATGGAAGGCAGAGGGTTAATTGAGATAGTCTTTACCCTTATATATCCCACAGATTCTCAACGACGTATTCTGACTAATAACACACACAACGAAGTCTCTCTCTCTCTCTCTCTCTCTCTCTCCAACACCCCCTTTCCCCTCTCAACACTATTCGACTGAAGTAAATACGAGGTGTATTTAGATACGCTGTAAAGGCATATCCCTTCATACCTTCACCTGACTTATTATCATACTCTATCAAGACCCAGTCACTTATAAATATTCGTGGACCTCACGTATTTCTAATCATGGATGTATTTTTCTGGAAACAAATTTAGGAATATTATTTTCTATACATCAACTACAAACCTATATATATATATATATATATATATATATATATATATATATATATATATATATATATATACTATTTTTTGTAAAGCAAGTTCCATCCACAAATCAATCCAGATAGTTAACATTGCAAAACGAAAAACATAGGGGGTCCACGAATTGCTATATGTGACTGTGCAACTCAGGCAAACCCAATTATTATCCCTACTCACTTGAATTGCTTGTCAAATCGAAGGTCTAACGTATTACTGGAGCGTGCATGCAACTAATTTACCTTACAATGGCAAGTTGAGATCATTGTATGTTGCATTATCGACATTGTTGGGCCAAGCTTTCTATATATTCAATGTCCGTCTTGCTGCATGACATTACATTTATATAAAGAAAAGGTATTACTTAAGGGGAGGTTTTCAATTTGCTCCCTAAACCTCCATCGAGCTAACAAAAATATCTCTAAGACCCCTTTTCGAGCTAAATTTGTAATTTTTTGATAGCAAAAAGTGCCTGCCGAAGGTTGGTTCCTCCTAAATTATAGGCTCGCTATCGCTCGTCAGTAAAAATCGACACCTAAATGACACGGAAGGTCATAACTTGACAGTAATGAGGCTAAAGGTCTTAAAATCGCCAAACTAATGGGGCGAACGTCGTAAGATTACTGCCTGACTGTACAGTCGGCCTAATAAGTGATATCCCAGCACCTATATATATCAGCAATGTCTAAAACTTTATTAATTCGTTTCGAGTAAGGTATAAAAGCATGTTTCTACACTTACCCACCCTATTCAACATCTGACAGACATTGATACAGCACAGAGTGAGCCAAACGTAATGACAGCTGAAACACGACTTCTTAGCGCCACCGTACCGTTGGCCTAGTGTACGGTCGCGCTAATAAGTCATGTCCCAGCTGTCATTACGTTTGGCTTGCTCTGTGCTGTATTAATGGCTGTCAGATTTTGAATAGGGTGGGTAAGTGTAGGAACATGTTTGTATATTTCACTTGATATGAAGAAAAGAAGGTTAGATATTGCTGATACCAATTATTGATCAAGACATACTTGGTGCCGGGACATCACTTATTAGCGCAACTGTACCGTAGTTCCCTTAAGATGGTACAATAGACCTTGGCAGTACATCATCATAACTGGCCACATAGGAGGTCACTGTGGCTTTTTAAGGGAACCCACCTCGCTTTTTTTCTCTTTCTCTCCCTCTTTCTTTAGCTTGTATCCATTCATCCCCATTCAGCTTACTGTTTTAAGACGTTAACCCCCATCCAGGTGTCAATATTTTCCTGGCGTGCTGTAGCGAGCCAGCATATATATATTTTGTTTTGACAGCAAGCTAAATTTGTACATTTTTCGATAGAAACATTTCTCCGGCGAAGCCGGATTTCTCCATACAATGCTGGCTCGCTATCGCTCGCCTGGAAGAAATCGACACCTGGATGGGGATAAACGTCTTAAAACAGTTGGCTGAATGGAGCCGAATGGATACAAGCCAGGGAAAGAGAGAAAAGGAGAGAAAGCTAAAACAAGCCGGTGACCACCCCTTAAGTACCTTCCTTATGGTCACTTTCATCTGTAGGCATAAGGTTTGGTGGACCACTCTCTCTCTCTCACACACACACACACTCACTCTCTCTCACACACACACACACTCACACTCTCTCTCTCACACACACACACACACTCACACTCACTCTCTCGCACACTCACACACTCTCTCTCTCTCGCACACTCACTCTCTCTCTCTCTCTCGCACACTCACACACACACTCTCACTCACACACTCTCTCTCTCTCTCTCTCTCTCGCACACTCACACACTCTCTCTCTCTCGCACACTCCCTGTATCTCTCTCTCTCTCTCTCACACACACACACTCTCTCACACACACACTCTCTCTCTCGCACACTCACACACTCGCTTTCTCTCATTCCTCTCTCTCTCTCTCTGTTTTATAAGCTATTTCGTTATGAAGCTAGCATTTACAGACATTAAATGAATAATAATTTAATCCTACATCAAAACAAGCAATATGGTAATCTAGCATACACTGAAACGGAAGCAATGTTAAAACTACACACCCACACACACAGACACACCCACACAGACACGCACACACACACACACACACACACACACACTACATGAAGGGGGTGACAGTGAAAACCTTTATGGACCTTGAACATACAAGGTGTACTGTACTATCCTTCACCTCCACTACCAGGTACAGTACAGTCGCTCAAATAAGTTAAGGGGAGACAGACCGTTTTTCTGGACCCCCTTCTCCCTAATGTTTAGCCCCACTAGTTTTGAAATTTTAAGACGTTGGTTCCATTAATTTGGGGATTTTATAACCTTTCACTCCATTTCTTTGTCAGTGTTAGGACCCTTCGTGCCATTTAGGTGTCGATTTTATCCTGGCGAGCGATAGCGAGCCTGTAATTTTAGGAGGATCGGCCTTTGGCCGGGACATTTTTCTACCGAAAAATGTACAAATCTATCTTGAAGGGGGGTCTAGGGGGTGTTTTTATAAGCTTGATGGAGGTCTAGGGAGGAAACTAAAAAAAAATATATGAATAAATGAATTAATAGACCAAACAAACAGCCACTGTCCCCTTAAGTACAGTTGCCCATATAAGTGATGTCTCGGCACCAAGTATATTTCTATCAACAAACGGTATCAGCAATGTTTAAAACTTGATGTCTTCTTTTCGAGTGAGATATACAAGCATGTTCCTACACTTAACCACCCTATTCAACATCTGACAGACATTAACCCTTTCAAGCTCCAATACACGTTTCTGTTTTGTTTTCTGGTAATTATTAGACGATTTTATTCAGATTAAGAATGCTATATGGAAGTCAAAGGGTTGATTGGGAGAGTAGTTACCCTTCAATACCCACAGATACTTCCTAAGCTGCATAAAATCGTCTAATGATAGCCAAAATATACTGCTAAAACGCGTCAGAGTTTCAAAGGGTTAATACATCACATAGTAAGCCAAACGTAATGGCAGCTGGGACATGACTTACAGTCGTGCTAATAAGTCATGTCCCAGCTGTCATTACGTTTGGCTTACTATGGACTGTATTAATGTCTGTCAGATGTTGAATAGGGTGGGTAAGTGTAGGGACATGTTTGTATATTTCACTTGACATGAAGAAATGAAGCTTAGATATTGCTGATACCAATTATTGATCAAAACATACTTGGTGCCGAGACATGACTTATTAGCGCGACTGTACAAGGCACATTATATTTACCTACTGTATACTAAAGTCCCCAACGTAACACATATCGGTATATCCTGTAATCTACAACGTCCTTAAGGGAGGTGACCTGTTTTTGTTCTGTCCTTTTCTATCTTTCTCTGGCTTGTATCCATTTGGCCCCATTCAGCCTACTGTTTTAAGACGTTTATCCTCATCCAGGTGTCAATTTATTACTGGTGAGCGGTAGCGAGCCAGCATATTTTTTATTTTTGTTTGACAGCAGGCTAAATTTGTACATTTTTCGACAGAAAAATGTCTCCGGCGAAGCCGGATTTCTTCATATAATGCTGGCTCGCTATCGCTCGCCAGGAAGAAATCGACACCTAGATGGGGATACACGTCTTAAAATAGTTGGCTGAATGGGGCCGAATGGATAAAGCCAGAGAAAGAGAGAAAAGGACAGAAATAACAAAAAAGCAGGTCACCCCCCTTAAGGGGAGATGGGTCTTTTTCTGGTCCCCCTTCTTTCTCATGTTTAGCCCCATTTAGTTTGTTTACATTTTAAGATGTTTGCCCCCATTCGTCTATCGATTTTATGACCTTTCGCCTCATTTATTTATCGATATCAACAAGACCTTTCGTGCCCTTTAGGTGTTGATTTTATCCTGGCGAGCGATAGCGAGCGAGTTTTTACTTTGTTCTCTATGCTTCCATAAAGCTCCCCTACACCTTTCATAATCTGAATAAAATCGTCTAACAAAATGAACTGTTAAAGTGAGTGCGTCATAATAGTCAAAGGGTTAAGAAAGAGAGAGAGAGAGAGAGAGTGTGTGTGTGTGTGTGAGAGAGAGAGAGGGAGTGTGTGAGAGAGAGATAGTGTCAAAAGGCGTCATATTCTTCAAAGGGTTAAAAGAGAGAGAGAGAGAGAAAGAGAGAGAGAGAGAGAGAGAAAGAGAGAGAGAGAGAGAGAGAGAGAGAGAGAGAGAGAGAGAGAGAGAGAGAGAAGAGAGAAGAGAGAGAGAGAGAGAGAGAGAAAGAGAGAGAGAGAGAGAGAGAGAGAGAGAGAGAGAGAGAGAGAGAGAGAGAGAGAACCTTGGTAATCATCCCGGTAGATTTGCTGAATGGGGGGAGGTGAAGGCGACCCCCAAAATGGTATAATGGGTGACAGGAAGTAACCCCCCCTCTCCCCCACATTGTCACTACCAGGCTCTTTAGTACACAGGAGGTGGACAAGTATACTCTGTTCATCATAAGTAGGCCAGACATCCCAAATCTCGACTTAGAATAATTTAGGTTAACCCGTTCAGTACCAGTGACGGCAGAGAGCCGTCAGTAGATAAATCTCTCCCCGGTCACAGCGACGGCCGCCGGACGTCAGTAATATACGATCCTTGTAACTACCAGTATCAGGCAGTACCTGGTACCACGACGTTTGAGCACTGCTGTAAGACCTTGGCAACACTTCTCAGCTTATATCCAAACCCCCACATGCTGGGAGAGGCAGTATTCCTCCATCTTTTTAGGTGGGAGGTTGTTATATCTTGCCTCTGAAGCCATTTAGGCCACATTGCTTGGGACTTGGGGGTACATTTATGCTAGTACCCTATGGTAAAGTAGGGGTTAAGGAATTGGCTGCTGGCTCGATATAAACCGATCATTATCATTGTTATTATTATCATAATTACACACACACACACACACACATACACGCACACTGCACGTGGGAGGGAGATATTTGTTATTCCTAGCCAAATTTCGTGTTCTCTTACTAATTATTTACAATATCTCCCTACACGCAGCAGTGGTGCATCTCTCTCACTCTGCTACCACTATTATAATCAATGTTCTTCAGAGCCTCCCTTGCAGAGAGTAGGTGGCACCTGCCTTTCAATACATTCCCACTCCTATTCTGTCCAACTTTCTAACCACAGGGCGAACCGATTCACCCAATCTTTCTGCTACTCAACAAGTGAACTCTGGAACTTGCTCCTTCAATGTATATTTCCCTCATCCTATGACTTAAACTGCTTCAAGCTCCGTGTGTCCAGAAATTTTTACTCTAATTAACGTACCTTGAATTTGACTCCCGATCACTCTTTCAAATTGGAGGGGGGGGGGGATGTGGGGGGGGGGACACTTGTTACAGCCATAATTACCTCCGTCTCCTTCATGCACATACAAATTTGTTTAGGTATTTATGGGGTACAGCTTGGTTTTTGGTCTATGTATTTATTAATATATTTATTGTTGAGTTTCCTCGCTAGACCTCCATCAAGCTTAAAATAGCACCCCCTACAACCCCTTTCAAGATAAATTTGTACATTTTTCGGTAGAAAAACGTCCCGGCCGAAGGCCGATTCCTTCTGAAATTACAGGCTCGCTATCGCTCGCCAGGAAAACATCGACACCTAAATGGCAGGAAAGGTCTTAACATTGACAAAGAAATTGGGGCGAAAGTTCTTAAAATCGACAAACTAATGGCACGAAAATCTTAAAACCTCAAAACTAACCTGCTAAACATGAAAGAGAAGGGGGTCCATAAAAAGCGAGTAGTACCCCCTTAAGAAATCTTTTAACCCGGGAACTGCGGGGAGACTCTTAAGAGTTCCCCCGGCGGACTGCGGGGAGACTCTTAAGAGTGAGTGAAAAAGAAAATCAACTTTAATTTTTTTTTTTTTTTTTTTTTTTTTTTTTGGCCCCTGGGCCATGCAAAATCTCAGTCCTCTACCTCCCCTCCTTCCCCACTTTCCTCCTCTCCTTCAGTTATCACCTATTTTCCCTGTTATTCCCTTATTCTGAGGTATATTTTCGTGCTAACAATAGAAATCCGGTTGGAGGGTGTGGTCATCACTGATAGCAAGCGAATGCAAGAGAGAGAGAGAGAGACTATCCATCGACTGTGTCTCAGTGGCCTTGGGGGAAATTGGCGGGAAAGCAGCTTGCCTCACCCATACATTATACAACTCGCGGGCTATATCTCCGATTTTGACCATTTTCACTCGTTTTATTGTTGTTTCAGGTTAATACCTTTATAATCAACCCATAATAGGCGCATATGGATAAGTATTAATGCTATTAATGGCACAATGAATATTTTAGTGACGGATACACCTCAAATACGTCAGCACAGGGGGACGTTTCCAATTACCCCCATGCGCACTTGTTAGGTTAAACAGTCATACAACCAGGATCAATTATAGAACCCAGCTTTTATGGCCTATCAAAGGTGACCGGTCAACTCAACCAGTAGACCATTTCAACCAGTACCAAACCAACCAATACGGTTAGGTTAGGATAGGTTAGTACTATATTTTGGCACTGGTTTGGTTGGTCTGGGTTAATTTGGCACTGGTTGAGAGCTACTGGTTGAAATGGTCTACTGGTTGAGATGCCTATCAAACATTGAATAAGGGAGCCATTCGTCCCCTTGTATTACCCCTTATACAATATCCTGGCATTGTGGTGGTGATGGTGGTGCAGGAAACATAGGGTGGTGAATACAATGATAGACCCCCACCTATAGACTATAGGCTTCACTATACCGACACCTATTACTCATCAGCAGGCTATCATTAACACCTTCTCAACCATTACTCCTTAACCCCTACATTACCGGTGTCGTCCTGTTAACAATATTATGGCTACTATTAGACCTCTAGCAACTAACAGGCATCCAACCACACCACTTAACCATTTTTATAAAGGACCTCTAGCAACTAACAGGCATCCAACCACACCACTTAACCATTTTTATAAAGGACCTCTAGCAACTAACAGGCATCCAACCACACCACTTAACCATTTTTATAATGGACCTCTAGCAACTAACAGGCATCCAACCACACCACTTAACCATTTTTATAAAGGACCTCTAGCAACTAACAGGCATCCAACCACCACTTAACCATTTTTATAAAGGACTTCTAGCAACTAACAGGCATCCAACCACACCACTTAACCATTTTTATAAAGGACCTCTAGCAACTAACAGGCATCCAACCACACCACTTAACCATTTTTATAAAGGACTTCTAGCAACTAACAGGCATCCAACCACACCACTTAACCATTTTTATAAAGGACCTCTAGCAACTAACAGGCATCCAACCACACCACTTAACCATTTTTATAAAGGACCTCTAGCAACTAACAGGCATCCAACCACACCACTTAACCATTTTTATAAAGGACCTCTAGCAACTAACAGGCATCCAACCACACCACTTAACCATTTTTATAAAGGACCTCTAGCAACTAACAGGCATCCAACCACACCACTTAACCATTTTTATAAAGGACCTCTAGCAACTAACAGGCATCCAACCACACCACTTAACCATTTTTATAAAGGACTTCTAGCAACTAACAGGCATCCAACCACACCACTTAACCATTTATAATGGACCTCTAGCAACTAACAGGCATCCAACCACACCACTTAACCATTTTATAAAGGACCTCTAGCAACTAACAGGCATCCAACCACACCACTTAACCATTTTTATAAAGGACTTCTAGCAACTAACAGGCATCCAACCACACCACTTAACCATTTGTATAATGGACCTCTAGCAACTAACAGGCATCCAACCACACCACTTAACCATTTTTATAATGGACTTCTAGCAACTAACAGGCATCCAACCATACCACTTAACCATTTTTATAATGGACCTCTAGCAACTAACAGGCATCCAACCACACCACTTAACCATTTTTATAAAGGACTTCTAGCAACTAACAGGCATCCAACCACACCACTTAACCATTTTTATAAAGGACTTCTAGCAACTAACAGGCATCCAACCACACCACTTAACCATTTTTATAAAGGACTTCTAGCAACTAACAGGCATCCAACCACACCACTTAACCATTTTTATAAAGGACCTCTAGCAACTAACAGGCATCCAACCACACCACTTAACCATTTTTATAAAGGACCTCTAGCAACTAACAGGCATCCAACCACACCACTTAACCATTTTTATAATGGACCTCTAGCAACTAACAGGCATCCAACCACACCACTTAACCATTTTTATAAAGGACCTCTAGCAACTAACAGGCATCCAACCACACCACTTAACCATTTTTACTACCGCAGATCCTTCTTAAACTGCACACAAAACGTCTAAATTTAGCTGGACTATAACAAAGAAACGTCGTCTGGTACAGAAGGGGTTAACAAGGGATCACACCACATATTTTATTGTCAAATGTGTATGCAAAATTGATGTGGCATTATTTTAGGGACTTTAGTTTTTCATTATCGGAAACACTAGACTGGAGATAAATTAATATTTATCCATTTATCCAAGCAGGGTTTACCATGTAAGAATCTGTAGATGCGATCACCCTAAGATTCCACTCCTGGGGGTCTCCCTGGGTAAGATTCCAGGCTAGGACTCTATCCACTCCAAGTAGTTCTCTACATAATTGATCGACTTGCGAGTTTCATTCTATAAGGAAGTTGGAGTTAAAGACGTCGACATTTAGCAGAATAACCAGTTATAATACGGTTTTAGTAATGTTATAAATACATAAAACCCAATTCAACATACTATTTATCCATCAGAAACCTATATAATTACTGTATTTGTGTTTAATATCGATGTTTACAGGCCGAACTTCCTTATAGCCGGAAACCCGCAAGTAGTCAATTGATCGACTTGTCTCAGCCGTGACAAACTTAACCCTTTGAGTACCAGCGACGTGTGTTGTATTGTGTTCTAGCTATATTTAGACGATATTATGCAGCTTAGGAAGGATCTGTGGTAGTTAAAAGGGTTGGTTGAGATAGTTTGAAGCCTTATTATTGCTAGACGTCCTTCCTAAGCTGAACAAAATCGTCGAATAGTTGCCAGAATATGATGAAAAGGACTTCGCCGGTACAGCATGGGTTAAACAATGATTTCCCTTCGCTCTGGGAAGGGAAAGAAATGTTTAAGGGAGAATGGTTCGTTTTTCTGGCCCCTATTCTACCTCATGCTTAGCCCCATAGGTTTTGAGATTTCAGACGTTCGCCCCATTAGTTTGTCGATTTTAAACCCCATTTCTTTTTGCAGTATTAAGACTTTGCATGTCATTTACGTGTTGATTTTTTCCTGGCGAGCGAAAGGAAGCCTGTAATTTGAGAGGAATCGGCCTTCGGCCGGGAGATTTTTCTATCGAAAAATTTATTAATATATCTTGAAGGAGGGTCTGGGGAGGGGGGCGGGGGGGGGGGGGGGGGGTTAAGCTTGATGGAGGTCTAGGGAGGAAACTAAAAAAATAAAAAAAATAAAAAGATAACTTTATCTATCTATCTATCTATTGTCTGACGCCGTGATCCCCTAAGGGTTGGCCACGAACGAAACGCCCCCATGCACCTCTGTCCCCAGTCAGTCGACGCCCCTCCTCCTAACCAGCACCGCCTTCATCCATATACTTCTTTACTCCATCCTTCCACCTCTCATATGGTTTACCTCTCCCTCTCTGTCCTTCCACCTCTCTCGCTTCCCATACGTTCCATATGGCCGAACCATCTCAATGTGTTCCTTTAATAAATACATGTGCAAATAAATACACCCATCCCCCTTGAAGAATACAAGGGCTACGGTCTTCCCGGATATCTCCTCCACTCAGGGTTGTCATCCACATAAAACAACCTGGTGAGTGGAGTCAACTTTAGCGAGACGAGCCGTGTGTTTATATACTTTAACCTTTCAAGTACCGGTGCCGTCCTTTCAAGTACCGGTGCCGTCCTTTCAAGTACCGGTGCCGTCCTTTCAAGTACCGGTGCCGTCCTTTCAAGTACCGGTGCCGTCCTTTCAAGTACCGGTGCCGTCCTTTCAAGTACCGGTGCCGTCCTTTCAAGTACCGGTGCCGTCCTTTTTTACTTTATTCTGACTACTATTGACGATTATATTCAGTTTAAAAAGGGCCTCCAGCAATTAACA
Source organism: Paralithodes platypus (assembly GCA_032716605.1). Classification (NCBI taxonomy): domain Eukaryota; kingdom Metazoa; phylum Arthropoda; class Malacostraca; order Decapoda; family Lithodidae; genus Paralithodes; species Paralithodes platypus. The sequence continues at coordinate 52,855,666 of CM064519.1, read as the reverse complement.
GGCTTCGAGGGAGAGGGAGGGGGTATGGAGGCGAGAGAAGGGGGAGAGGGGTCGGGGTACTGAGGAGAGGGTTCGGGGTACTGAGGAGAGGGAGTGAGGGGAAGAGGGGTACTGAGGAGAGGGGTCGGGGTACTGAGGAGAGGGCCTAATTACCCCTCATTGTGGCTAATTATCGGCCAATTATCGTGGTGGTAATTATTATAATCAGTATACAACGCCGACGCCTGCTAGTGAATTCCTAACCCTCTCGCTAGCCTGTGGACTCGGGGGTTGCCGTTTAGCATTCAGAAATAGAGTTCTCTCAATCTCATCATTCTATCTATCTATCTATCTATCTATCTATTTACTCAGGCCCATTCCCTATTTTTTATTTATTTATTTATTTTATTATATTTATTTTAATATTTGTTTTGGGGGAGGGGGGACGACTCGAGACAGAGCCCGAACAGGGACAGCACAACACAACAGAAACATAATGAACACACAAAAAACAAAACACATATTCACACACACATCTAGGTCACCCGGGTCTTCTCCTGCGGATCTCATAATTACCTCTCCAAAATTAGCTTCCTCCCCACAACTGCAGAGGTTGAAATAACTAAACTTAAGGTTTCTAAACACCCCTGATGGTCACAAAGGCTTTTAAGGGGAGGTTTTTAGTTAGTTCCCTAGACCTCCATCAAGCTTAAAATTACACCCCCTAGACCCCCTTTCAAGATAAATTTGTAAATTTTTCGGTAGAAAAATTTCCCGGCCGAAGGCCGATTCTTCTTAAATTACAGGCTCGCTTTCGCTCGCCAGGACAAAATCGACACCTAAATGGCACGAAAGGTCTTAAAATTGACAGAAATGGGGCGAAAGTTTTTAATAAATGGGCCGAATGTTTTAAAATCTCAAAATCAATGGGGCTAAACATGAGGGAGAAAAGGGTCCAACAAAAAATGTCTCAAGTGGAAAGCTCCCCTTAAGTATCCCAGAAAGGGCACAAATCGCGTCCTGTGTGTGAAAGGGTTAAGGGGGGGGGGGGGGGGGGTGGATGTGCGTATTTATTTGCTGATATATTTATCGTTTTACTATTGTTTGTTAGTTTCCTCCCCCGACTTCTATCAAATTTAAACCAATATACATTCCCAAGATCCCCTTCAAGATAAATAAAATGTCCCAGCCGGTCCCTCCCAAAATTCCAGGCTCGCTATCGCTCGCCAACACAAAATCGACTCCTAAATGGCACGAATGATCCTAATATTGACAAAGAAATGGGGTGAAAGGTCTTAAAATCGCCAAACTAATGGGGTGAACATCTTAATATCTAATAACTAATGGCGAAACACATGAGGGAGAAGGGGGGGCCAGAAAAACAACTATCACCCCTTCAGCTTTTGTACCTTTGATTCTGGCCACAATTAGACGATTTTATGTAGTTTAACCCATTGCCTGCGGGAGACTTTCCCGAACGCCATGGCAATTTACAGCAATTTTCAGGCTTTTGAAGCCTGTTAAAGCCTGTAGAATCGAGTGCGAGGGAGCGGGAGCACGACAGGCCACACGTCCTTCCCCCAGCCAGGCGGCCGCGGCACTGAGGGCTCTGAGTCAGAGTCGCGCGAGATATACAGTGTTGCCAAAGGCAAATGTAGCAAGACATTAGCGATAATAGCTCATTTTAGCAAATGTCTATGGTAGCGCTGCAGGTGAACCCTGTGAGCTACGAAGCTCGTTTTGGTGTCATTTTGAAGCTATTTTCTTCTAGTTTTTAACTCAATACATTTAATTTCATTCAAACACTTGCCTAATAAAGCAGGAGTGCCTGAATGAGTCCTAATATGGCAGAAAGAGGCGGAAATATGCCCGCTGCCAAAGTGTTAAGAGTATGCTGTAATTAAATATATATTTAGGATTAAGCATGATTATAGTATATTAATGCTTGTACATCATATATATAGTTATCACATTACTACTATTGCATGCAACCCATATTTATAGTTGCCGCAACAGGCGATGCGTTCGTTCGGGACGCAAAAGTTGCCCCTATTCGGGTGACAAATGGGTCCCGAAAAAGTTGCTTAGGGCGCAAAAGTTACTCCACGGAGCAACTTTTATCACCGATTCGGGCAACTTGGGCATGTGTAACCGCCCCTTTATGTGAGGATGTGAGCTTAAAATTGTCCTTCCCTCAAGATCCGCCCCAACAGCCTCCTCCACCCGCCACCCGACACCCACCACCACGCCCCCGGCCTGTTATACGGGGGCCCGGAGGAAATCTATGGGTGACAGGTGATAGATAGGATACACGACACTACGGCGCCGGATACTTAACAACAGTTATATGGTGCCTTATTTCCCCTTGGGCGTTACGGTGCCTTATTTACCAACGCTCGTTATATCGAAACACAAAACAAAACAACAAAATACGGTGCCATATTTCCCTTTGGTCGTTATACCCTTGAAAATAAAAATGTGTAATGAGACAAAAGGTAAAGTTTGCCTGTAATGATGATATACATTATTGTGTTATGTGAATAAAGGAGACAAAAGGCAAAGCTGCCTGTAACAAGTGTACTCCCCCAAGGTTGAAAGAGTAATAGAGAGCCATAATCAAGGTACGTTAGAGGTAATTTAGGTGTGTTGGAAAGAAGTGTGGTGTGCAGGTTAAGGGGGGTGACCTGCTTTTTTTATTTCTCTCCTTTTCTCTCTTTCTCTGGCTTGTATCCATTCGGCCCCATTCAGCCAACTATTTTAAGACGTTTATCCCCAATAGGTGTCGATTTCTTCCTGGCGAGCGATAACGAGCCAGCATTATATGAAGAAATCCGGCTTCACCGGAGACATTTTTCTATCGAAAAATGTACAAATTTAGCCTGCTGTCAAAAATATTTTAAAAATATACAGGCTCGCTACCGCTCACCAGTAAAAAATTGACACCTGGATGGGGATAAACGTCTTAAAACAGTAGGCTGAATGGGGCCAAATGGATACAAGCCAGAGAAAGAGAGAATAGGAGAGAAAAAAAAGCAGGTCACCCCCCTTAAGTGTATTGAACTGAATAGGAGGAGGAGGAGGAGGTTGGTAATGAATTATATAAACATTCTATATTTCCACAAATCAAAACGTTGCTGATATATAAATGTCATATATATAAATGTCATATATATATAAATGTCATATATAAATGTCATATATAATATACAGTATTTATTATATTATTATTATTCTTGTATATATTTTTAGTCATTTATTTTGTTAGGCTGTTAGCAGCAGTATCACCCTCCTTATAAGGTATGGTAATGGTTTGTAACTTCCGTATGCAAATTGTACTGTATAATTATACAACAATGTGACAGGTCATTTATTTCAATCTCTATATACATCTTTTTGCAAATTATACGGTACAATCATAAAACAATGTGACAGGTCATTTATTTTAATCTATATTTACATTTTTTGAATTGTAATGAACAATTGTAAGACAGGTCACAATTTCAATATGTACAGTATTTACAATCCTAAACACTTTGGACTCTTTATTGGTGAACAGCTGAAGGCCATGCACGGCAGCATAGGAAAACAAAAAAAATGCTTATATTGAATGAACATCATTTTTAATAACAATATAATGAGAAAATTAAAAGCTCGCAAACATACTCAAGATATGAAATCAGAATCAATGCTAAATTAATAGAACAAAGAGAGAGAGAGAGAGAGAGAGAGAGAGAGAGAGAGAGAGAGAGAGAGAGAGAGAGAGAGAGAGAGAGAGAGAGAGAGAGAGAGACTAATCAATATAACTAATAAAACCTGACCACATTTGCAGTACTGTATGTTAGGAGAGAGTATATAATTATATGGTTTGGTAGGTTGGGTTCGGAGATTACGATTTATAATGATAGAAAACATCTGTCCAATAGTTTTGGAGGCATAATCCACTTCCAAAAAATATATATACATAAAATATAATAATAATGAACCAGAGCATGTTAGAATATGACGTAATTGTTTAATCGAAGTCCTCTTTTTCTAGTTATTAAAAACGTATTCTATGATGTATTATATGATATATAGAAGCAATAGAACTGTTCAAATGACCTGGGAAGTGTATATTAAACCAAATACAAAACTTTGAATAATGAGGTAAGAGATATGTGTTTTTTATCACTTTTCAACCCAAGACCAGCGGGGGTCTGGGGGCAGCAGCCCCCAGGATGTCCAGGTTACCTTAGGTTAGGTTAGGTTAGGTTAGGTTAGGTTAGGTTAGGTTAGGTTAATGACCAGCTATGTAAATACAGTAGTGAACATTTGGTTTAGTCTGTGCTCAAAAATCCATTTTCTTTAGGAGGAGGTCATACACTAAACAATTACCAAAATACTGTAACTAAACAAACACACATATGGGTCGATAATATCTTAAGGGACCCTGGTGCGGTACAATTGTAGGCATATTACGGAAATTGAGCATAGTTACTCATCGAAAGAGAACAGAAAATGAATACGCGCGCAGCCCATTTTCTATGAGCATTTGTTTTGGCTAGGCGGCGGCGAAGCATCACTCGGTTTGTTTACTTCGGCGGGGGAACATCGTTCAAATCTCCCGCGAGCTCTCCGGAGCTATTTTGACGTAATTAACACACCCTGGATCTATTACACGATCCCTGATGAGTGACAGGTGATACAGGAACATGCTGGGAACCCCGGGAGGCAAGATTAAGTGGTATTAAGTGCCGGAGAAAGTGAGAATTGTGAAGTGAAGCGAGTGTCCTGGTGTAGGCTATCCTCAGTCTGTGTTCCGTGCCTTATCCTGTGCCCCTGTCCTTGCCCTGATATATGGACAGACCGTGTGTTTTGTTTCTTACTCCGTGCAGTGAACTCTGGAACTTGTGATGTGTCGATATTATAACAGTAGTGATTATTTAATTATTTCGGTGTTAGGCCTAGGCCTATTAGGCTAATCATCTAGACTAATAGTATAATTATCGAAGTGTCAGTCGTATCAGTTGCTGAAATATAAATATATTTTGAGTAATAGCCTAAACATGACCTGATAAAGATCTTCATTTAGGCCTATACGACATTTATCTTAGTAGGCCCTATTATTGATTTCCGGAAAATGATAAGATAGGCTAGGGAAAGTTTCTAGTGTAGCCTATTCTGTGATCATAGTGTGATGGCGATTCATATTTAGCCTAACAACACATGAAACGATTGCCAACTTTCGGTAATTATGATAATAGGCTAACTAGGCTAGTGAATTTTGTAATGTAGACCTCTAGACCTACTATAACTTAATTTATAATATAGGCCTACTGATCAATATTAGTGTGATTTACAATAGTGAAACTCAAGTACACAGCCTAAATATTACAGTATAATTATTACTAGAAAGTGAAAATAGTGAACTTGGAGATTTAGGCCTATGGATGGATTGGTGAGATTATTTAATTAATTTATCTTATTCTTAATTCTGATAAGCCTAGCCTTGCCTATGTAACTGAAACAAACGTATCTGTCAATAAAAGGTTTTGTGGCTATTCAAATTTCAACCTGAATACAAATCAGATGTTCGAAGCCCGAAGGAGAAACTGATATGCCCGAAATAAATAAAGGCTTACATTAAAAATATCTAGAAGTGTTGTCAGTAATCGGTGCTAGTGAACTTAAAAGGTAACTTTATTCGAAACAAGAAAAAGACCGGTGACATTAATATAGGAAAGGGAAGACAATCATATCTGCCTGGGAATACTGCTGAGCCACAGAGCTTTTTATCATATCCTAGGCCCTCATTAAGGCTCATTTACGTCTAAGTGAGACGGAAGTTACGGAACACCACAGGAAAAGAGCCAGATTGTCAAACCGGTGCAATGTTGTTTTAAAAGATTTGATTGAATACGATATGGAATACACGAAAATGTACGTGAAGTAGCATTTTTTTGGCCATTTTTTAACTTCCCAAAACACATTTTAAACTATAAACCACCGGCTTATCTTTGCTTATACAATAATAAACACTAAAAACAAAGGACTCCGCTTTCGTTTGACACCCTGATTTAAAAGCTACCCGGTATATACAGTATAATAGTGATATAAATGAGGCGCACTGCAGGTTACAATGGCCTGCAACTCCGACGGTGACAGTGCCAACAGCTCCGTCAACCTCAGTCTTAAGTTACGAGCCAGTGATTCTAAGGACTCCTTCTACATGGACCTGGACCGGGGCATTGATTCTGACATAGAGGAAGTGTCTAGTGCGCCGCTCAGGACAGTTCGCTTCCAGGATGTGGCCTTACTGCAGCAGGGACAGGAGGACAGAAGGACCTGGACGACCCCCAAGAAAGCAGACACCGTCATCCACCTTCATGAGAGAAAGTTGTTGGTTCAAAGGTTAGTTGGTTTGTTACTACACTCTTTGTTTGTACGTAATATACAAAGGAAATCAAGTAACAACAGATCTAATGATCCTTAAAAAGGTTGTTTGTTTGAAGTTAATGTCTTAGGATTCAGGAAAAGTACCGGTACTGGGGAGGGGATGTAAATTGAAATATACCGGTAACCCAAGCATTCCGAGTGCTAGTGAATTCCTGTGGGAGAATTGACACTCAATGAAATATCTAATATTGCGACATTATTAGGCTATTATTTACATGTAGGCCTAGGCCTATTGTAAGATCGACCATCAGCCCATCATTATCGACGGAACATTGCAGATGTTAAAACTAATTAACAAAGAGATTGGTTTCATAACCAATCTCTTTGTTAATTAGTTTTAACATCTGCAATGTTCCGTCGATAAACAGGCTGCCTGTAACGAGTGTCTCCCCAAAAAACAAAAGAGTGACAGAGGGCATCATTGCCCTCTGTCACTCTTTTGTTTTTTGGGGAGACACTCGTTACAGGCAGCCTGTCTTTTGTCATAATCATAGAAAAAGAAGTCCTTAGCCTATACAAAGATTACATGTGATATAAATTAATATGCTGGTACCGATAATGATGGCAAATTTAGGCTCATGTCAGTATATGATGAAGATTTATCAGGTACCGGTATATGATTGAAATTTATTATTAAATTTTTTACCACCCCGTTTTATGTCACACGCCAGGATTATGTTTTAGTATGTGGAATGCAATAGTACGGTACGTATGTTCATTATGTCATACTGTCATACCATGTTTGTGTTTTACTATATGATAGTAATAGTACCGGTACGGTTAGTATGTTGTAAGTCACGCCAGGTTTATGTGTTAGATGTGGAATAGTAGGCAAGGTACCGCTACGTAATGTTGGCTTGTTAAAATCGTTTAGAAAATACACTAAGCAAAATAAAAAATAAAATAAATAAATAAATAAATACATAAATACTAATTTTGATAATCTTCAAGGACACTACATCCGCCTTATTAGAAACAATTCATTAGGGAAAATAGGCACCAACAGATTCGCCATATTTGTCTCCATATAGTTCGCATGGAGGATTTTCGTTATTGACAAATTGAAAAAAACATACCCTTTTCACAGAAAAATACACCAAAAATCTGTCAAAGATGTCTAATAGCGGGGGTGTGGGGGCGGCAGCCCCCACACATAATACTAGGATAGGTTAGGTAAGGTTGTTAGGTTAGGCTAATGTCCTTTCAAAGAGGTATAGGCTAGTAAACACTAAGATAGCTTATACCCGGTCAGAGGTAAGAAGAAGAAGAAGAGTCCTGGTGTAGTCTCCTTGAATGCTACCCAAATTTTACCCGACGAGGCACTCACTCTAGCTGGTGTGGTGACCATGGCAGTGGGAAGGGAGAATGGGGGAGGGGCAGGAGTAGGTGAAAGGAAGGGGAGGGCAGGAGGGGGTGAAGGGTAGGGGAAGGGCTAACACATGAACCCAAGACATGTCGGCAGTTAAAAGAGGCCTATATTATGTGAGAAGGTAAAGAGGGGGGGGGGGGGGACAAGAAGAGGAAAGAGGGTTTTAGTCAGGAAGAGGGAGAGAGGAGCTAAAGGCAAGAATAAAGGAACCAAAGCTAGAAGTCCTGCCATCTAATGAAGGCAGATGTAGATTACCACCGTCATACATTTTAACCTAAACTTGGGATGAAAAATAAGCAACATAAAACGAAGTAAAAAAAAAAAAAAATAACAATCTGTTTAAATAAGGCATGGATCCGACTTTAAACATGATGGTACAACTCTATACACTATTTAACCACCGTCGGTACCGTACGGTAATGTATTTTTGTTTATCTTAGATCTACCGTACTCCTTTAGGCGTATATCCCCCCCCCCCCCCCCCACACACACATACACCACCCAAACACATACTAAAACAAGGAGGTTTAATATATATTTATTAAACCTCCTTGTACTAAAAGGGATTTGGGATGGGGAGGAAGTGTAACATGTGGTGAAATACCGGTAGATGATTATAGAGGAAAGGGAGATTACTGAGAAGGGAGAGAAGTGTCTGGGAAGAAGGGAGGATATACCGGTACCGGTAGTCTATAGGGCGCTTTACAATAATTGTATCACCAGTAACACATAGGCATATATTGTAGCATAATTTACCCATATACCGATATGTGTTAACAAGCTTTGGCTAACATACAAATAGAGATATAGGCTAGTAAACCATCGAGCTAATTATGCTAATATTTCTACCGTTTGAGAAGAGTCATCCGGGGAATAGGTGTGAAAATGTACAGCCCGTTTGCTCTGGCCCTGTTTGAGTTACAGAGGTTAGAGTTCATGATTTCTGGGCTACATATTTGGAACAGGGTATAGTGAAAGGAAAGCGGAAACATGGAGGGTACCGTAATAGAGGGTGGGTATTTCGTGGAAGGTCGCAAGGAAAGTGGTGGTGTGTGAGAGAGAGAGAGAGAGAGAGAGAGAGAGAGAGAGAGAGAGAGAGAGAGAGAGAGAGAGAGAGAGAAGGGGGGAGGTGAGGGAGAGACCAAGAGATGAAAGAAGAGAGAGAGAGAGATAGAGAGATGAAAGGAGGCGCCTAGTGGGACTCTGGGAAGGGAGGAAGTTTTTGTTATGCCGTTATGTACGCCCTCCACATACAACCTGGGTTTACGGTACCTATTCTAATTTACCGTACCGTATACTATAGTCTATTCGCTGTAAGTAGGCGAGAAATCATGACCTCTAACTTCTGTAACTCAAAAACGACTAGAGTAATCGAGCTAATATTTCTACCATTTGGGAGGAGTCAGTCAAGGAATAGATGTGGAAATTTACAGCCAATTTGCTCGAGCCCTATTTGTGTTACAGAGGATAGAGGTAATGATTTTTCGCCTACTTTCAGCGAATAGACTATAGTCTGTTCACTATACTTGGGTCAACAATCTTAACCCCTAACCACTATATCTAAAAAATTACAAGAGTAATCGAGCTAATATGTCTACCATTCGGGAAGAGTTAACCAGGGAATAGGTGTGGAAAGTTATAACCCATTTGCTCTAGCCCTTTTTGAGTTACAGAGGTTCTAGGAGTTACGACTTCTGGCCTACCTGTACTGGATGGAATGTAACAGGATGTCAAACAAAAGTCGAGTCCATTAATTTGAGTTAGTCTGTATTATGATATTATGTAAGGATAAAATTATGGGTTATAGTTCAAATTATGTCTTTAGAAGCGATGAAATAGCCCAACAATGCTATTCCATGTTCGTTTCCTCGTATTCCTTATCATATCCATTCTAGTCTTCAAACAACATTGCGCTGGTTTGACACCCTCTATACTAACTTCACCCTAGCCTAGCCTAACTTAACCTAGTATAATTTATCCGTAATCTAGCCTAATCTTAAAGGATCTTAGCCTGTATTTGTTTTAAGGTACCGTAACGAGAAATTGCCATCATAAGGGAGGAATTTAGTTTGCTCCCTAGACCTCTATCAAGTTTTAAAAGACACTCCCAAGACCCCCTTCAAGATAAATTTGTGCATTTTTCGGTAGAAGATCCTGGCCGAAGGTCGGTTCCTCTCAAATTTCAGGCTCGCTATTGCTCGCCAGGAGAAAAATTCGACACCTAAATGGCACGAAAGATCTTCATATTGATAAAGAAGTGGGACGAATTGTCTGAAAATCGACAAACTAATGGGGCGAACGTCTTTAAATATACATACATAATGGGGACAAACATGAGGGAGAAGGGGGGCCAGCAAAACGACACATCTCCCATTAACCTATCATAACCACATGGAACTTAACCCTAGCCTCTTTAGAAATTAATGTGAATGAATGGGTAGGAGCAGGGTGAGAGAAATGAATGTGTAAGGGCGGAAGGAGAGAGAAATGAGAGAATGTGAGACTGGGGTAGCTAAGGGGATGTGTGAGAGAGGTGAGGAAGTGCCCGCGGAGAGAGAGAGAGAGAGAGAGAGAGAGAGAGTAGCAGCGGGAGGAGGGTACCGGCAGGAAAGAAATTTGAGAGAGAGAGAGAGAGAGAGAGATAGAGATAGAGAGGGGTAGGTGGCGTGATGCTGTATAGTAACTCCTCAAAGAAAAGAACGGGTCCACAACAAAATATTACCGGTACATTGAAACAAGACGGGAAAAATATACTCTAACTTACTTGAGTGTACTGTACAGTTGGCCACGTAAGTGCTGTTCCTCTCCGTGGTCTTAGGTGTGAAAGTAAAGTAAGTATGAATGAATTGCGATTGTGGTGTCTTTTAATTATCCGTTGACTAGTCGGATGAGTTAACCACTGCAGAAGACCCTACACTCGTAATTTAATTATGCGCATTAGGTTTCCACGTACAATATCATGGAGGAACATAACTTATGTGGCCAACTGTACATACGAATATAATAAATATATATACCGGTATATGAAGCGGATACCCTTAAAAATAATATGATCAATTTAGCTACCGTACAACACAAGGGAAGAGATGATACAACCATGACACAGCCTCTACCTAGGGCTATACAGGAGAATGACCAGATCTAATATACGAGACGTAATAGACCCGTTAAAGAAGGTAGGTTGTAGATGCGAGGGAAGGGGAGGAAGGAAAGGATATACCACGGCCTAAGTAGGATATAACAGCAAAGGGGGAAGGGGGTGGGGGCCGTGAGGAAGCCGAAGAAAGATGGGAAGGGGTGAGACCATGGGAGAGACAGAGTAGAAGGAAGGCATACCCACTAAAACAAACAAAAGGTGTACCCAATAAAACAAACAATGGATGATAACAAATACCTGGTTGGTGTACAGTTTGAATGTAGGCCATATGAGGAGGAGCATATAGCTTCACTAGGCAATTATTTGGCCTGATGAAGCTACCGTATATGCTAAACGTTGTCAATACAGTGCTCCTCATATGGTGTTTACATTCATTCTGTCAACTTTTTGTTTAATGATGTGCAGTTATAGACAGATGCAATAAAGAATGTACAATTATAGACCGATGACATAGAGACATATATTGGGGCAGCCTACCTTTATTTAGCCACCTGCAAGATTTAGTTTATAGTTTTATAGTAAATAATTTTTTTAAATATCTTGTAATAGCATTCCAGCACATATGTAAACACTTATATTTACAGTAGGACAAAAACATGGTAAATGGAGTACTGGAGAAGAGGAAGGAAATAACTAGGTGTAGGGAAGGTTAAGGAAAGGACACAGGGAGAGAGAGAGAGAGAGAGAGAGTGTGTGTGTGTGTGTGTGTGTGTGTGTGTGTGTGTGTGTGTGTGTGTGTGTGTGTGTGTGTGTGTGTGTGAGGGGGGGAATGATACTATTGGAGAAGTAAAAGAAGGAAATTTATTAAGTGTAGGGAAGGTTTAGGAAATGAGAGAGAGGGATAGAGAGAGAGAGAGAGAGAGAGGAAGAAGGAAATAACTAGGTATAGGGAAGGTTGAGGCAATGCCAGGCAGACGGAGGTGGAGAAGGAAGCACAGCACACCAGAGAGAGCGAGAGAGAGAGTGTGTGTGTGTGTGTGTGTGTAAGAGTAAGTGAACAGGTATTGATAAACGACATAGAATAAACTAGCAAACATATGTAAGAAACGGAGATAGACATTAATATACCAATTATGGGAGGGAATGAATACGATAAACGAATGAACCGAGACCTGAGCTGCATAGGATATTAGCATGGGGACAAAGCACAGGGAAGAATAGCCAACTGCAATAGAGAAGTACGGTAGGAGGGGGAGGGTCTTTAGTTTGCAAGTGAAAGGAGAGAGAGAGAGAGGTGAGTGTGGATGAAAGGTTGAGGGGCGGAGGGGGGGGGGGGGGTGAGAGGGAGAGAATAAGGAAGGATAGGAATGGAAGGGAGGAAGGATGGGAGTGGGAGGGAGGAAGGATGGGAGTGGGAGGGAGGGAGGAAGGATGGGAGTGGGTGGGAGGAAGGAAGGAAGAATAGGAGTGGTAGCGAGGAAGGAAGGGAGAGAGCTTTGGAGTAGGGAGAGAAGGGAGGGAAGGTAAGGGAGAGAAAGTGAAAGGAAAGATGGGATGGATGGAGGGGGGGGGGGGGGAGGAGGAGGAAGGGGAGGTATGTGCCTGCTTACCTAAACATATTTGGTAGGCTAGGGAGTTTTTATGAATGGTGCTCTCTGTCCTCTCTCTCTCCATTCCGCTCCCTCCCCCTTCTTCTTCTTCTGCTTCTTCTTTTCTCTTTAATATTCAGCTTCAAGTTTGTAAAGGGGACACAGAATAGTTGTAATTTATATATTTCGTTCAGGGTTTCATTTTTTCGTAAATGTTCTAAGCTTATTTTCCACACTAGTGCTGGTACCGGTATAACGGAGAGCGTCACACCCACCCGTGGGGACCTGGGAAACTTGGGCTGGGATCGGTCCCAGTTCAGGGCTCGGATTTTTTTTTCTTCTTAAGGACCTGCTAGTGTTACTGTCTCCCTTGAGGAAGGGGATGGGTTATATAGAGCTGGAGTCACAGGCTGAATAAGTATTTTTACCAGAAAAGCCTTCGAGAATTGCGAGTCTAGACTCCGATGCCAACGTGAGAGACTGCCTTTTAATCCTCCCATCCCATTCCCTCTCTCTAAGTTCGTTTGTTCTCCCCCCCCCCCCCCACCTCCTCTTACACCTCTCTCAGCTCTTGTTTTCCCACAGCCTCTCACAACGCACCCCACTGTTTATAACCTACAGTCCGGACCATCATAAATAGGCTAGTGTATAACTGTGTTGGTGGTGTAATGGTTTAGATGCTTATGTTCTGGGTGTGGTGTCCAGAGTTTGAATTCCGGGAGGACCATTATGCTTTCATTAGTTTATTCAAGTACATTGGGGTTTGTATGATTAATGATAAGAACGGGGTGTTATTTATTCAAGCTAACCGGGGAGAAATTGGTAACACTGCCTTTATGTATATTCGTATAGCCATCACAGGAGCAGTTTAGAAAGGTAGTATAGGAAGCATAGAAATAAGTAACACCCCGTTCTTAACATTAATCATCCATTACAAACCCCAATGTCCTTGAATAAACTAATGAAAGCATATGGTCCTCCCGGGATTCGAACTCGGGACACCACACCCAGAACATAAGCATCTACACCATTACACCACAAATTTATGCCAGGTTAGTTTGAATACACTTTGGTAGCTCTGTCCATACCTTTATCATTACATCGCTTAAAACTATCTCATCCGACCTCTTGTGGGTTATTATGATATTTTGTTTAACTGTTATTGAAGATTTTGCTTGCTTTTGCCATTTTCGGGCTATGTGTTTTACTTTGTCCCCTAGGCTAACAAAAACGCCTTCCCAGAATTCCTTCGAACTAAAAAAAAAAATTATGCACCCAGACACCTTTCAAGCTAAATACCGGTTTTTTTTTTCGGTAGAAAATTAACCTGCTAACCTCGCTATCGCTCGTCCAGATAAAAATCGACACTTGAATGCGGTGAAGCGTCTGTATATTTGATATATAATGACTAAACACACGAGACGTAGTTTTGACACTGGATATAAAAAAGCCACTCGTATGCCAGCCTGAAAGTGAGTAGTAGTGACCCTCATGCCGTTGACTGTTGGGAAGCCAGGGTTGTATTACACACACTGAACACTTGCGGTCCTGTCACGTTGCCGAGTTTTAATTAAGAAAGGAAGGTAGATTCGCTATTTTGGTTGACTAGCTTATGAAAGTAGTGAACTTGGAGGAGGAAGGCAGTAAAATAAATGCCAAAGGGGAAGTAATATTAAATACTTTAAGCAATTTATCATTGTTTTAGTCAATCGCCAATCATAAGTTAAGTATATGTACAGAACGAGTAAGAAGTAGGTTTAAAAGGTATGTAAATGAAAAGTAAAAAAAAATCAATAATAAGTAAGATAGAATAATGAATAACTCTTTATTCCCCCTGAATAGCTCTTTGTAAAGGCCATTCATCAAATTGATCACTTCAATTGTTAGATCATCAGTTCATAGTGCCCCTTGTTCAAGTTTTACGAATTCTTGGGAGTGTTACGAGAAAGTGTTGTTCCTATTCTGGATCTGTCTTGAGTCGGTCCCCCCCCCCTCCCCCCCCCCCAAGAAGGGGAAAGGCAAGAGCTCTAGATCTTGGGGGAAGGCATCATATTAAACAACGGAAAATCACAGAAAAAGGAGTATTTGGCACCTTCGGGTATCAGCTTACACTTGGGGTTGGTCGGTTTCCTTGAGCTGAGTTGCCAGTTATTGTTTTTCTCGCTCCATTAACGAGCCGTGCGTTATTTGCGTATGGACCGTTGGAAATAATATCCTCCACGTTCATAGGGGAAGTGATTATGTTTCAAAGTCCAAGAGAATGTATTTTGTTGTATATCTCTCCAAAAAACGGTAATTTGGTCGGTGGTGGTAATTTGGTTTGGTTTGAATTTCATGGGTCAAGCGAGAGGGTAGCTAAACATTACCATCTGTTTTTGTGGCTTCCCCCGGCTCCCCTCTTGTTATTATTGGTCTGTAGTAGGAGAGAGAGAGAGAGAGAGAGAGAGAGAGAGAGAGAGAGAGAGAGAGCAGCAAACAAATTACCGTTTTTTGGAGATATACCGATGTAAAACAAAATACATTCTCTTTGACTTTGAAACATAATCACTTCCCCTATGTAAATGGAGGATATTATTTCCAACGGTCCATACGCAATTAACGCAGAGAGAGAGAGAGAGAGCAAGCATACTCCCTATCCTTCTCTCCTACTGATCAAAGCTTCATCCATTCTTTTCTTCCTCTTCTTTCCCCACTAACCTCCATATTAAACATAGAAAAAGAAACAGAGAAAAAGAGAGACTTGGCCAGAAATAAGGACTCCAAACCTCTGTAACTCAAAAATGGCTTAACAGGGGGGTGACCTGTTTTTGTTCTGTCCTTTTCTATCTTTCTCTGGCTTGTATCCATTTGGCCCCATTCAGCCTACTGTTTTAAGACGTTTATCCCTATCCAAGTGTCAATTATTTACTGGTGAGCGGTAGCGAGCCAGCATATTTGTTATTTTTGTTTGACAGCAGGCTAAATTTGTACATTTTTCGATAGAAAAATGTCTCTGGCGAAGCCGGATTTCTTCATATAATGCTGGCTCGCTATCGCTCGCCAGGAAGAAATCGACACCTAGATGGGGATAAACGTCTTAAAATAGTTGGCTGAATGGGGCCGAATGGATACAAGCCAGAGAAAGAGAGAAAAGGACAGAAATAACAAAAAGCAGGTCACCCCCCTTAGGCAAATGGGGTACCGGTAGTAAGTTAACGCACCTATTCCCTGGTTGACTCTTCCCAAATGGTAGAGCTATTAGTTCGATTTCTACAGTCGTTTTTGAGTTACAGGTTAGTGGTCATTAATTTTGGCCTATATATAATGCACAGGGTATAGGATTTGAAACAGTGATAATTGATTTCGACGAGAGAGGTTGTTATACCGTTTTCATTACCTTTTAACTCTTTCACGCTTCTATGACGCAGAGGTTGCCAGATTAGCAATACGAAATAGAGTTCTCTCACTCTTATAATTACCTCTCCAAAAATAGTTTTCTGCCCACAGCTAACTCAAAGACAACTGCAGAGGTTGAAGTAACTAAACTAAAGGTTTCTAAAATACCCCTGATGGCAACAAAGGCTTTAAAGTATCCCTAATAGGCACAAAATTGCGTCATAAGCGTGAAAGGGTTAATTTCCTCTTGTGTTCTTTCCCAGTTTCTCGTGCAAAACACTTATCTTTTATGTTCTGTAAGTTTAAGGGGGGTGACCTGCTTTTTGTTATTTCTGTCCTTTTCTCTCTTTCTCTGGCTTGTATCCATTCGGCCCCATTCAGCCAACTATTTTAAGACGTTTATCCCCATCTAGGTGTCAATTTCTTCCTGGCGAGCGATAGCGAGCCAGCATTATATGAAGAAATCCGGCTTCGCCGGAGAAATTTTTCTATCGAAAAATGTACAAATTTAGCCTGCTGTCAAACAAAAATAAAAAATATGCTGGCTCGCTACCACTCACCAGTAAAAAATTGACACCTGGATGGGGATAAACGTCTTAAAACAGTAGGCTGAATGGGGCCAAATGGATACAAGCCAGAGAAAGATAGAAAAGGACCGAACAAAAACAGGTCACCCCCCTTAACTAAAGTTGTTCTGTAAGTTGTACCGGTGTCAGTCACAGCATCCATAAACCCAATGATCGACTATATACCTTCTTTGTCACACCCTTGATAATAATTGACAGTGTACGGTACTCTCTCTCTCTCTCTCTCTCTTTCTATAATTATCTACCTTACTTCAGCCTCCTTATGTCTGTTATCTAAAGCCCTCTTGTATCAACATGTTGGATCCTGTTACATCTCTCTCTCTCTCTCTCTCTCTCTCTCTCTCTCTCTCTCTCTCTCCCCCCCCCCCCCCTGTGGTCGGCTATTCCCCGGCGATCACCAACAAGCAGTCTTTAGTGTTAAGGGGAGGTTTTTAGTTTGTTCCCTAGACTTCCATCAATCTTTAATAAAAGCACCCACCCAAGACCCTCCTTCAAGATAAATTTGTAAATTTTTCGATAGAAAAATGTTCCGGCCGAAGGCCGATTCCTCTTAAATTACAGGCTCGCTATCGCTCGCCAGGAAAAAATCGACACCTAAATGACACGATAAGTCTTAATAATGACAAAGAAATGGGGCGAAAGGTCTTAAAATCGCCAAACTAAAGGGGTGAACATCTTAAAATCTGAAAATTAATGGGGGCTACACATGAGGGAGAAGGAGGACCAGAAAAACGGCCTGTTATCTTTTACCTTCTTATCTAAATCCCTCTTGTATCAATATTATTACAGATCCTGTTACACCTCCCCCCTCCCCCATGGTCGGCTGGTCCACGGCGACCACCAACAAGCAGTCTTTGTGTTCAAGGGATAGTGGCCGGTTTTTTGGTCTATTAATTCATGTATTCATATATTAATTCATGTATTCATATATTAATTCATGTATTCATATATTAATTCATGTATTCATATATTTTCTAGTTTCTTCCCTAGACCTCCATCAAACTTAGAAAAACACCCCTTAGACCTCCCTTCAAGAAAAATTTGTAAATATTTCGGTAGAAAATTTTTCCGGCCGAAGGCTGGTTCCTCTTAAATTACAGGTTCCCTATCGCTCGCCCGGAAAAAATTGACACCTAAGTGGCACAAAAGGTCTTAATATTGACAAATGGGGCGAAAGTTCTTAACATCGCCAAACTAATGGTGCAAACATCTTGACATCTGAAAACTAATGGGGCTAAACATGAGGGAAAAGAGGGATCATAAAAACGACCCATCCCCACCTTAAATCATCCATCTCTACCTCCTTATTAAATCCCTCTTGTATCATCAACATTATAGATACTGTTACATCCCCCCCCCCTCCCCCTCCCCCTCCCCCCTCCCTCCCCCTCATGGTGGTCTGTTCCCCGACCACCAACAAGCAGTCTTTGGGTTAAGGGGAGTTTTTTTAGTTTGTTCCCTAGACCTCCTTCAAGCTTATAATTATACCCCTTAGACCCTCTTTCAAGATAAATTTGTATATTTTTTGATAGAAAAATGGCCCGACCGAAGGCCGATTCCTCTTCGACACCTAATGACACGAAGGGTCTTAATATTGACAAAGACATGGGACGAAAGGTCTTAACAATAATGGGGCAAACATCTTAAAATCTGAAAACTAATGAGGAAGAAGTGGGACCAGAAACACGACCCATCCCCCCTTAAGTCTGTTTTTTAGTTATACCTCCTTCTTATTAAATCCCTCTTGTATCATCAACATCATAGATCCTGTTACATCCCCCCCCCCCGTGGTGGGCTCTTCCCTGGCCACCACCAACAAGCAGTCTTTGTGTTAAGGGGACATGGGCCGGTTTTCTGGACCCCCTTCTCCCTCATGTTTAGCCCCATTAGTTTTCAGATGTTAAGATGTTTGCCCCATTGGTTAGGCGATTTTAAGACCTTTCGCCCCATTTCTTCGTCAATATTTAGACCTTTCGAGCTATTTAGGGGTCGATGTTTTCCCTGGCGAACGATAGTGAACCTGTAATGTTGGAAGAACCGGCCTTCGGCCGGGAAATTTTTCTACTGAAAAATGTACAAATTAATCTAGAAGGGGGATCTAATGGATGTTTCTTTTAAATTTGATAGACGTCTAGGGAGGAAACTAGAAACATAATGAATACATGCAAAAAATCGGCCAAAAAGTGAACCATCCCCCCCCTTAAGCTAGGAAGAGAGTCGTACCCGGAGTGCTCTCGTACTTCCTCCTTGGTCAATCCGTCTCTCCATGTTACCCCCACACTCATTATCAATTTAACTCTTTTCCACCTCTCTCACTCTTGATTTATGCCTGTCCAACAACGTCCATGCTTCACTCCCGTACGTCAATGTCAGGATTATTATACCCCAATTATCAAATATATAACTCTTTTCCACCTCTCTCACTCTTGATTTATGCCTGTCCAACAACGTCCATGCTTCACTCCCGTACGTCAATGTCAGGATCTCCACACTATCACACATTGACTTCTTTACTTCCACGCTCACCTTATTCCGAGTCACTGCTTTCAGCGTACCACCGGTAGGCTACTGTACCTTCCTCCCTTGTTGCACCCTGTCTTGCACTGCATCTCATAACCTCCCATCTTTACTCATTACACCGCCCAAGTACGGTACCGGTACTTAAATTAGCTGACATTTTCCATTACCTGGCCATTCAACCTTACTTCATCGTCTGTATTCTGTATTCTGTATACTGCATTCCTTCTCAAAGACCATAACCCAACTCATTTAGACACTGACTTCTTCAACTTCCGTTTCTAGGACACAGTGCCAAAAATATTCACCTAACACTGCAACTCCCACTCATCACTCAATAGAACTGTATCATCGGCAAACAGCAGCACAGGCAAAATCCACTCACTCCCTTCGCTTACCAGGGGTTCTCCAACATCCACTGCTCTTTATTGTATTTCATGACTCCATCCATGTACATATTGAACAACCATGGGGACATCAGACTCGTTCTTCAACCCAACACTATCTCTCTAACCCTCTCTATCACCATCCTACAGCATATCTTCCCTATTATGCTTAGGAGACATATCCCCCTGTGGTTACCATGGACTCTCCTTTCTCCTTAAACAGGGGGACCATTAGACCTGCTTTCCAGTCTTCTAGCACTCTTCCCTTATCCCTTGCTAATCTACACTATTAAGGAACACCCCGTTCTTAACATTAATGATCCATTACAAACCCCAATGTACAGTACTTGAATAAACTAATGAAAACATATGGTCCTCCCGGGATTCGAACTTGGTACACCACACCCAGAACATAAGCATCTAAACCATTACACCACCAACACAGTTAAAGGTTGAGTACACAATTCCAGGCCTGTCTGTAGCGAGTATCCCTTCAAATTGAAAGATTGATAGAGAGTCAAATTCAAGGTACGTTGGAGTCAAAATGTCTGGACACATGGAGCTTGAAGCCGTTTAAGTCATAGGGTGAGAAAAAGATGGATTGAGGGAGAGAGTTCCAGAGTGACTTAATTGTTGAATGGAGGAAAGACTGGGAAAGACGAGTGTCACCTACTTTCCGTAAGGTATAGGAGGTACCGGTATACAGCATACTATACCGGTACACTGAAAACACTCCGTAAGGTATAGGAGGTACCGGTATACAGCATACTATACCGGTACACTGAAAACACTCCGTAAGGTATAGGAGGTACCGGTATACAGCATACTATACCGGTACACTGAAAACACTCTGAAAAACATTGAATAGCTGGAGAGAGAGAGAGAGAGAGAGAGATGCAGTGCGGGTTTTTTTCTATGTGTACGAAGGATACAAAGTTGAATGCAACAACGAAATGGCACGAAAGGTCTTGATATTGATACAGAAATGGGACGAAAAATCTTCAAATCGACAAAGTAATGGGGAAAACGTCTTAAATGTTCAAAAGTAATGGGGCTAAACATGAAGACGAAAGGGGTCCAGAAAAATCTAGCTCATTTGATTTTGTGAAGCTACCTTGTTGCCTATATCACGCACTAGTCGGATCTGGGCGTACAAATGGGCCCACCCAACCTATATACAATGGTGGATATATTAGCCAGATAATTATACATATATACGGTATCACTTTACTGAGGCTGTCAACGTGATGGATGCTGACGAGGGGGTTCAGGGCAACAATACTACTACTGGCTCATGTATACCTTAAGGGAGCCCACCTCGCTTTTTTTTTTCTCTTTCTCTCCCTCTCTCTTTGGCTTTTATCCATTTGGCCCCATTCAGCCTACTGTTTTAAGATGTTTACCCCCATCCAGGTGTCAATATTTCCCTGGCGAGCGGTAGCGAGCCAGTATATATATATATAGTTTTGTTTTCACAGCAAGCTAAATTTGTAAATTTTTCGATAGAAAAATGTGTCCGGCGAAGCCGGATTTCTCCATACAATGCGGGCTTGCTATCGCTCGCCAGGAGAAAATCGACACCTGGATGGGGTTAAACGTCTTAAAACAGTTGGCTGGATGGGACCGAATGGATACAAGCCAGGGAAAAAGAGAAAAGGAGGGAAAGAGAAAAAAAAGCCGGTGACCCCCCTTAAGTAGAGAACTATTAATAGGTGATGGGAGATAATATAGAGCTGTCAAGCGGGTACTTATTGTGTTTGTCGGGTAGAATGACGCATCTTAAGTGAAGAAACATTATTAGGTGTCTGGAATGAATAGGCTATACGGCCATCATGCCTTGTAGGGTCTTTAGGGTGGAATGAGGCAAAGGAAAAGAAACAAATAATGCGTACACGTAAATGCTAGAATTAAAAAGGGTAGAATCAACACACACACACACACACACACACACACACACACACACACACACACACACACACACACACACACACACACACTCTCTCTCTCTCTCTCTCTCTCTTGCTGCGTGCGTGGTCTGATTATTGTATTGGCATTTCCTCTTATTGTTTGTGTTAGCCTACCTGTAGATTCCTAAGGGTTGTTCACATATCACCCGGCAGGGAGGCAGGTATGCAGGTCTGGAGTGTGTTGCCGCGGGTCACTCTCTTGGGTCATACGTCTGCGTCACTTAACCCTTTCCACACCTAAATGGCACAAAAGGTCTTAGAATTGACAGAGAAATGGGGCGAAAAGTCTTGGAATTGACAGAAATGGGGCGAGAAGTCTTGAAATCGCCAAACACATGGGGCGAACGTCTTAAAATCTCCAAACTAATGGGGCTAAACATGAGGAAGAAGGGGGTCCAGACAAACCAAATCTCCCCTTAATAATACCCATCATAAAATGAACAAACTCGCCCCTCGTATACTGAAAGGGTTAATTTCCAAGAATACACTCTATATTTTGTCCACCTGAAGGTAAATTGCCATGTCATGTTAACCCTTTGAAGCTCTGACGCGTTTTAGCAGTTTATATTGGCTATCATTAGACGATTTTATGCAGCTTAGGAAGGATCTGTGGGTATTTAAAGGGTAAATACTATCTCAATCAACCCTTTGACTTCCGTATACCGTTACTAATCTGAATAAAATCGTCTAATAGTAGCCAGAAAACAGAACAGACACGCGTATTGGAGCTTGAAAGGGTTAATTACCGGTATCTATTGTTGATTCAGCTTTTACGAAGAATTTGAAGATAAATTTGTTGTTTTATATGAAAGTTTGGCATTTATAGGGTACAGAGACACAGTAGTTTGGCATATATAGGGTACAGAGACACAGTAGTTTGGCATTTATAGGGTACAGAGACACAGTAGTTTGGCATTTATATGGTACAGAGACACAGTAGTTTGGCATTTATAGGGTACAGAGACAGTAGTTTGGCATTTATATGGTACAGAGACACAGTAGTTTGGCATTTATAGGGTACAGAGACACAGTAGTTTGGCATTTATATGGTACAGAGACACAGTAGTTTGGCATTTATAGGGTACAGAAACACAGTAGTTTGGCATTTATAGGGTACAGAGACACAGTAGTTTGGCATTTATAGGGTACAGAGACACAGTAGTTTGGCATATATAGGGTACAGAGACACAGTAGTTTGGCATTTATAGGGTACAGAGACACAGTAGTTTGGCATTTATATGGTACAGAGACACAGTAGTTTGGCATTTATAGGGTACAGAGACACAGTAGTTTGGCATTTATAGGGTACAGAGACACAGTAGTTTGGCATTTATAGGGTACAGAGACACAGTGGTTTGGCATTTATAGGGTACAGAGACACAGTAGTTTGGCATTTATATGGTACAGAGACACAGTAGTTTGGCATTTATATGGTACAGAGACACAGTAGTTTGGCATTTATAGGGTACAGAGACACAGTAGTTTGGCATTTATAGGGTACAGAGACACAGTAGTTTGGCATTTGTATGGTACAGAGACACAGTAGTTTGGCATTTATATGGTACAGAGACACAGTAGTTTGGCATTTATAGGGTACAGAGACACAGTAGTTTGGCATTTATAGGGTACAGAGACACAGTAGTTTGGCATTTATAGGGTACAGAAACACAGTAGTTTGGCATTTATAGGGTACAGAGACACAGTAGTTTGGCATTTATAGGGTACAGAGACACAGTAGTTTGGCATATATAGGGTACAGAGACACAGTAGTTTGGCATTTATAGGGTACAGAGACACAGTAGTTTGGCATTTATATGGTACAGAGACACAGTAGTTTGGCATTTATAGGGTACAGAGACACAGTAGTTTGGCATTTATAGGGTACAGAGACACAGTAGTTTGGCATTTATAGGGTACAGAGACACAGTGGTTTGGCATTTATAGGGTACAGAGACACAGTAGTTTGGCATTTATATGGTACAGAGACACAGTAGTTTGGCATTTATATGGTACAGAGACACAGTAGTTTGGCATTTATAGGGTACAGAGACACAGTAGTTTGGCATTTATAGGGTACAGAGACACAGTAGTTTGGCATTTGTATGGTACAGAGACACAGTAGTTTGGCATTTATATGGTACAGAGACACAGTAGTTTGGCATTTATAGGGTACAGAGACACAGTAGTTTGGCATTTATAGGGTACAGAGACACAGTAGATTGGCATTTATATGGTACAGAGACACAGTAGTTTGGCATTTATAGGGTACAGAGACACAGTAGTTTGGCATTTATAGGGTACAGAGACACAGTAGTTTGGCATTTATAGGGTACAGAGACACAGTAGTTTGGCATTTATAGGGTACAGAGACACAGTAATTTCGCATTTGTATGGTACAGAGACACAGTAGTTTGGCATTTATATGGTACAGAGACACAGTAGTTTGGCATTTATAGGGTACAGAGACACAGTAGTTTGGCATTTATAGGGTACAGAGACACAGTAGTTTGGCATTTATAGGGTACAGAGACACAGTAGTTTGGCATTTATAGGGTACAGAGACAGTAGTTTGGCATTTATAGGGTACAGAGACACAGTAGTTTGGCATTTATATGGTACAGAGACACAGTAGTTTGGCATTTATATGGTACAGAGACACAGTAGTTTGGCATTTATAGGGTACAGAGACACAGTAGATTGGCATTTATATGGTACAGAGACACAGTAGTTTGGCATTTATAGGGTACAGAGACACAGTAATTTCGCATTCTGCCATTAACTATTGAGAAATCAGCTGTTAAGGGGAGATTTCCACTTAAGGGGAGATTTCCACTTGAGGGATTTTTTTCTTGACTCCTTTCTCCCCAATGTTTAGCCCCTTTGATTGTCTAGCTTTAAGACGTTCGCCCCATTATTTTGACGATTTTAAGAACTTTCGACCCATTTCTGTCAATTTTAAGACCTTTCGTGCCATTTAGGTGTAGATTTTATCCTGGCGAGCTATAGCGAGCCTGTTATTTAAGAGGAACCGGCTTTCAGCCGGGACATTTTTCTACCGAAAAATGTACAAATTTATCTTGAAAGGGGCTCAAGGGGGTGTAATCTTAAGTTTGATGGATATCTAGAGACCAAACTAAAAACCTCCCCTTAAGGGATTTTTTTCTTTACCCCCTTCTCCCTCATGTTTAACCTCATTGCTTTTTAGATTTTAAGACGTTCGCCCCATTAGTTTGGCGATTTTAAGAACTTTCACCCAATTTATGTCACTTTTAAGACCTTTCGTCCCATTTAGGTGTCTATTTTTTCCTGGCGAGCGAAAGCGAGCCTGCAATTTAAGAGGAATTGGCCTTCGGCCGGGACATTTTTCTACCGAAAAATGTACAAATTTAACTTGAAAGGGCGTCAAGGGGGTGTAATTTCAAGCTTGATGGAAGTCTAGGAAACACACTAAAAACCTCCCCTTAAGGGATTCAATATACCGTCAGCCGAAATCAAACCGACTCCCACACTATAGTCGGGTTTAGTTCAGTGGACGGTAAATTGACTCCCTTGGCATATGATTTATCGATACCTAATGACAAAATATGAAACTACCATATCTCTGCGTTGTATTAACCCTTTCAAGATACTATTAGGCATTTCTTGTCTGTGTTCTGGCTATTATTAGACGATTTTATTCAGATTACGAAGGGTCTATGGAAGTCAGAGGGTTCATCGAGATAGTTTTTACCCTTATAATTCCCACAGACCCTTCTGAAACTGCACACAATCGTCTAATGATAGCCAGAAGAAACTGTCAAAATGCGTGATAATCTTCAAAGGGTTAATGCCTAGTTCTTATCATTATAGACCGTTCAATTTAGGTTGGGCAGAAATCATAAACTCTATCCTCTGTAACTCAAAAAGGGCTAGAGAAAATGAGCTGTAAATTCCCACACCTATTCCCTAGCCAAGTGGTAATTTTTTGGTTTATATATTTACTCGATTGCTCTAGTCCTTTTTGAGTTACAGAGGTTAGAGGTTACGATTTCTGCCCAACCTAACATGAACGGACTAAAGCAATACATGTTTCGTGGCAAAATCTTCGTTATAGCTAAGTAAATCAAGATGGAAACATGACAATTTACCGCCAGCTGGACAGAAACAGACTAGATAGCCATTTCGTTAACTTTCTCTTTGTTAGTCACAGATATTTTATAGGCCTATGTGCAATGGTTTTGAAGGCGTATTTATTTTAGACATTCAAAGGTTTTAAGAGGGTTAAGGGAGCCCACCTCGCTTTTTTTTTCTCTTTATCTCCCTCTCTCTTTGGCTTGTATCTATTCGGCCCCATTCACCCTACTGTTTTAAGACGTTTACCCACATCCAGGTGTCACTATTTTCCTGGTGAGCGGTAGGGAGCCAGCATATATATATATTTATTTTGACAGCAACCTAAATTTTTAAATTTTTCGATAGGAAAATGTCTCCGGCGAATCCGGATTTCTCCATACAATGTTGGCTCGCTATCGCTCGCTAGGAAAAAATCGACACCTGGATGGGGATAAACGTCTTAAAACAGTTGGCTGAACGGGGCCGAATGGATACAAGTCAGGGAAAGAGAGAAAAGGAGAGAAGGATGAAAAAAACCCGGTGATCCCCCTTAATACATTCTGGGAGCGTTCATTTCAATAGGTCCTCTAATATTTCGAATCTGCATTAAATCGTCTAATGATAGCCAGAATTAAAGAGAGAAAAACGTCCTAATATTGACATTGTTAATTAACATATATCCGTGTATGTGATATAAATACTATTGTAGCCTACATAAATCAACATTCAAAATTCTCAACTCCGAAAAATCTATCTATTTTTCTATCCATTGCCTGATGCCTTACTCCCCTCAGAAGGTCAGATGAAGGTATTGAGGGATAAGCCTTTACAACAGCACCTCGTATCTACATTCTACTTTTCCTATTTTTCTGAAGATTGGCCATAAACAAAATGCCCCAAAGCGGACCTATCCCCTGTGAGATGGACAACCCATGCCAGTTTGCTGATGGACTTGCGGGATTGACCACTAAACTTGAGGTCCGTCCGACTCCTAAAAAGAATACACTTAAAAAGCCACAATATCAAATAGGAATAAAATAAAAAGTTCAAATACAACCACTCCGACAAGAACTCGTATACAAATAATATACCTAATCCATAACATGTACAGAAAAACAAGAAACAAAATACAATATTGAAAATGTAAACTATCCCTTATAAAATCATTAGTTATGGTCCAATGCAGAAAACCGGTATCCTATAGGCGACTCTGGAAGCTTGCGTCATTTTGTCCATACAGCTGTTTCTTTAAATATTCTATATCTCAGAAAAGCAATGTTCGGCTTGTCAGATGAGTCAAACTTTTGTGAAAATACCACTTTACGACGATGTTTTAGTTGGATCTTAATGTTGCTGTTTCCTGGAAGTATAAGGGTTTGTGGCGTGTTGAAGCGGTAAGCCATTGAAGAAATACCATCATACCGACAATGACGCCATGCTTGACCTGTGACCTGGTCTCCGTCAGTGGGGCAGGTCAGCTGGGTCTTATAGCGTTTCCAGCAACAGCAGAAGCCTTTTGTAGCCTTGACTTTGACCTTAAGACATGTTGGCAATCTTAGGTCACTTTGATCCACGATCAATCACCACCTCATTGATTTTCATAACAGTCCAGGTCATTTTGTAAAGTTTATTAATGTTTGGTATCAACACCGGAGGTACGGTATTTAACAATATATTACTTTTCAACTAGGTTTACTCGTATGATAAAAGCTTCGCACTATTATCTATTGAATCAAAACCAGAACCCAGTATTCACTAACACTTTATAGTTCACTTTATTGGAGAGATCAACAAAGAACAACCTACCTCTGTGAACGAACGAATAACAATAACGGATCCACTGGAGAACTAGAAAATTATCTAAACCGTATACATAAATTTTGTTTTATTAATTGTGTGTTAATGAATGATCAACTACTGCTTATATATCACCTTTAAATACGTAGTTAATTAATATATACAAAATGTTCACAATACAAACCATCAGCTAAATATTAAATAATATTTATGAATAAAAATATACTTTATAAAAGTTACTCCAAAATATCCATTTTCTATGGCAATTGCTTATAAGAGAGAACGATAATTAACCAGTAACTTAAGAAATATAACAAGTTTAAATAATTCCCGCACATTATTTACATAAATTACCTTAAGATGGGAATGCGTAAAGAGCAGTTCACGGGTAGCATGAAGTGCGGTAAGTTAAGGGTTTGAATGTGTGAAGTGTTAAGGGTTAGAAAAACAATGCACATTAAGGGAGCCCACCTCGCTTTTTTTTCTGTCTCTCCCTCTCTCTTTGGCTTGTATCCATTATGACCACCGTTTTAAGACGTTTACCCCCCATCCAGGTGTCAATATTTTTCCCGGCGAGCGCTAGCGAGCCAGCATATATATATATTTTTTTGTTTTGACAGCAAGCTAAATTTGTAAATTTTTCGATAGAAAAATTTCTCCGGCGTAGCCGGATTTCTCCATACAATGTTGGCTTGCTATCGATCGCCAGGAAGTTATCGACACCTGGATGGGGATAAACGTCTTAAAACAGTTGCTGAATGGGGCCGAATGGATAAAAGCCAGGGAAAGAGAGAAAAGGAGAGGAAAAAAACTGGTGACCCTCCTTAAGATAACGGTAGACTATAAATTAACTTTTGTTTTGTTTTATTATTTCAGATTTACACATGCGCAAGATGTCTCAATCTTTGTAACATATATACATTCTTTATGACCCATGCATCATTCCTATATCATTATGTAATTACCTGGGTAAATTATTATATTTGTCAATAGATTAGGCCTATGTGGTTTAATAAGGGAAAGGTGGTCATCTTGATTCAGTGGACATATTATATTTTTATTTTCACTTTTCTCTCGTATTTCTAGTATTTTGTCATTCTCCATATCCATGGTAAAACAAGCTGGGGTCTGGGGGCGGCATCCCCCAGGTTAGGTTAGGTTTATGACAGAATATGGAAATGGGGTACCCATAACGAGACATTTCCGCAACAAATGAGTGCTAAAATCGCATAAATCACATTAAAACCCATGTTTTGTCTGGAAAACTCGCGCATGTGTAATTGGAAGAAAAAAAATTACCCAATTTTGATTGTGTTCTTGGAAGTGATCAAACTACCCAAACAATGCAAGCTCATGTGCCGGTACATTTTCCTATATTTGTTCTCATATCCATTCCTATCGTAAGGTTATTTTTCTGGACTCCCTTCTATCTTATGTTCAGCCCCATTAGTTTTAAGATTTTAAGACGTTCGCCATATTAGTTTGGCGATTTTACGAGCTTTTGCCCCACTTCTTTCATCAATTTTATAGCCTTTCGTGCCATTTAGGTGTCGATTTTTTCTTGGCGAGCGATAGCAAGCCTTTATTTTAGGAGGAATCAGTCTTTGGCTAGAGTATTTTTACTACTGATAAACGCACAAATGTATCTTTAACGGGGGTTTTGAGGAAACTCAAAAATAAATTAATAGATACATATATAGACCAAAAAACAAGCACTACCCCCTTAATTAACAAGCACTACCCCCTTAATTAACAAGCACTACCCCCTTAAACTATTGTGAAGGATTCGTATTAATAATTATGGTCTTGTATCTGGTCTGGGGTTGGCTTGTGTACTAATTGGGTGTGCGTACGGTACCCACGAGTCCCAGGTTACAATGGTGTGCGCGCGCGTATGTGTGTATGGCTGTGTGTACGGGCGTGTGTACTAATTGTGTCTGCGTACGGTACCCACGAGTCCCAGGTTACAATGGTGTGCGCGCGCGCGTGTGTGTATGGCTGTGTGTACTAATTGGGTGTGCGTACGGTACCCACGAGTCCCAGGTTTCAATGGTGTGTTCGTGTGTGTGTGTGTGTGCATGGCTGTGTGTACGCGTGTGTGTACTAATTGTGTGTGTGTACGTTACCCACGAGACCCAGGTTTCAATGGTGTACGCGTGTGTGTGTATGTACATAGCTGTGTGTACGCGCATGTGTGTATGGCTGTGTATGTGTGCCTATATGTGCGCAGTAGGGCAGGATGGCAGTGATTATGTTCCTTGATAGCAGGTGTGTGTGTGTGTATGTGTGTGTGTGTGTGTGTGTGTGTGTGTTGTAGTTTCAGTATACCCCACACAGCCACAGGACCCACACCGACTCTCCGTGTGCCCTACAGGTCGTCAGTGTTGCAGAGGATTGTTTGACTACAGAAGAGTGGGTACCGTACCGTACTGATCTATTAGGCTGTTATAGTAACAATATTATAGATTAATATTATATCACAGTCTTGATAATGTAATGGTTAGAGCGTGTATGTTCTGTATGAAATATCCTAGGTTGGAATCCTGGGTGAATCACAAGCTTTCATTAACCCCTTATGTACTGGCGACGTTCTTTTAACTTTATTATGGCTACCGGTACTATTAAACTATTTTATTCAGTTCAAAACAGCAATTAACAGGCTTCGAACTATCACATCTAATCCTTTTTATTACCACAGATCCTTCTTAAACTGCACAAAATCGTCTGATTATAGCTATAATAAAATTTATAAGACGTCAAGAAGTTGTTAATTTCGTGTTAAGAACGATGTTAAAAATAATATAGACTACAACACTACAATATATTCATAATTGTTGCAGATAATTGTTCAACTACAGCAGAGTGGGTACCGTACTGATATATTAGGCTATGCAGTAACAATATTATAGACTATACCTTGTTCCAAATAAGTACCGGTAGTCCAGAAATCGTGAACCGTAACCTCTATAGCTCAAAATAGGCTAGAACAAATGGGCTGTGAATTTCAACACCTATTCTCAGGCTGACCCTTCCCAAATGGTATCAACAACAACTCGCGCTTACTCTGGTCGTTTGTGAGTTATAGAGGTTAATGTTCAATAGTTTTGGACTACTAATTTGGAACAGGATACAGCATAATAATTATAGACTACATGAATGCAGGTACCGTAGCCTACATGTTAGCCTATACTGTATACGGTAGATGTATGCCCGACAAATCTTGGGTAGGATCTGCGGTACCGGTAGCTAAAATGGTTAATTGAGATAGTGTGTAGCCTTTGCGTGGTTAGAGGTCCTTCCTAAACTGAATAAAACCATCTAATAGTTGCCAGCATATAATGGAATATGTACAGTATTACCGTCGTAGGATCTGTGGTACCGGTAGCTAAAAGGATTAATTGAGATACTTGGTAGCCTTGTAATGGTTAGAGATCCTTCCCAAACTTAACAAAATAATCTAATAGTTGCCCAAATAAAGTGGAATATGTATTATTGTCGTAGGATCTGTGGTAGTTAAAATGATTAATTGCGATAGTTTGTAGCCTTTGAATGGTTAAATGTCCTTCCTAAACTTAATAAAATAATCTAATAGTTGCCAGAATATAGTGGAATATGTATCATCGCAATAAGCCGAGTCCATTATTTTGTTTTGTCTTTTAATGTATATACATGTAAAGCTAATATTGTGGTTTACAGTTCAATTTATGTCTTTGGAAGTGATAAAATGGCCAAAACAATGCCACCACACGCTATTTGCTGGTATATTCCTTCATGTAGTCATTCAAGCCTTCAATCAAAATGGCTCCGGTTTGACACCCTGAATTGACCACTTGCGAGTTTCAGGCTATAAGGAAGTTGGTGCCGTAAACATCGGTATTAAACCGAATACAACACTAAAGTAGATGGCAAATATATAACACGTATGTTGAATTTAGTTGCATGTATTTATAAATGTACTATACAACCAAATTTTAGCTGGTAATTCTGCTAAATATCAATGTAAAAAACTCCAACTTCCTTATAGGCTGAAACTCGAAAGTGGTCAATTGGCCAACACTCATTCTTTATAACTATGATGGCTAGATACCCTTGTTAACCCTTAGAAGATCCGACGACGCATTTCTTTTCTGTTTTCTGGCTATTATTAGACGATTTCATTCAGATTAGGAAGGGCATGTGGAAGTCTGAGGGTTAATTGAGATATAGTATTTGCCCTTATAATTCCCACAGAACAATCCAAAGCTGCATACAATCGTCTAATGATAACCAGTCTTTAGGCCTACCCTTATAATTCCCACAGATCCTTCCTAAGCTGCATACAAGCGTCAAATGATAGCTAGTCTTTACCCTTATAATTCCCAAAGATCCTTCCTAAGCTGCATACAATCGTCTCAAGATAGCCAGTCTTTACCCTTACCCTTATAATTATATATATATATATATATATATATATATATAATATATATAATATTGTGTTTTCCCTGTTCTTGCTCTGTCTTGAGTCGGCTACCCCCAAAATGGGGATTGGGCCTGAGCATATATATATATATATATATATATATATATATATATATATATATATATATATATATATATACAGTATACTGTATATATACTGTACCTGGATATATAATGTTGTGAATTGAAAGTTGGTGGAAACGTACCGGTGCTGTGAGGAATAAGTCCCCAAAATAAGTGACTCGGGGTATAAGTGAATTTAGAAAAGCAGAAGTTTGCAATGTGGACAAGTGATTGTTTAGTGGTGGGCGGTAACTGATGTCCTATAGTCTATTGTTTAGTCATGGGCGGTAACTGATGTCCTATAGTCTATTGTTTAGTCATGGGCGGTAACTGATGTCCTATAGTCTATTGTTTAGTCATGGGCGGTAACTGATGTCCAATAGTCTATTCAGTATAGGTAGGCCAGAAATCATTCCCCCTAACCTCTGTAACTGAAAAGGGGTAGAGCAAATGGGCTGTACACTTGACTTAAATTGCTTTAAGCTCCGTGTTTCCAGGCATTTTGGCTCGAACGTCCCTTGATTTCGGCCCTGTCACTTTTTCAACTTTGGGGGAGGCACTCGCTACAGGCGGTTCTGTCTTTTGTCCCCCTCACTCACATAGGATTTTTTTTTTTTTTTCCCCTGGCTGACTAGACCCAAATGGTAGAAATAATAGCCCGATCACTCTAGTCATTTTCGAGTTATAAGAGGTCAGGATTTCTGGCCCACTTATATTGAACAGACTATAATTATACCACGGTGATAGATACGAGGAAGAGGGGGCACAACAGTTGGACACCTGCGAGTTCGAGGCTATAAGGAAGTTGGAGCCGTAGACATCGATATTAAGGGGAGATGGTTCGTTTTTCTGGTCATCCCTTCTTCCTCATGTTTAGCCCAATTCGTTTTCAAATTTTAAGACGTTCGGCCCATTAGTTTGGCGTTGTAAAGGCTTATCCCTCAATACCTTCATCTGAAGATCTTTCGCCTCATTTATTTTTCAATATTAAGACCTTTCGTGCTATTTAGGTGTCATTTTTTTCCTGGCGAACTATAGTGAGCCTGTGATTTTGGAAGAACTCGGCCGGGACATTTTTCTACCGAAAAATGTACAAATTGATCTATAAGGGGGATCTAATAGATGTTTTTTTAAGTTTGATGGAGTTTTAGGGAGGAAACTAAAAAAAACCCAATGAATTAATTAAAAAATCGACCAAAAAGTGAACCATCCACCCTTAATATGTCTACCATTTGGAAAGGGTCAGCCAGGGAATAGGTGTGGAAATGTACAGCCCATGTGTTCTAGCCCTTTTTGAGTTACAGACGTTAGGAGTCACGGTTTCTGGCCTACCTATAATGATGAACAGACGGTGAAGGATGCAACAATTGGCCACCTGCGAGTTCGAAGCTACAAGGAAGTTGGAGCTGTAGATGTCGATATTAAGGGGAGAGGGGTCGTTTTTCTGGTCACACCTTCTGCCTCATGTTTTGCCCCAGAGTAGTTTTCAAGATTTTGAGACGTTCGGCCCATTAGTTTGGCGTTTTTAAGATCTTCCGCCTCATTTCTTTGTCAATATTAAGACTTTTCGTGTCATTTAGGTGTACGACAAAAATGTGAACACTTTAATGCTGAAATAATATGTATATATATATATATTTTTTTACACTGTAATATGTATGTGTTTGCTAGTGTTTGTGAGTGCTTTTGTGGTGTGTGTGGTGTGTGTGTGTGTGTGTGTGTGTGTGTGTGGTGTGTGTGTGTGTGTGTGTGTGTGTGTGTGTGTGTGTGTGTGTGTGTGTGTGTGTGTGTGTGTGTGTGTGTGTGTGTGTGTGTGTGTGTGTGGTGTGTGTGTGTGTGTGTGTATAGTACTTGCTTCCAGTACGGCATATTAATCCATGGGTCAAGGTATAAATCGGTTCCATTACAACTATAATCCATGGGTCAAGGTATAAATCGGTTCCATTACAACTATAATCGGTTCCATTACAACTATAATCGGTTCCATTACAACTATAATCGGTTCCATTACAACTATAATCGGTTCCATTACAACTATAATCGGTTCCATTACAACTATAATCTACAAGATATTTTGCTTATTGTTGTGGAGATGTTTATTTATTTTGGCTATGTGCACGAAGGAGACAAAAGGCGAAGCTGCCTTTAACAAGTATGTCCCCCTAAGTTGAAAGAGTGATAGACAGCCAAAATCAACGTGCGGTACAAGTAATTTAGGCGTGTTGGAAAACAAATGTGGTGTGCTTGTTAAGGGGAGGTTTCTAGTTTGTTTCCTACTCCTCCAACAATCTTAAAATGTCACCCCCTTGACCCCCTTTCAAGATAAATGTGTACATTTTTCGGTAGAAAAATGACCTGGCCGAAGGCCGATTACTCTTAAATTACAGGCTCGCTATCGCTCGCCAGGATAAAATCGACACCTAAATGGCACAAAAGTCTTAAAATTGACAGAATGGGGCAGAATTTCTTAAAAATCACCAAACTAATGGGGCAAACGTCTTAAAATCTCAAAAGCAATGGGGCTAGACATGAGGGAGAAAGGGGTCAAGAAAAAAGTCCCTCAAGTGGAAATCTCCCCTTAAGTGTAGTGAAATGAATAGGAGGAGGAGGAGGTGTTTGTGAGAGTTAGCCGGATTACTCTCTGTCTAAGTGAAGGACAAATAGAATATGGATATGTTTACTTTGTTTATTGAGTTCCCATATCACTTAACCCCTGAGCAGATACGATGACGTAATTCTGTTCTGCTCTCTGGCTATTATTAGACGCTGGTACTCAGATTAGGAAGGGTGCATGGAAGTCAGAGGGTTCATTGAGGTCGTCTTTACCCTATGAATTCCCACAGATCTTTCCTAAGCTTGCATACAATTGTCTAATGATAACCAGAATGAACTGTCAAAATGCGTCAGGATCCTCAAAGGGTTAACCCCTTCAACACAATGACGCCTTTTTTCTTAGCTTCTAGCAACCTTTAGGCGAGTCTATGCAGTTTAAGAGGAGATCTCCACTTGAGGGATTTTTTTCTTGACCCCTTTCTCCCTCATGTTTAGCCCCATTGCTTTTGATATTATAAAACGTTCGCCCCATTAGTTTAGCGATTTTAAGAACTTTCACCCCAAAATAAGACCTTTCGTGCCATTCAGGTGTCGATTTTATCCTGGCGAGCTATAGCGCCTGTAGTTTAAGAGGAACCGGCCTTCGGCCGGGAAATTTTTCTACCGAAAAATGTACAAATTTATCTTGAAAGAATATGATGAAAAGTACGACATGGTGCTGAAAGGCTTTAGTCAGTCAGACAGTAGGCAACCCTTACTCCCACAAGGGGTAGGAAGGATCAGCAAGAGACACGAGAAAGGAAACAGAGGTGACTGTTAGGGACAGATTGTGAAAAGGCGGCTATAAGACCTTTCGCCCCATTTCTGTCAATTTTTAGACCTTTCGTGACATTTAGGTGTCGATTTATTCCTGGCGAGCGATAGCGAGCCTGTAATTTAGGAGGAACCGGCCTTTGGCCGGGATTTTTAGTTTACCAAAAAATTTTACATATTTATCTCAAAGGTGGGTCTTGGGGGTATTTCTATTTGTATTTGCTTTTAACTTGGAGGTTTAGGGAGCAAACTAGAAATGTCTCCTTTATCCTTGCTATATATCGGTACCATGATGCTGCTCGTCCTTTTATTGTGCCTATCATTAGACGATTTTATTCGGTTTACGAGGGTTTTTTGGAAGTCAGAGGGCTAATGTAGGTACGGTAGTTTAAAGGAGAGAAAAAGAAAAAGGAGAGAAAAAAGAGAGTTTAAACCCCTTAGATTCCTACAGATCCTTCTTAAGCTGCATGGGATAGGTCGCCAAATATTATTTACGGCATGGCAGTCATAGCAGCAATACCTAAACTCCTTTGTGCACTACAACTCATAGAGAAGGTTTCGATTTTGTCATGACTGTTTAATCTGAACAGCAAGTACATACATACATACATACATTACATTTTAAGACTGAGTGCTCCACACATACGTGCAGTTTCAGTCTCTTGTCCTAATGGCGGCGTTCCAGGCAACCCTGTTAAGGGCTGCTTCACTTGTCAAGTTTTTGGATTCGAGATCGGCACGTAGGCCTATAGTCCAATCTCAGGTCTTCCTCGGTCCACCCCTTGGTGCAGCTCCTTCCACAATCACAGACCTGCATCTTTTCACCCAATTTTATTCATCCATTCTCTCCACATGCCCATACCATCCCAGTCTACTTGTACGCATCTCCTCGCTAATACTCTTTATACCTAAGCGTCTCCTCAGCTCATCATTTGTTATTATATCCTGCAGCCTGGCCCCACACATCCATCTCACCATTCTCATCTCTTTACGTTCCATTCTGTTGACATCCTCTACAGTACTTTAAGTTAACGACACTTTAACGTCTATGGTTGTAATACATTACAATATTGATAGGTGTCCATTTAATTATGATAAATAGTATTAAGGGGAGGTTTTTAGTTTGGTCCCTAGATATCCTTCAAGCTTAAGATTACACCCCCTTGAGCCCCTTTCAAGATAAATTTGTACATTTTTCGGTAGAAAAATTTCCCGGCTGAAAGCCGGTTCCTCTTAAATTACAGGCTCGCTATCGCTCGCCAGGATAAAATCGACACCTAAATGGCACGAAAGGTCTTAAAATTGACAGAAATGGGTTGAAAGTTCTTAAAATCGTCAAAATAATGGGGCAAACGTCTTAAAATTAGAAAAACAATTGGGCTAAACATGAGGGAGAAAGGAGTCCAGAAAAAAATCCCTCAAGTAGATATCTCCCCTTAAGGCGAATAAACTAAATGCCGAATAATCATTATAGTGGTTCGTGACACTGTTGCCAGATACGTTTCAACCCTTACTATCATAATGTCATAATGGGGTTCATGTATTTGAATTATTTCAAGTACCGAAGGCATTATTATGATATTTTCCGCTCACAAATTAGGGACATGTTCATTAAAGTGGCCATATTAATTTACCCTGGTACAGGTATTTTGGTGGTAATAAACCCATCTCATACAAGAATAGAAAGGTAAATCACCATCAAGATACCCAATGATCTTATAGGCTAGTATACCTTTCTCATGCCCTTTTATATACTTTTTGTGTCCCAGTTAGTCCTATGTGTTATATAAATACAATTTGCGTCTTATATTTCCTATGTGGATGAGGGAGACAAAATGCTCTGCTTGAGACGAGAGCCTCCCCCAGAGTTGAAAAAATTACAGGACCAAAATCAAGGTATGGATAAGGTATAATTATGATTCATTGTCCATATTTTTGGCGATTTACCTTTTTTATCCTTGTTTTAATGGGTACAGTATGTTACTACCATTATACCTTTAAATGGGTAGATGATTATTATGGACACTTTAATTACCCTGTTCATGCCCATAATTCTTTACTGTGTGAAAGTTTGAAAATACTCTTCAATATTATTATTTGCATTCTTTCATCTGGGGTACCCGTGACGTCTTTCATCTGGGGTACCCGTGACGTCTTTCATCTGGGGTACCCGTGACGTCTTTCATCTGGGGTACCCGTGACGTCTTTCATCTGGGGTACCCGTGACGTCTTTCATCTGGGGTACCTGTGACGTCTTTCATCTGGAGTACCCGTGACGTCTTTCATCTGGGGTACCCGTGACGTCTTTCATCTGGAGTACCCGTGACGTCTTTCATCTGGGGTATCCGTGACGTCTTTCATCTGGGGTACCCGTGACGTCTCTCATCTGGAGTACCCGTGACGTCTTTCATCTGGGGTACCCGTGACGTCTTTCATCTGGGGTACCCGTGACGTCTTTCATCTGGAGTACCCGTGACGTCTTTCATCTGGAGTACCCGTGACGTCTTTCATCTGGGGTACCCGTGACGTCTTTCATCTGGGGTACCCGTGACGTCTTTCATCTGGGGTACCCGTGACGTCTTTCATCTGGGGTACCCGTGACGTCTTTCATCTGGGGTACCCGTGACGTCTTTCATCTGGGGTACCCGTGACGTCTTTCATCTGGGGTACCCGTGACGTCTTTCATCTGGGGTACCCGTGACGTCTTTCATCTGGGGTACCCGTGACGTCTTTCATCTGGGGTACCCGTGACGTCT
>CM064519.1:52762833-52815333 GCA_032716605.1 Paralithodes platypus | reverse complement strand
TAAACCTATAATTTATTATTGTTATCTTTGTACACACGCACACACACACACTCACTCACTCACTCACTCACTCACTCACTCACTCACTCACTCACACACACACACACACACACTCTCTCTCTCTCCCACTTTATTTTTCGCCTAAATTTAAGCAAACACATACCGGTACTCTCTTTCTTTAGATTTACTTTATCTATCTCTATCTCTCTCTCACACACACACACACACACACACACACACACACACACACACACACACACACACACACACACACACACACACACACACACACACACACACACACACACACACACACTTAGTAGGTATGTGAAATTTCCCTTTTAAACTCATTTCTTCCTATACGGTACCGTACTATATATAAACTGTCGTTGTGGGCATTTCCTGACCCATAAGGTTACAATTCAACCCATTTTTTGGTATGGCTTTTTAGCCGGAGGGTGGGGAGAGAGCCTTCTACTGTACTGTCCTATTCTTCCACTATAAACTGTCCCTGCCTAGTAGTAATAAGGCCGGACAACCTATTTGGAACCGCAAGGCCTGTGTAGTCTGAGTATCTGTGTAACTCTGTGTAACACATGTAGACAACGGTGTGGTTATCGGTATAGACGATTATTAGGGATGCTTACGAGGGCATTTTTCAGGTTTTTAACCTAGATCAAGTTGTAGGATCCATATTCCAGGATACCATACAGGGAGTTTTACAAGTACGGTACCCCCCACGCAAGTCGGGTATAAGGGGAGATGGTTCACTTTTTGGGCGATTTGTGCGTGTATTCATTATTTTTCTAGTTTCCTCCCTAGACCTCCATCAAATTAAAAAAAAAACATCCATTAGATCCCCCTTCTAGATTAATTTGTACATTTTTCGGTAGACAAATTTCCCGGCCGAAGGCCGGCTCTTCCAACATTACAGGCTCACTATCGTTCTATAGGGAAAAAATCGACACCTAAATAGCACAAAAGGTCTAAATATTGACGAAGACATGGGGCGAAGGGTCTTAAAATCGACTAACTAATGGGGCAAACATCTTAGCATCTGAAAACTAATGGGGCTAAACATTAGGGAGAAGGGGGTCCAGAAAACCGGCCCATGTCCCCTTAAGTGATTTCAATTAATGCTCGTCCAGCCAAACACGAGCGTCACTAATATCAATTGTATCTCACAAATCCTGGCATAATATGTATCCTACGACTTGTGTATGAGTTGAAATACGTTCTCCAAGTAGGAATTCCCTCCTCCTTAATATATATATATATACACATATATAGGAAAAGGTAAAGTATCCTTAATCACGCCGTGGTGAAGTGGAATAAGGGGACAGTGGCTGTTTGTTTGGTCTATTAATTAATTTATTCATATATTTTTTTGTTAGTTTCCTCCCTAGACCTCCATCAAGATTAGAAAAACACCCCCTAGACCCCCCTTCAAGATAATTTTTTACATTTTTCGGTAGAAAATTGTCCCGGCCGAAGGCCGATTCCTCTTAAATTTGCAGGCTCGCTATCGCTTGCCATGAACAAATCGACACCTAAATAGCATGAAAGGTCTTAAAATTGACAACGAAATTGAGCGAAAGCTGTTAAAATCGCCAAACTAATGGGCCGAACGTCTT
This sequence comes from Paralithodes platypus, assembly GCA_032716605.1. NCBI lineage: Eukaryota > Metazoa > Arthropoda > Malacostraca > Decapoda > Lithodidae > Paralithodes > Paralithodes platypus. The sequence goes on along the minus strand of CM064519.1, from coordinate 52,813,699 downwards.
ATAATCTCAAAACTAGTGGGGCTTAACATTAGGGAGAAGGGGGTCCAGAAAAACGGACTGCCTCCCCTTAAAGCATGGTCACTGCATTACTCCGGGGATACATTGGTTTGTTTGGTATCGGCAACTACAGCACACGGAAGACAGATGATATAAGCTGGCTACATTTTCTCAACCATTGGTACAGTTTCAAAAGTACCGGTAACATGACGGGGAGATAACTTCGGGCACTCTAGAACAAATATACTATGAACCACAGTTATGGGATGAATACGTGATGTTATGGAAGAACAAGTATGTCTGCGGTGTTCTTCCATAATAATGCAGTCATTTTTCCATAACTGTAGCTCACATACTTTTATCCAGAAATACCTTACCTTGTGATACCTTGTTCGCCACATTTCTAGCGGCACCGAGGAGCGCGCCGCCCCTCGTTCTGGGTGGTGATTAATGTCCGAAGTATAGCCCCCGTCCGAAGCTAGGTCATTTCACGGGTATTTAAAAAGGGTCGGTTGAGATAGTTGGAAGCCTTATTATTGCTAGAGGTCCTTCCTAAGCTGAATAAAAGCGTGTAACCATTGCCAGTATCTGTACGGGCTTGGCGGCAGCATTATGTTATCATGTTGGGGGGGGGGGGGGGGGGAGCTGTGCATTGTATTCTTAAAGGGGGGATGGGTTGGTTTTTGTGGCCCCCTTTCTCCCTCGTGTTTAGCCCCATTAGGTTTTCAGATTTTAAGATATTTTTTCCCATTAGTTTGATGATTTTAAGACCTTTCGCCCCATTTATTTGTCAATATTAAGAATTGTCATGTCATTTAGGTGTCGATTTTTTCCTGGCGAGCGAAAGCGAGCCTGTCATTTTAAGAGAAACCGGCCTTCGGCAGAGAAATGTTTCTATCGAAAAATTTACAAATTTATCTTGAAGGGGGGTCTAGGGAGTATTTTCTTTAAGCTTGATGAAGGCCTAGGGAGGAAACTAGAATTAAATACGAAATAATATATACCGTATACAGAATATATACCGTATACAGAATATATACCGTATACAGAATATATACCGTATACAGAATATATACCGTATACAGAATATATACCGTATACAGAATATATACCGTATACAGAATATATACCGTATACAGAATATATACCGTATACAGAATATATACCGTATACAGAATATATACCGTATACAGAATATATACCGTATACAGAATATATACCGTATACAGAATATATACCGTATACAGAATATATAACGTATACAGAATATATACGTATGAACAGAATATATACCCATCGAATATATACCGTATACAGAATATATACCGTATACAGAAAAAACCGTATACAGAATATATACCGTATACAGAATATATACCGTATACCGAATATAACCTATACAGAATCTATACCGTATACAGAATATATACCTAATCTATACAGAATCTATACCGTATACAGAATATAACCGTATACAGAATATATACCGTATACCTAATATATACCGTATACAGAATATATACCGTATACCTAATATAACCGTATACAGAATCTATACCTAACAGAATATAACCGTATCTAATATAATCTATACCGAATATAACCGTATACAGAATATATACCGTAACCTAAAATATATACCGTATACAGAATATAACCTAACCTAATCTATACCTAACCTATGACCGTATCTAGAATATATACCGTATACAGAATATATACCGTATACAGAATATATACCGTATACAGAATATATAAATGAACACATTAATATGCCCATCGTCCTTGGGAGAGAGACATTAAATAGAGGAAGGAAAAAAAAAATACAAAACAAAACAGATCAAGCTTAACCTAATCTAACCTAACCTAACCTAATCTAATCTAACCTAACCTAACCTAACCTAATCTAATCTAATCTAACCTAACCTAACCTAATCTAATCTAATCTAACCTAACCTAACCTAACCTAACCTACCCTACCTATCATAACCTAACCTAACCTAACCTACCTATCATAACCTAACCTAACCTACCTATCATAACCTAACCTAATCTAACCTAACCTAACCTACCTATCATAACCTAACCTAATCTAACCTAACCTAACCTACCTATCATAACCTAACCTAATCTAACCTAACCTAACCTACCTATCATAACCTAACCTAATCTAACCTAACCTAACCTAACCTATCATAACCTAACCTAATCTAACCTAACCTAACCTACCTATCATAACCTAACCTAATCTAACCTAGCCTAAAATTCTCTGTTGCTATTTAACCCTTAGAGTACCAGCGACGTGTGTTACCGTATATTTCATTCTAGCTATATTTGGACGATATTAGGCAGCTTAAGGGGAGGAAGACTGTTTTTCTGGACCCCCTTCTCCCTAATGTTTAGCCCCACTAGTTTTGAGATTATAAGACGTTCGGCCCATTAGGTTTGGCGATTTTAACACCTTTTGCCCCATTTCGTTGTCAATTTTAAGACCTTTCGTGCCATTTAGGTGTCGAGTATTTCCTGGCGAGCGATAGCGAGGCTGTAATTTTAAGAGGAATCGGCGGTGTCTTTTTCTATGCTTGATGGAGGTCTAGGGAGGAAACTTAAAACATTTATGAATAAATGAATTAATAGACCAAATAAACGGCCAGCCTCCCCTTAAGAAGGATCAGTGGTAGTTAAAAGGGTTGTTTGAGATAGTTTGCAGCCTGTTTATTGCTAGAGGTCCTTCCTAAGCTGAATATAAGCGTCGAATAATTGCCCGTATATACTTGAAAGAACGTCACCGGGTCAATAGATGTGTGTACCGGGTCAATAGATGTGTGTACCGGGTCAATAGATGTGTGTACCGGGTCAATAGATGTGTGTACCGGGTCAATAGATGTGTGTAACGGGTCAATAGATGTGTGTGTAACGGGTCAATAGATGTGTGTACCGGGTCAATAGATGTGTGTAACGGGTCAATAGATGTGTGTACCGGGTCAATAGATGTGTGTACCGGGTCAATAGATGTGTGTACCGGGTCAATAGATGTGTACCGGGTCAATAGATGTGTGTACGCTTCTTTTAAACTGTCGGCTCAATCTACTTTCACACGTAAACCTACACACATAGGAATGAATGGTCGTGGTTTCCTGATAAGATCATTCATTGGACTGCCATAGAGAGAGAGAGAGAGAGAGAGAGAGAGAGAGAGAGAGAGAGAGAGAGCCGTAGACTTATTGTCAATTAAAATCTATCTTTATTTCTAACTGTTAATCAGAATTTATGCTTAACATTTACACCTTCGGATGGTACTGTACCAATTTGTAATGTTACAGTATCTGAGTCAATGGAGTGGTCATGCCCATGAGAGAGGGAGAGAGAGAGAATAGATAGATAGTTAGATAGATATGTATAGATAGAGAGAAAGATATAGATAGATGGATAGATAGATAGATAGATAAAGAGAGAGAGAGTGAGAGTGAGAGTGAGTGAGAATAGATAGATAGATATATAAATAGAGAGAGAGAGAGAGAAGGGGAGGGGGTGAGGAGCTAGGCAGTGAACAATGGCCACACACTAATAATTAAATAGGTATGATCATGGTAATTATGACGGTATTGGCCATCTACTCCTTTAACCCCTTCAGCAACCATGACCCCTTTGTACCTCCGCTTCTGGCTACCATTAGACGATGTTATGCAGCTTAAGGGGAGATGGTTCACTTTTTGGGCAATTTTTGCATGTATTCATTATTTTTCTAGTTTCCTCCCTAGACCTCCATCAAATTTGAAAAATACATCAATTAGATCCCCCTTCTAGATTAATTTGTACATTTTTCGGTAGAAAAATTTCCCGGCCGAAGGCCGGTTCTTCCAACATTACAGGCTCACTATCGTTCGCCAGTGAAAAATCGACACCTAAATAACACGAAAGGTCTAAATATTGATGAAGAAATTGGGCGAAAGGTCTTAAAATCGACTAACTTATGGGGAAAACATCTGAAAACTAATGGGGCTAAACATGAGGGAGAAAGTGGTCCAGAAAACCGGCCCATCCCCCCTTAAGAAGGACACTATGTTAGCAAGAGGGGTTATTGAGATCGTATTTACCCCTTTGAGTCTTAGAGATAGATTATACACTAAGGAAAATCGTCTAACGGTAACCAGAATATGTCTCTCTCTCTCACACACACACACACACACACACACACACACACACACACACACACACACACACACACACACACACACACACAAACATTATGTAATGTTTGAGAAAAGCCGAATAAATCGAAATGGAGGTGGCGTTTTACTTTATATCAAAGAAAGTCTTAACCCTACCCTCTTGTCAAAACCTCAAATTGTGAACGTCGACGCATCTTTTGTGCTAATAAAGAATAATAAAGGTACCAAAATAATACTTGCATTAATATACAGACCTCCAGCTCAATCAGTGCAAACTGACCGAGAAATTTACGAACAAATTGCAGATGTAAGTAACTCACAAGATACCGTAATTTTGGTGACTTTAATTTACCTGTGACCAAGTGGGGCGATACTCTTACTTCACACTCCGGACATGACTTGTATACGAACTTGCAAGAGAGTTCGCTTTATCAATTTGTTGGAACGCCGACCCGTGGTAATAACGTTCTTGACATTGTACTTGCAACAAAAGAAGAATTAATAGAGAATTTGAATGTTGGTGATGAATTCAGTAACAGCGACCATCGTACGATAACTTTCACTTTAAAGTTTACTAGTAACGAACCAAATAGTAGCATCGAAAAAGTCCCTAATTTCAAGAAAGCAAACTTCCATAAACTTAGAGCTATGTTTTAAAGAAACTGACTGGAGCTTTTTAATTCACAATAACGACATAAATACATCTTGGAAGTTATTCGAAGCCACTTACCTAAAAGCAGTGCAAGACTGCATACCATCAAAAACTCGGCGTCCAGGCCATAATAATAAGCCCAAATGGTGGAATAAAGATATTTCAAACTGCCTGCTTGCTAAAAAATTTGCTAATGATAGATTAAAATCCTCACAAAATGACGAAGAACGGCTGAAATTTGTAGAGCTACGACGCAAAGCCAAAAAGTTAATTAAGCAATGTAAAAAGACCTTAGAGTTACATATTGCGAATCAAAGTAAAACAAACCCGAAAGAATTCTATAGTTATATCAGAAAGAAAAAAGTCGTTACTTCAACTGTTGGACCGTTAGTTTGATGAAAATGGAGAATACACCAAAGACGAAGAACAAATGAGTAATGCCCTCAATACCTTCTTTGCATCAGTTTTTACAACAGAAGACCTCAGTGATATCCCTACACCATCGCCGATTCAGATTGATAATTCAGATGTTCTAAGCAATATCACCGTTACAGAGAGAGAAGTATTGAATTGTTTAGATAAACTCAAGGTAAATAAAACGCCTGGACCTGATACAATCTCGCCTAGAGTTCTAAAGGAAGCTAAGGATGAGCTCTCTAAACCACTGACATTACTATTCAATAAATCCTTGCAGTCTGGAACTATGCCCGATCAGTGGAAGCTAGCCAACGTAACACCGATATTCAAAAAAGGCAGCAAATCCCTACCCAGTAACTATCGTCCAATTAGCTTAACCTCAGTTGTATGTAAAATGCTAGAAACGGTCATACGAGACAGACTCGTAAATCACTTAGAGGAAAATAACATACTTAAAGATACTCAACACGGCTTTCGTAAAAAACGTTCCTGTTTAACAAACCTCTTAGACTTCTTCCACGATATCCTCAACCTCTACGATGAGAGTAAAGCTGTAGATATTATATACCTTGATTTTCAAAAGGCCTTTGACAAAGTTCCCCACAAACGTTTACTGCTAAAACTAAAAGCGCATGGAATACAAGACGGTGTGTTGAAATGGATAGAAAATTGGCTCAGCGACAGAAAGCAAAGAGTAGTCATAAACTGTAAGGCATCAAAATGGACCAATGTAAGTAGCGGGGTACCCCAGGGATCGGTACTAGGACCAATTCTCTTTCTAATTTACATCAACGACATAGATGAGGGTCTCACCTGTACAATCTCAAAATTTGCTGACGATACAAAAATTGCAAATAGCGTACTCTCAAAAGAACAAGTTGACGATATGCAACACAATCTAGATAAATTGTCATGTTGGGCCCAAATTTGGCAAATGAGTTTCAATGCGGATAAATGTAAAGTACTACATATCGGATACCTAAATGAGAAAGCAAACTATTCGATGAATGGCACTCAGCTTAAGAATGTAAACAGAGAAACCGATCTGGGAGTAACAATATCGAGTAACCTAAAACCGAGTCAACAATGTTCAGAAGTTGTTAAGAAGGCAAACAAAATAATTGGCTTTATAGGCAGGTCATTTGAGCATAAATCCAAAGAAGTTATCCTAACCCTTTACAATTCATTAGTCCGCCCTCTTCTGGAATACTGCGTTCAATCCTGGTGCCCTTATTACCAAAAAGATATAAACAAGCTAGAACGAGTTCAACGTAGAGTTACCAAAATGATACCTAGCCTAAAGAACAAACCATACGAAGAGCGTCTTAGAGAATTAAATCTATTTCCTTTAACCCAGCGCAGATTAAGAGGTGACTTAATTCAAGTGTTCAAAATCATCAAAGGCATCGACAATATGAACTGTAGTAAGTACTTCACTATCGACCAATCTAATTACACGCGGGGAAACGGTTGCAAAATTATTGGTAAATCTTTTAACTCACACGAATCTAAGAATTTCTTCTTCAATCGAGTTGTCAACTTGTGGAATGGGCTTCCCCGAAACGTTATAGACTGCATCACCGTTGATTCATTTAAACTCCGCCTAGACAAATATCTCGCATCAAACCCGCGACTGACTGCGTTTGTAAATGAATAACTTTATTTTATCCCCCCCTCAGTTACTAACCCATCTGTCCCCTACTAATTTCCTAATCCTGCCACGGACATTAGTTCCAGGGCAGTATTTCCCTTTCCAATGTTCCCTTACCCACTCTAAACCACTGTTTGGACACTTGATCCTCAGTGTTTTGGAGGACAAGCAACCTAGAAGGGTCACTAGATCTGTTGTTGCTTGATTTCCTTTGTACATCCCTCCACACACACACACTACCCAGTCTATTTCAATTCTTCAGAGCAGGAAATGGTACTGCTGCAAACAATATTAATTAAGTCTGCCAATGAAGTCACTGGTATGGATATGGTTATTGTGGTGGAGAGAGGTGGTGTGGGAGGTAGTGGTGATTTATATTGTGGTGGCGAGAGGTGGTGTGGGAGGTGGTGGTGATTTATATTTTGTTATTTATTTTTTGTTTTTTATTTATTTATGTATTTATTTATTTTGTTTGTGTGTAGGGGGAGGGGGTGGGGGGTGGCGATGACAATAGTGGTGGTGAGTTAGGTGGTGGTGGCAGTAGTGGTGGTGGTGGTGATGTTGGAGAGATGCGAAGAGGTGGAACTATTGCAGCAAGCTCAATTGAACACTTACCATGGATGTATTGTAAAGAGCAAAGGTTACATTATGAGTGAATGTAGGTGTGTGTGTGAGGTGGTGGTGGTGCTGGGGGTGGTGGTGGTGTTGGTGGTGGTGGTGATGGAGATGGTGGTGGTGGTGGAGGTAGTGGTGGTGTTAGTGGTGATGTTGGTGGAGAATGGTTTAGTGGTAATAGGGGTGGGGGTGGGGGGGGGGGTCAGTGGCATGTGTAATCAGGGATAACAGGAAATCACTAGTGAAATCGTGGAAATAAAACATTTTAGCTTGAAATATATCCAATACCAAGTTCTGCTTTATAATATCTTATAGTGGAAAGCTTAGATTAAGGGGAGGTTTTTAGTTTGGTCCCTAGGTATCCTTCAAGCTTAAGATTACACCCCTTTGAGCCCCTTTCAAGATAAATTTGTACATTTTTCGGTAGAAAAATGTCACGGCTGAAAACCGGTTCCTCTTAAATTACAGGCTCGCTATCGCTCGCCAGGATCAAATCGACACCTAAATGGCACGAAAGGTCTTAAAATTGACAGAAATGGGTTGAAAGTTCTTAAAATCGTCAAAATAATGGGGTCAAACGTCTTAAAATCTCAAAAGCAATGAGGCTAGACATAAGGGAGAAAGGGGTCAAGAAAAAAGTCCCTCAATTGTAAATCTCCCCTTAAGTTCCGTTTAGATACTATTATATGTACATTTCCGAATCTATTATTATTAGGAGGTACAATTGTGCTTTCAAATGTAATACTGTACTAATTTGATGAAGTTAATATTGATCATGAATTTACCTAACTTCGCAAAATTGAAAGTATTCTTAACATTTACAGCACACCATATCATGAAATGTAACTTGAAATACAAAGATCTTACAATTACAAGAATTTCTGTTATGTTATTAACGAATTCACTAGGGGTAATAGGGGTAGGTTTGGTCATTGGTGGGTGTGGAGAGAGTGTGTGTGTGTGTGTTTGTGTGTGTGGGAGGGGGGGAGGGGGTATGGGTTCAGTAAAGGTAGAGAGTAAGAGGAGGAAGTGTAGGGTAGTAGTTGGGGGGGGGGGGGGAAAGGAGGGGAGGAGGACTCGAGGAATAGGATGGGACCAGGAAGAGAACGAGGGGGAGGGTAGGTCAGTGGAGGCGGTGGGGTAGTTGAGAGGGGGGGAGGGTAGGAGGTGGGTGAGTGGGGTCATTGGTGGGGGTGGAGGTTGGAGGAGAAGAGGGGACGTTTGAGGGTTGGAGGATGGGTTTTGTAAGGGTAAGGGTAGGAGGGGTATGAAACGGGCCATAGGTGGGGGAGGAGTGGGGGTCAGGAGAGGTGGAGGGGACGGGTGAGGGAAGGAGAAGGTGGAGGAGTGAGGGGAGGAAGGGTAGGGTAGTAACAAGGAGTACACAGGAAATCAAGCAACAACAGGTCTAGTAGAGGGGTGAGGTGGGTAACTGGAGGTGGAGAGAGTTGAGGGGAGGAGGGGTTGGGAGGGACATTGGTGGGGGGGGGGGGGTTGTAAGGTAGGGGGGGGGAGTGAGGGGGGTCTGTAGGGGTGGTGGGCCGAGTGAGACGAGATGAAGGGGAGGGGGAGGAGGGGGAGACGAGTTAGGAAATGGGGAGGAGAGTGGGGGGGGGAGGAGGGGGGGAGGAGTTAGGAAAGGAGGAGGAGAGTGAGGGGAGGAGGAGGGGGTGTAGAGTGAGGGGAGGATGGGGAAGTATATAGAGGTGGGGAGAAGAGTTAGGAATGAGGGGAGAAGGAGGAGGGGGTGTAGAGTGAGGGGGAGGAGAGAGGAGGGGGTGTAGAATGAGGGGAAGGGGTGTAGAGTGAGGGGGAGGAGAGAGGAGGAGGGGGTGTAGAATGAGGGGAAGGAGGAGAAGGGGTGTAGAGTGAGGACGAGGAGAGAGGAGGAGGGGGTGTAGAATGAGGGGAAAGGAGGAGGGGTGTAGAGTGAGGGGAGAGGAGAGGAGGAGGGGGGTGTAGAATGAGGGGAAGGAGGAGAGGGGGTGTAGAGTGAGGGGGTAGGGGGAGGGGAGTCAGTAGAGGTGGGGAGAAGAGTTACGGAAGGAGGAGGGGGTGTAGAGTGAGGGAGAGGAGAGGAGGAGGGGGTGTAGAATGAGGGGAAGGAGGAGAGGGGGTGTAGAGTGGGGGGTAGGGGGAGGGGAGGGGGAGTCAGTAGAGGTGGGGAGAAGAGTTACGGAAGGAGGAGGGGGTGTAGAATGAGGGGAAGGAGGAGAGGGGGTGTGTAGAGTGAGGGGGGGGGAGAGGAGGAGGGGGTGTAGAATGAGGGGAAGGAGAGAGGAGGAGGGGGTGTAGAGTGAGAGGGAGAGGAGGAGGGGGTGTAGAGTGAGGGGGAGGAGAGAGGAGGAGGGGGTGTAGAGTGAGGGGGAGGAGAGAGGAGGAGGAGGTGTAGAGTGAGGGGAAGGAGAGAGGAGGAGGGGGTGTAGAATGAGGGGAGGAAGGAGAGAGGAGGAGGGGGTGTAGAGTGAGGGGGGAGGAGAAAGGAGGAGGGGGTGTAGAATGAGGGGAAGGAGGAGAAGGGGTGTAGAATGAGGGGGAGGAGAGAGGAGGAGGGGGTGTAGAATGAGGGGAAGGAGGAGAAGGGGTGTAGAGTGAGGGGAGGAGAGAGGAGGAGGGGGTGTAGGATGAGGGGAAGGAGGAGAGGGGGGTGTAGAGTGAGGGGGAGGAGAGAGGAGGAGGGGGTGTAGAATGAGGGGAAGGAGGAGAGGGGGTGTAGAGTGAGGGGTAGGGGGAGTCAGTAGAGGTGGGGAGAGAGTTACGGAAGGAGGAGGGGGTGTAGAATGAGGGGAAGGAGGAGAGGGGGTGTAGAGTGAGGGGTAGGGGGGAGGGGAAGGATAAGGAGGGGGTGTAGAGTGAGGGGAAGGAGGAGAGGGGGTGTAGAGTGAGGGGTAGGGGGGAGGGGAAGGATAAGGAGGGGGTGTAGAGTGAGGGGAAGGGTAGGGGGGAGAGTAGGAGGTTGGTCATTGGTGGGGCAGACTGTCCATACGGGCGAAGCTAAGTCATTAATTTGGTCTGAAGAGGAAATGGCACTTGTCCCATCCTGACGGTGGGAGGTACAGATGTCCGTCCCTCAACTCTTGCTCTATAACTCTATGTGTCTCAACCCTTCTCTATAACTCTATGTGTCTCAACCCTTCTCTATAACTCTATGTGTCTCAACCCTTCTCTATAACTCTGTGTCTCAACCCTTCTCTATAACTCTATGTGTCTCAACCCTTCTCTATAACTCTATGTGTCTCAACCCTTCTCTATAACTCTATGTGTCTCAACCCTTCTCTATAACTCTATGTGTCTCAACCCTTCTCTATAACTCTATGTGCGGCAACCCTTCTCTATAACTCTATGTGTCTCAACCCTTCTCTATAACTCTATGTGTCTCAACCCTTCTCTATAACTCTATGTGTCTCAACCCTTCTCTATAACTCTATGTGTCTCAACCCTTCTCTATAACTCTATGTGTCTCAACCCTTCTCTATAACTCTATGTGTCTCAACCCTTCTCTATAACTCTATGTGTCTCAACACTTCTCTATAACTCTATGTGTCTCAACCCTTCTCTATAACTCTATGTGTCTCAACCCTTCTCTATAACTCTATGTGTCTCAACCCTTCTCTATAACTCTGTGTCTCAACCCTTCTCTATAACTCTATGTGTCTCAACCCTTCTCTATAACTCTATGTGTGTCTCAACCCTTCTCTATAACTCTATGTGTCTTAACCCTTCTCTATAACTCTATGTGTCTGTCTAGCTCATACTAACACTCTCACTCTCTCCCTTACACACACACACACACACACACTCTCTCTCTCTCTCTCCCTCATCCCTACTCTATAACTCTATGTCTACTTTACACTCTTACTCTCTCACTAGTTACTCTCTTTCTCTCACTTTCAACCCTTCTGTGTCTGTCTACCTTAAACTCCCTCTCTCTTTCTTAACCCTTCTCTATAACTCTGTCTCATTTATACTCTCACTAACTCTCTCTCTCAAACACACACACACACAAACGCTCTCTCTCAAAATCCTTCTCTATAACTCTCTCTCTCTCTCTTACATTTCCTCTGCTTCTCTAACTATCTCTTACGTCATCTAAATTTCCATGTCTACCTACCGTACCATGGCTCTCAGAATGGAATATTGGAATTACCCTAGAATATGTGGAAAATTACCTTAAACCGTAAGCATTTACCTCAGTTTTCAATTGAAATTACTCCAGAATTACCTTGTCTAAATCGTACATCATTTGTAATGTTTACCTATAACTAACTATATATTGGTATCTACTGTATGTGTGATTAATCTCTGTTTTTACCTATAACTAACTATATATTGGTATCTATGTGTGATTAATCTCTGTTTTTCCCTATAACTAACTATATATTGGTATCTATGTGTGATTAATCTCTGTTTTTACCTATAACTAACTATATATTGGTATCTATGTGTGATTAATCTCTGTTTTTCCCTATAGTAAACTACCAGTAAGGTGACAAATAAGTGTAATGGCTGTTTAATTTTACAATGCAATTTGTCAGTAGTTAGCCTATACTAGTATATTTTCAGTGTAAACTACATGGGAGGTACCGGTACCTCAAAATAACAAAACTTGGACAATGTAATTTAAGTTCTAGGATTTTTTTTTTTGGGGGGAATGACATTTAAGTAGGCCTATATGGGAGATTCATTAAACATAGTAATGGACATCTTGTGAATAATTTAGGAATTGGTACATAATGTACGGGTACATATACGAGATATTAAATTGTGTTCTTAGTAAAATTACTACACAGATTACTTACATTATATACAATTGAGCAAGTTTCTGCTGGTTGCATCAGTGTTTGGCTGGGCTGTGCAACTGCATCCCTCATACTTACAACAAAATATGCAAAAATGAGGAGGGTACTACCAAACCGGCAAACCCTAATATCGAAGTAAGATCAAAATAATTGATGTCTAGTTTGTGATAAAGGATTAAGTCCCATTCAATTTCAGAAAGATCACTGCATGTTTCTACTTATTTCGTTTATGAAGGTACTATAGGCTACAGTGAGGTTTATGAAGGTACTATAGGCTACAGTGAGGTTTATGAAGGTACTATAGGCTACAGTGAGGTTTATGAAGGTACTATAGGCTACAGTGAGGTTTATGAAGGTACTATAGGCTACAGTGAGGTTTATGAAGGTACTATAGGCTACAGTGAGGTTTATGAAGGTACTATAGGCTACAGTGAGGTTTATGAAGGTACTATAGGCTACAGTGAGGTTTATGAAGGTACTATAGGCTACAGTGAGGTTTATGAAGTACTATAGGCTACAGTGAGGTTTATGAAGGTACTATAGGCTACAGTGAGGTTTATGAAGGTACTATAGGCTACAGTGAGGTTTATGAAGGTACTATAGGCTACAGTGAGGTTTCACGTAAGTGAGGTTTAATATGGCCGTATAATCTTGACGCAAAGACCTTGAAAATGATTCTTGAAATTCCCTAGAACTAAAAGTAAACTATTATTATCTCAAAAATATGAGACAAAATATATACAGTATATGTAGTGTACACACTTCTTGAATGAATAGTAAGCAAAAATGAAGGCAGCTCTGTTGCTGCTTTCCTCGTCCTCCTAACTGTCTCTAACTAGCTCATGTCCGCATGTCGCCAGTCAGACTGAGACTGTGACTGGCGGCTCGAGGACAGGAGTTGATGTAAACTCCTTGAAAACCAACGGTCATCCCAGCCACGTATCATACAGGTACTGAATGACAACGGTCACACAATGTACAGACACGAAGTGATCGGGCAAAGTTATCAAAGTACAGTACTCTAATAATTATTGGATATTTGTATAGTATTTATTTGGTATTACAAATAGCTATTAATGACCACAATTTAAAGCTTTACCTTGGATTTCGTCAGAATTACCTGGTAGATACTTGGATTACTTCAGAATTACCTCAAAAATTCCATTACCTCAGAATTACTTTAAATGAGGTGAGATTACTCTAATCTGAGGTAATTATCTTAAAAATGAGAGCCCTGCGTGACGGTTTGAACCGTACCTACCTCTCTGACGCCATCTCTATTTGTTTCTTACTATCTCTCTCTCTCTCGCTATCTGTCTCTTACACCCTCTACAACACTCTCTTACACAATCTATCTCTCTCTCTCTCACACACACTCTGTCACTCTCTCTTACACCATCTCTCTCTCTCTATTTCTCTCTTACACCATCTCTATGTCTCTCTTACACAATCTCTATATCTCTCTTACACTCTATCTCTTACTCTCTTTATATCTCTCTTACACCATCTCTATCTCTTTCTTACACTATCTCTATATCTTTCTTACACTATTTTACGCAATCTTTATCACTCTCTTACACCATATCTATATCTCTCTTACACCATCTCTACCTCTCTTACACTATCTCTCATTCACCCTTTTTATCTCTTACACCATCTCTATCTATCCCTTCCATCCTCTCTGTCTCTTACACACACACTATCTCTCTCTTACACAATCTCTCTCTCTCTTACACCATCTCTCTCTGGCTTACACAATCGAGAGCCATTACTATCTCAATTAAAGCCTTCAACGAAGAATGAAACTTGCCAGATGTTTCTAGATGCCATAATTGTTCACAGATAAAATAATCAAATGTGTGCATTAATATGAATTACTCTTTTGTTGGGGTTTCAAAATATCTAGTATGATTTTATCAACTCGTTCAATAGTTATGGTCCTAGGACCGTTAAGGGAGCCCACCTCGCTTGTTTTCTCTTTCTCTCCCTCTCTCTTTGGCTTGTATCCATTCGGCCCCATTCAGCCTACTATTTTAAGACGTTTATCCCCATCCAGCTACCGCGAGCCTGAATATATATATATATACAGTATTTTTGCTTTGACAGCAAGCTAAATTTTTACATTTTTCGATATAAAAATGTCTCCGGCGAAGCCAGATTTCTCCATACAATGGTGGCTCGTTATCGCTCGCCAGGAAGAAATCGACACCTGGATGGGGATAAACGTCTTAAAACAGTTGGCTGAATGGGGCCGAATGGATACAAGCCAGAGAAAGAGAGAAACGGAGAGAAAGATAAAACAAGCAGGCAACCCCCCCTTTACGTATATATTTACCCCATAATCATCATCATCTCCTCCCGCAAATAGACCACAGAGGCAATGACTTCATCGTACCTAATTACAAATACTATACACATATCGTATTTTCTAAATAAGTTACCGGTAAAATATACATTTTCTTTTACGATTATTAAAGAAAACCTGTTTTAAATGGGTAACTAAAATATATTTAAAATATGTCTCGCATTTTATTAATTATTTGGAGCATATGCAAGTAAAAAGAGCTAATTTTTGTTTAATATAAATCATAGTTAATTTAGATACAATAAACAAAGTTAACTATTAACCTATTGTAGACTGCACTAGCAACAAGTAGCTATGTCGATAATTTAGACAAATTATAAGTATCAGATCGCTCGAGAAAAACTCAAAGAAGTCTTAGTCTTCATACTGATAGCACCTTAAGAAGACTTTGCTGTCAAATAATATTATATATTTGGATATACGTTCACGAATATTACAAATTACAAGAAACAATAGCTTACTAATAAAATCCAGTGTCAAAATATTAATACCAAGATAATTAATATTAGGCCAACCTAAAATACGATAAAGTGAATCGCCCAGTACTTTAAACAAGTGTTGCAAAACTAGTAAATAATCTCAAAACATTACATATAAGGTATACCTGAGGTCCTGAGTCACTACTACGATCTGCAATAATTATGTTCAAACAAGCTGTGCAGGGCATTCTCATCGGGACGGCTGCTCTCTATGGGGCGTGGACATTTGGGGCTTGGGTGAAAAGGAAGGAAAAGGAGAGGAAGGAACGTGAAGAAGCATGGATGAGTCACCTGCCGGAACAAGAGGATATCTGCAAACAGACATGGGGTAGAACGGAACGGATGGAAGAGAGTCTGGATGGGTTCGAGGAGGAGGAGGAGGAGGGACAATGGATGGATGACTGGGAACTTGATGAAGGAACGTGGCCGGGTGTGGAACGGTCGAAGGAGGGTGCTGACTTGGAGGACGTAGTGCAAAGGCTGATTGGGGAACATCCGTGGCAGAAAATGGAACGGGCGGAGGGGAATGTCAGTGAAATCTGTGAGCTAAATATGGAGATCGGAAGCAGGGATAACAGCTTGCTCGCGGAACTGCAAGCGGAAAATAACTTCTTCTATGGAGATGCTTGGGACCGGATTGAAGAGATGTCTCGAAAGAACTTGGAAAAAAGGAAACTAAAAAACTATGCCGGATGTGCGGCGGTTGCAGCCGATGATGCAACAGAGAAAATGCAAAGGGAAACGGAGGGAGTGATGGAGTCGGAAAAAGAAGGGGATAAAGACACAGAGATGAGCAAGACGGAGGAAAAAGAAGAGGCTGCCAAGTGTGAAGAGCGGATACTGCAGATTCAAGAGAGGATAAAGGAACTGAAGGCGAGGTTGGCGAAGTGTGAGCGTACAGCGTTGATGTAGTGGGCCGCTCAGTGCTCGAAAAGTTTTACGGAGTTGTCACGGCGTTCTTCAGTAGGATTTTGGCTTTTTTGTAATCCTTGTATATTCTTGATGATTGTGTATTCTTGGGATTTTTTTTTTTTGTGATTTTGTATTATTTTTGTGTTATTAGTATATGTAGCTATGTTTTCTTATGGAACTTTTATATAATGTCATTGGTTTTATTAGTATATTTAACTATGCTTTCTTAAGGTACTTTTATTTATGTCATTGGTTGCTTTGGTAATGTAAAATACAATAATCTACATTATCAAGTAACTAAAGGAAAATATGAATAGTAGCCTATCATAAGTAATCATAGTTAAACCGTCAATAAAACATTACTACAGAGACAATACGGCCATTGAGGAATGCAGGGTATATTTTCACATTAAGCTTTGAAGACTATTAAATGGATAACATTTCATATCGCTCTACTGGTGATCTTCTTTCATATCTTACTAACTCTTGGTCATCCTCCTTTCGGGACTTCGGTGAGACTTTTTCTATTGCACTAGACATATCGAAAGCCTTCGATAGAGTCTGGCATAAATCTTTAATTTCTAAACTACCCTCCTTCGGTTTCTATCCCTCCATCTGTGCCTTTGTCTCTAATTTCCTTTCCGGCCGTTCCATAGCCGCGGTTGTGGACGGCCATTGTTCACTTCCTCACTCTATAAACTCCGGTGTTCCTCAGGGCTCTGTCCTATCTCCTATTCTCTTTCTAATTTTTATAAATGCATTCCTTAACTGTACCTTAATTCCCATCCATTCATACGCAGACGACTCAACCTTGCACTACTCCATTAGTTTTTCAGAACGCCCCAGCCAGCAATCCCTCAACGACAAACGTAATGAAGCCATAGAACTCTTAAATTCTGATCTAAATACTATTTCCAATTGGGGCAGAGAAAACCTTGTTAACTTTAATGCTTCCAAAACCCAATTTCTCCATCTATCTACCCGTCAGGATCTCCCAGCGGACTATCCCTTATTCTTCAACAATACAAAAATCAACCCTTCATCTTCTCTCAATATTCTTGGTGTCTCTTTTTCTTCTGCTCTCATTTGGAAGGACCATATTACCAGTCTTGCTAAGGCAGCATCCCAGAAGCTGGGTGTGCTCAACCGCCTTAGGGGGTTCTTTTCCCCTGCACAGCTTCTTGCTCTGTACAGGGGCATAGTGCGCCCTTGTATTGAGTATTGTTCACATGTGTGGGGAGGTTCCTCTCACACTGCTCTCCTAGACAAAGTTGAAAGGAAGGCCTTTCGTATCATTAACTCCCGTCCACTCACCAACTCTCTGCAATCTCTCTCTCTCCGCCGCAATGTTGCATCTCTCTCGCTATTCTATCGCTACTATAATAATCAGTGTTCCTCAGAGCTATCCCAGTGCATACCACCTCCTTTACGTAGGGCACGTGGTACCCGTCTTGCAACTCAATCCCACCCCTACTCTGTGCAACTCTCCAACCCAAGAGTGAAACGTTACTCTCAAACTTTCTTCTACTCAACAGCTGAGCTCTGGAACTCTCTCCCAGAATCAGTCTTTCCCTCTTCCTATGACTTAAATTGCTTCAAACTCCGTGTGTCCAGGCATTTTGGCTCGAACGTCCCTTGATTTTGGCCCTGTCACTCTTTCAACTATGGGGGAGGCACTCGCTATAGGCAGTTATGCCTTTTGCCTCCCTCAATCACATAGAAAAAAAAAAAAAAAAAAAAAAAAAAAAAAAAAAAAAAAAAATATATAGATTCATTATTTATTATGAGGATGTGAAAATAAATTTCAGGGTGGATGGGACTCGTTAACCTTGGTCGGCAACCCATCTAGGGGAGACAACCTTATAAAAATCCGGGTGGATGGGACTCGTCAGCCTTAGTCGGCAACCTATCTAGGGGAATAAACCTGATACAAATCCGTACTGTTAACCTATGGGTAAGGCAGGTTAGTGGATGGACTAACCAAACACCACTGTAGAAAAATAGTGCTAAAAAGATACATAGAGGGCCTCTGGGTCGGACGGACACTAAATTGAGTGGTCAATCCTGTAAGTCCTTCAGTAAAATGGCATGGGTTGTCCTTCTTACAGGGGATAGGTCCGCTTGGGGGCCGTCTGTGTATGGCCACCCTCATTAAGGGGAGTAAGGCGTCTGGCAATAGATAGATAGGCCTAGATAGAAAATAAGCCGCACCTTTTTTGGATCAGCATTTAACACCATCTGATCTGACGTCTTCTGGGTTATTATGGTATAATATTGTTTAATTATTATTGAGGATTTTTCTTACTTTTGCTATTTTCGAGCAATGTATTTTAGTTTGTCCCTTAGGCTAACAAAAACGTCTTCCCAGACTTCCTTCGAAATAAAAGATGACCATCCAGACCCTTTCAATTTATATTGTTGCATTTTTTCGATTGGATTTTTTTTAGACCGAAGACTGATTTCATCTTAGTTACAGGCTCGCTATCGCTCGCCCAGGAAATAAAAGACACCTGAATGGGGTAAAGCGTCTTATAATGGCCAAACTAATGGAGTGAAATGTCTTCACATCTCCAAACTAATGGAGCGAAACAGGGGAGGTCCAAAAAGTCCCCCTCAGGCCTATTAGTGTTAACCCCTTCAACACGATGACGTACAGTAATTCTCATAATATTCTGGTTACCACTAGACGATTTCCTTCACCTCTAAGACTCAAAGGGCTAATATTACGATCTCAATGAACCCTCTGAATAGATTTAGATGGGCCGGTTTTCTGGACCACTTTCTCCCTAATGTTTAGTCCCATTAGTTTTCAGATGTTAAGATGTTTGCCCCATTAGTTAGTCGATTTGAAGACCTTTCGCCCCATTTCTTCGTCAATATTTAGACCTTTCGTGCTATTTAGGTATCGATTTTTTCCTTGGCGAACGATAGTGAGCCTGTAATGTTGGAAGAACCTGCCACCGAAAAATGTACAAATTAATCTAGAAGGGGGATCTAATGGATGTTTTTTTTAATTTGATGGAGGTCTAGCGAGAAAACTAAGATATAAAGGAATAACTGAATTAAAAGACCAAAATAACGGCCCATCTCCCCTTAAACTGCGCAAAATCGTCTAATTTTAGCCAGAATCAAAGATAAAAAGGTTCCATCGTGCTGAAGGGTTTAACCCCTTCTGTACCGGCGACGTCTTTTTAGCCTTGCTCTAGCTCTATGTAGACGCTTTTGTGCAGCTTAAGAAGGATCTGTGGTAGTAAAAAAAAAAAAAAAAAAAAAAAAAAGGTTAGGTGATGTAGTTCGAAACCTGTACATTGATTGAGTCCCATTTTAAACTCAATAAAATCGTCTAATAGTAGCCAGAACAAAGTGAAAATGTCGGCACCGGTACAGAAAGGGTTAACCCATACAGTACGGTACCGGTGACGTCCTGTTCATCATATTCTGGCAACTATTAGACGATTTTATTCAGCTTAGGAAGGACCTCTAGCAATAATAAGGTTTCAGGCTATCTCAAGCAACCCTTTTAAGTACCACAGATCCTTCTTAAGCTGCCTAATATCGTCTAAATATAGTCAGAATAAAGTGAAAATGTCGGCACCGGTACAGAAGGGGTTAAGGGAGTGTTGGAGAGGTAGGAGTGGCATGTCAGCTGTGTCACTTAGCTCTATTGAACCAGGCTCATTTACGGTCACATTAGCTACGATCACACTACTGTCATACTTAATACTGTCACACTTGATACTGTCACACTACCGTTACGCTTAATACTCACACTTGATACTGTCACACTTGATACTCTCACACTTGATACTCTCACACTTAATATTGCCACACTTGATACTCTCACACTTAATATTGTCACATTTAATACTATCACACTACTGGCACACTTGATACTGTCACACTACTGTCACACTTGATACTCACACTGATACTGTCACACTTAATACTCTCACACTTAATACTGTCACACTTAATACTCTCACACTTACAGCATACTGTCACACTTAATATTGTCACATTAAATACTGGCACACATGATACTGTCACACTACTGGCATACTTAATACTGTCACACTACTACCACACTTAATACTGTCACACTTGATACTCTCACACTAATACTGTCACACTTGATACTGTCACACTTACAGTATACTGTCACACTTAATACTCTCACACTTACAGTATACTGTCACACTTAATACCCTCACACGTAATACTCACACACTTAATACTGTCACACTCAGTCACACTCACACTCACTACTGTCACTATCAATACACTGACACTCAATCACACTCATACTCACTACTGTCACTAACAATACACTCACACTTAGTCACACTCACACTTACTACTGTCAGCCTCACTCACACTAACTACTTAGTTTACTGTCACACTCACTACTATCACACTCAATACACCCACACTACTGTCACACTCAATACACTCACACTCAGTCACACTCACACTACTGTCACCCTTACTCACACTCACTACTTAGATTACTGTCACACTCACTACTGTCACACTCAATACACCCACACTCAGTCACACTCACACTACTGTCATCCTTACTCACACTCACTCACTCTCAACCGTAAACAATGAATTCGCACCTACTCCGAAATGTTATGTATAGAAGTATGAATAGTATGATTACAAGAATATTTATTATTCATCCAATAAATGATAATATGAATTACGTAACTATTGCATACTAAGCTATACTCTTACTTCAATTATACTATAATCTATTCACTTTATTTAGGTCAGAATTGTTGACCAATCACCTCTGCAACTCGAAAAAGGGTTAGAGCAAATAGGCTGTAAAATTGCACATTCCTGATTGATTCTTCCCTGCAAGTAGAACCACGTTTTCTTATCAGTTAATATACTGTATATATATATATATATATATATATATATATATATATATATATATATATATATATATATATATATATATATATATATATATATATATATATATATAATATATATATATATATATATATACCGGTATATATATATATATATATATATATATATATATATATATATATATATATATATATATATATACTGTACATATACTGTCACCGGTACAGAAGGAGTTAACGTATTTTTATGTCATTGGTTGCTTTGATAATGTAAACAAGAAAATGTAATAGTCAAAATGATCAATTAACTAAAGACAAATATTAGTAGGCCTATCAAAGTAATCATAGTAGATCAATCAATAATGTATTTCTATAGGGACAATGCGGCCATTGAGGAAAGCAAGGTATTTGCTCACAGGATTTTGTTTTACCTAATTACAATGAATAGACTATATTTTCCTTCTATGTATAAAATTAGGAAGTGGATTCAAATTCATGTTGGTAATAGTTTTTCTGGAATTTCCTTCGATTCGTCTGTACATTAGGTTACCATAGCGCAGTTGGAATATATGTACATGCTCAGATTAATATGCAGGATTCGAAACTGCATAATAAATCGTAGGCTTGTGCATATTTCTTTAACTATGCTTTCATTAATTTCATTGGAGGTGTTTGGTGGTGTGGTGAAATTAATGAAAAAATAGATTAACTGTCTTGATAGCGTAATGCATAAATGCGCGGAATTTCGGTGTGATTATCTTAGGTTCGAGTCCTTGGAGTGCCACATGTATTTGTTGATTTAATTAATTGAGTTTAGAAGTGAAGTTGGTTGGTGAAAACATATATTTCTGGAAAAGTTTTTGGGAAACATTTATGACATACTGATGAAATATTTGGGTAAATTGCTTGAGAGACAAAGAATACATTACTTTGATTCACTATAGTCTATTAATTATGATTAGGCCAAATATCTTGACCATTAACCTGCATAACTAAAAATGACTTGAGTAATCAAGCTAATATTTCTACCACTTGGGAAGATTCAGCCAGGGAATAGGTGTGGACATTTACAGCCCATTTGCTCATGCCCTTTTTTGAGTTACAGTGGTTAGGAGTCAGGATAGCTGGACTACTAATAAGAATGGATAATAGTTAGCGCTCACCGCTGTGTGTATCGTTAAGGGGGGTGACCTGCTTTATTCTCTTTTTTGGTTGTATCCATTCGGCCCCATTCAGCCTACTGTTCTAAGACATTTATTTCTATCCAGGTGTCGATTTATTCCTGGCGAGCGATAGCGAGCCAACATTTCATGGAGAAATTTGGCTTCGCCGGAGACATTTTTCTGTCGAAAAATTTACAAATTTAATCATCTGTCTAACTCGACCAAAATATGATGGCTCGCTATCGCTTGCCAGGTATACATCGACACCTGGATGGGGATAAACGTCTTAGAACAGTAGGCTGAATGGGGCCAAATGGATGCAAGCCAGCAAAAGAGAGAATAGGAGATAAAAAAAGCAGGTGACATCCCTTAAGAAGTAGTAACCACGACCGCATGTAAACAACACGACGATGCTGAGCTCCCGGGCTTAAGGGGGTGGGGGTCGCTTTTTATGAACCTCCTTCTCCCTCATGTTTAGCATAATTGTTTTGATATGTTAAGACGTTCGTTCCGTTCGTTTGGCGATTTTGAGACCTTTCGACTCATTTCTTTGTCAATCTTATGACCTTTCGTGCCATTTAAAGTAGGTATCGATTTTTACCTGGTGAGCGATAGCGAGTTTGTAATATTAGAAGGAATTGGCCTTCGGCTGGAACAATTTTCTACCGAAAAATGTACAAATTTATCCTGAAAGGGAGTCTAGGAGGTATTCTTAAAAACTTGATGGAGGTCTAGCGAGGAAACTCAAAATATAATTAATAAATAAATATATAAGCCAAAAAACAAGCAGTACCCCCTTAACGTATATATTTCCCCCATCATCATCATCATCATCTCCTCCCGGAGATAGACCACAGAAGACGCACACATCAAAATCTACAGGATAGGCAAAAGGTCGAAATAGATAGAGAAATTGTGGAAATTGAACAAAGGCTAAGAATATCATATGAACTACAACATATGGAAGAGGAGAGGAAAGCTATTGCAGGTATAAAGGAAAATTCCAAATACTTCTTTTCATACGCCAAACAAAAGGCTAAAACAACATCAAACATCGGCCCACTGAGCAAAGGGGACGGCTCTTTCACAGGGGACAAAAAGGAAATGAGCGAACTCTTAAGCAGGCAGTATGAAATGGCATTCAGTGAGCCTGATGAAACAAAAGTCATCAGAGACCAAAATATATTTTTCATGGAAACCTCCCCCACGGAAACCCCTCAGATGCTGGATATTGATTTCGGTCCAAAAGACATAGAAGAGGCCATTTCCAACATGCCATCCCACTCGGCACCAGGCCCGGACTCATGGAATTCGATCCTAATGAAGAAATGTAAGGAAAACCTCTCAAAACCCCTGGCTATAATGTGGAGAAGGAGTCTAGACACTGGTGACATACCAGATAGCTTGAAAAACGCAATAATTGCCCCACTGCATAAAGGAGGGAGTAAAGCACTACCAAAAAACTACCACCCGGTAGCTCTAACCTCTCACATCATTAAAGTTTTCGAGCGAGTCCTGCGAAGCAAAATTTCAACATTCATGGAGACAAATGAACTACACAACACCGGTCAACATGGGTTCAGAGCGGGAAGATCATGTCTCTCACAACTTTTGGAACACTATGACAAAATTCTTAAAGCGCTAGAAGAAAAGAAAAACGTGGATGTCATTTACACCGATTTTGCTAAGGCATTTGATAAATGTGACCATGGTATAATAGCCCACAAACTGAAAGCAAAAGGTATAACTGGGAAAATCGGACGGTGGATATACAATTTCCTCGTAAACCGAAAACAATCAGTAGCAGTAAACCAAGTCACATCTGAGCCTTCGGATGTCAAAAGCTCAGTGCCCCAAGGAACAGTGCTAGCACCCCTTCTGTTCCTCATACTAATTTGTGACATAGATACCAACACCAGACACAGTACGGTGTCGTCTTTTGCTGATGACACAAAATTAAGCAAGATAGTAAACACACAAGAGGACACGGGCCGACTGCAGGAAGACATGAATGTAGTGTTCTAGTGGACCAGGGAAAACAACATGCAATTCAATGAGGAAAAATTCCAATTAATACGGTACGGAGATAATAATGGTGTTAAAGAAATTACAAATTACTTAACAGAATCTAACCACATAATAGAACGGAAAGACAGTGTGAAAGACCTTGGGGTATTAATGTCTGAAAATATGTGTTTCAAAGTACATAACCAGGTCAAAGTGGCAGCTGCGAAACGTCTAACGGGTTGGATTCTGCGTACTTTTAAAACACGCGGTGAATTGCCTATGATAACGCTCTTCAAATCTCTAGTGCTACCGCGGCTTGAATACTGTAGCGTATTAACATCCCCATACAAAGCAGGTGAAATAAATGACGTAGAGAGTGTACAAAGAAATTTCACTTCGCATATAAGTTCGATAACACATCTACACTATTGGGAGCGTTTAAGAGTACTGAATCTGTACTCACTGGAACGTAGAAGAGAACGTTACCTAATAATATACACGTGGAAAATCGCAGAGGGTTTAGTACCAAACCTACATACTCCGATAGTCATGAAATTCAGTGATAGGAGAGGCTGGAAATGCGAAATCCCCCGGATGAATAACAGGGGTGCTATGGGCTCTCTGCGAGAGGGCTGGTTATCACACAGAGGCCCACGTCTCTTCAACAAACTCCCACGGCGAGTAAGAGACATGAGGGACTTCTCGTTAGACAACTTCAAGAGAGCCCTAGATGTCGAACTGCAAAAAGTGCCAGACGAGCCCATCCTCGCAAGGGAGCGAGCTGTCGCTTCAAACAGTCTACTGCACCAAATCACCACCCATAACGAGGGGCGTCGCGCTCCTTGGTGCCGCTAGAAGAGTGGCGAACACATCAAAACGTATCAAAAGGTAAAGGTAAGGGAATGACTTCATCATACCTAATTACAAATACTATACACATAGGCCTATCGTATTTTCTAATTAAGTTACCGGTAAAATATAAATTTTCTTTTACGATTATTAAAGAAAACATGTTTTAAATGGGTAACTAAAATATATTAAATATATGTCCTTCACATTATATTGATTATTTGGAGTAAATGCAAGTTAAACGAGCTCATTTTTGTTTAATATAAATCATACTTAATTTAGATACAATAACCAACGTTAACTATTAACCTATTGTGGACTACACTAGCAACAAGTAGCTATGTCGATAATTTAGGCAAATTGCAAGTATCAGATCGCTTGAGAAGAACTCAAAGAAGTCTTAGTCTTCGTACTGATAGCATTAAGAAGACTCTGCTGTCAAATTATTTGGATAATACGTTCACGAATATTACATATTACAAGAAACAATAGCTTACTAATAAAATCCAGTGTCACAAAATATTAATACTAGGATAATTAAATATTAGGTCAACCTACAATAAGATAAAGTGAATCGCCCAGTACTCTAAACAAGTGGTGCAAAAACTAGTTATAATCTCAAAGCATTACATATAAGATAAACTTGAATCACTTATACGATCTGCAATAAATATGTTCAAACAAGTTGCGCAGGGCATTCTCATCGGGACGGCTGCTCTCTATGGGGCGTGGAAATTTGGGTCTTGGGTGAAACGGAAGGAAAAGGAGAGGAAGGAACGTGAAGAAGCATGGATGAGTCACCTGTCGGAACAAGAGGATATCTGCAAACAGACATGGGGTAGAGCGGAACGGATGGAAGAGAGTCTGGATGGGTTCGAGGAGGAGGAGGAGGAGGGACAATGGATGGATGACCGGGAACTTGATGAAGGAACGTGGCCGGGTGTGGAACGGTCGAAGGAGTGTGCTGACTTGGAGGACATAGTGCAAAGGCTGATTGGGGAACATCCGTGGCAGAAAGTGGAACGGGCGGAGGGGAATGTCAGTGAAATCTGTGAGCTAAATATGGAGATCGGAAGCAGGGATAACAGCTTGATAGCGGAACTGCAAGCGGAAAGTAACTTCATCTATGGAGATGCTTGGGACCGGATTGAAGAGATGTCTCGAAAGAACTTGGAAACAAGGAAACTAAAAAACTATGCCGGATGTGCGGCGGTTGCAGCCGATGATGCAACAGAGAAAATGCAAAGGGAAATGGAGGGAGTGATGGAGTCCGAAAAAGAAGGGGATAAAGACACAGAGATGAGCAAGACGGAGGAAAAAGAAGAGGCTGCCAAGTGTGAAGAGCGGATACTTCAGATTCAAGAAAGGATAAAGGAACTGAAGGCGAGGTTGGCGAAGTGTGAGCGTACAGCGTTGATGTAGTGGGCCGCCCAGTGCTCGAAAAGTTTTACGGAGTTGTCACGGCTTTCTTCAGTAGGATTTTGGCTTTTTTGTAATCTTTGTATTCATGATGATTTTGTATTCTTTGGATTTTTTTGTTTTTTTTGGTAATTTTGTATTATTTTTGTGTTATCAGTATATGTAGCTATGTTTTCTTATGGAACTTTTATATAATGTCAATGGTTTTATTAGTATATTTAACTATGCTTTCTTAAGGTACTTTTTATTTATGTCACTGGTTGCTTTGGTAATGTAAACTAACATAAACTACATTATCAAGTAACTAAAGACAAATATACATAGGCCTATCATAAGTAATCATAGTTAAACCATCAATAAAACATTACTACAGAGACACACCACACGACCCGGGCAGCGAGGTCACAATTTATCGAATTACGTTTGGTACCTATTCTCTGCTAGGTGAACAGAGGCTATAACGTGAAAGGAGACAAGCCCAAATTGTCTTCATCCGGCTGAAGATTCGAACCCCGGACCTCTAAATTATGAGTTGAACGCGCTACCACTACGCTACCGGGCCGTGTGGTGTGTGAAAAAGGTCTCAGCCTTACCCATTTATCAGGCAATATGAGCTCTAAGATCTATTCCGGGAGGGTAATAGCTGACAAGAGATCCTGTGTGTGTGTGTGTGTGTGTGTGTTTCTTTTCTTTTCTTATTTTCGGTTGAAGGAGGAGTGGGAATCCGGTGTTTTTGTAGTTTAGTGGGTAAACTATAAGTAAATTGCTCTAAGATGAAAAAAACAATAGAAGACAGCAATAATAATAAAAATAAGGCACGAATATAAACACCATGTGAGGAGGAGCACTTTATGGATAACGTTTCGCATATAGCTTCATCAGACCAATGACATACACGTGTGTATGTCATTGGCCTGATGAAGTTATATGAGAAACGTTGTCGATAAAGTGCTCCTCCTCACATGGTGTTTATCTTTATTATGTCTACTTTTCTAAGTTTATTTATATATATACATACCGGTACATATATATATATATATATATATATATATATATATATATATATATATATATATATATATATATATATATATATATTCTTTAATACATACGAGGTTGAAAGAAATGGCAATTTCTGCGATGGAAATTTTATTATTCAAAGTTTCCAGGTCTCTGATGAGTTTTCGCTGGGTGGCAGGAAGTAGATGAATGAGATGAGCAAAATTCATGGTGGTACAGGGTTACATTAATGTACATGATGATACAGGATATACGACGCGTTTCACTGGACAACCAGCATTATCAAGTAAGGATAGAATGATATAAAAGGTAAACAGGAAGGGTATATATAGAGGGTGGAGGATCAGAGGAGGCGAAAATCAGGGGGCAAAAGTCTGCTATTGGTGGAGGGGTATTCTAGGAGTGAGAAAGAGAGAACCGCTTCACGCATGCGCACTGGATGCGGGAAGGTGGTGGTCGGTTGGCGGGGTCGAAGCTGATTGGCTGCGTGTCGAGGGGCGTGGCCTAAGTTGCATAGTACATGTGGTGCCGGCAGAAGACGAAGCTGAAGGAGGTAGCGCGGGGGGCTGCGTCAAGGGCACCGGGGGGCGAGGGGGGGGCGTTAGGTCCTGTAGGAAAGTGCCTTTTGGCAGAAGGAAGGATCTGAAGGTCCAGAGTTTGGTTGTTGATGTTGGGATGTAAGGCTTGGATATATAATGCTTCGAGTATAGGTAATCTCCTTGGGTCACTTTCTTTATCGAGTATGGTGGTGTGTTTCTCTAACTCGTTGCGTGTGAGGTGGGGGTGGTTAGGGGTGAGATAGTGGTCTTTGATAGCTCCAGCCTGAAGGTGAAGAGTTAACCGACGTGAAAGACGAGTCTGCGTCATACCAATATAGGAATGAGGTCCACAGTCCTCATAATTACAGGTATGTTGGTAAATGATGTGATTGTCGGTCATCGGGCTCTTTATCTTGGTGGAAGCTGGTTTGTTGCGGAGAACGAGGTTGGAGGTCTTGGGGGATTTGTAATAAATTATTAATTTGATTTTGTTTTCCGGGTTGGTTGGGTGGACATGCTTCTAGATTATTTCTTTTAAGACGGCCTCGTCATTTTTGTGTTCAGAAGGACATAAAATTGCGGTAGAAGATCTTAATTTCATTGGGGGGGTCAATGTTGGGAGGGCTTTGGGTGTACCATTTTTCAAGATGGTGGTTGATGGTGCTGGAGATGTCGGAGTTGGAGTATCCGTTATTCACTAAAACTTGGGATAATCTTTCTAGTTCCTGGTGGGTGTCGGCCCAGGTAGAGCAGTGCGTGAGGGCTCTCCTTACATAAGCGGAGATGGAGGATAGAAGATAACGGCGGGGGCATTCACTATCGCCGTTGAGGCATTGTCCTGTGTTAGTTGGTTTAGTGTAGACGGTGGTTTTTAGACCATGGTCGTTCAGAGCTACGAGGATGTCGAGGAAGGGGAGTTGTCCATTGTTTGATTTTTCAAAGGTGAAGTTAAGTCCGGAGGAGGTCATGAAGCGACGCTGGAGTTCCTGTAGTTCGTGGAGGTCCTTGATTTGCACGAAGATGTCATCCACGTATCTACAGTAGATGGCGGGTCGTTGGGCAGCTAGGAGCTCTTCCTCGATGGTACCCATAAAAAAGTTCGCAAAAAGAACTCCTAGGGGGCTGCCCATCGCCACACCGTCTATCTGCTTGTACACATAGGTTTTAGTGAATAACGGATACTCCAACTCCGACATCTCCATCACCATCAACCACCATCTTGAAAAATGGTACACCCAGAGCCCTCCCAACATTGACCCCCCCAATGAAATTAAGATCTTCTACCGCAATTTTATGTCCTCTGAACACAAAAATAACGAGGCTGTCTTAAAAGAAATAATCTCCAAGCATGTCCACCCAACCAACCTGGAAAACAAAATCAAATTAATAATTTATTACAAATCCCCCAAGACCTCCAACCTCGTTCTCCGCAACAAACCAGCTTCCACCAAGATAAAGAGCCCGATGACCGACGATCACGTCATTTACCAACATACCTGTAATTATGAGGACTGTGGACCTCATTCCTATATTGGTATGACGCAGACTCGTCTTTCACGTCGGTTAACTCTTCACCTTCAGGCTGGAGCTATCAAAGACCACTATCTCACCCCTAACCACCCCCACCTCACACGCAACGAGTTAGAGAAACACACCACCATACTCGATAAAGAAAGTGACCCAAGGAGATTACCTATACTCGAAGCATTATATATCCAAGCCTTACATCCCAACATCAACAACCAAACTCTGGACCTTCAGATCCTTCCTTCTGCCAAAAGGCACTTTCCTACAGGACCTAACGCCTCCCCTCACCCCCCGGTGCCCTTGACGCAGCCCCCCGCGCTACCTCCTTCAGCTTCGTCTTCTGCCGGCACCACACGTACTACGCAACTTAGGCCACGCAGCCAATCAGCTTCGACCCCGCCAACCGACCACCACCTTCCCGCATCCAGTGCGCATGCGTGAAGCGGTTCTCTCTTTCTCACTCCTAGAATACCCCTCCACCAATAGCAGACTTTTGCCCCCTGATTTTCGCCTCCTCTGATCCTCCACCCTCTATATATACCCTTCCTGTTTACCTTTTATATCATTCTATCCTTACTTGATAATGCTGGTTGTCCAGTGAAACGCGTCGTATATCCTGTATCATCATGTACATTAATGTAACCCTGTACCACCATGAATTTTGCTCATCTCATTCATCTACTTCCTGCCACCCAGCGAAAACTCATCAGAGACCTGGAAGCTTTGAATAATAAAATTTCCAACGCAGAAATTTCCATTTCTTTCAACCTCGTATGTATTAAAGAAAATTTATTACCTGGCTTTACTAACATATATATACAGTATATATATATATATATATATATTTTTTTTTTCTTCTATATTCCAACTACTCCCTCTCGGGCATAGGCTGATAGCCTTTACACTCTACCGCTGAACACGGTGAGGCCCGTGAGGTCTTGTTCCAGTCTAGGGAGTGAGACATGCGAAGCACCTACTCCCGGCTCGAACCCAACTCCATCTCTGAAGCTGCTTCGCCCCTGCGCTTCACAGTCTCACTCCCCAGGCTCGGACCCTCACTCTCAGAACGCCACCTATTGAGCAATTAACTCACTAGGCATTGCCCCCCTGCAGCATATTTTGAATATGGGAATATTCATACAGTGCTATTTAATCAGGGAACAATGAGGGTATTTTTGTTTTGGCATTTCGGTGTGCTGTGGTAATGCACTGAAACTAGGTACAGCACAAATTCCATCCCAATAATATCTTCCCATTGACATATTGGGATTCGAACCCGGGTCCATTGGATTACCAGTCCAGTGGCAAGACCACTCTGCCACACCTCCCCTATATATATATATATATATATATATATATATATATATATATATATATATATATATATATATATAAAAGGCTTTCGGATATGGTAGACTTTGCTCTCGTCGTGCTGCCAGACTGCCTCAAAATGTTTGGTGCTTTAAACTAATTATTGCCCACACAGACCCCTTTCAAGCTAAATTTATACATGTTTCGATAGAAAATTGTCCCAGCCGAAAGCCAATTGCTTCTAAGTTAAAGGCTCGCTTTCAATCGCCCAGAAAAAAACAAAAATAAATAAAATAAGAATTATAATTAAAATCGACATGTGAATGGGGTGAAGCGTCTTAATATTGCCAATCTAATGAAGTGAAGCGTCTTCAAATCTCCAAGCCAATGGACCAAATAGGCTTAACCCCTTCAGTATATGATAACCACAATTTTTATCATGCAGACTAACACTATTCAATTTTCTTCAATTTGGTAAGGACCTTTAGGTACTGAAGAGGTGTAAGCTATCTCCATTAACCTTCTGACTCCCACATATCATTTTAAGGGAGGGGGGGGGGGTGAGCTGCTTTTGTTCTATCCTTTTCTCTCTTTCTCTAGTTTGTATCCATTCAGCCTACTGTTTTAAGACGTTTATCCCCATCCAGGTGTCGATTTCTTCCGTATTGGATGGACAAATCCGGCTTTGCCAGAGACATTTTTCTATCGAAAATTGTACAAATTTAGCCTGCTGTCAAAAACATTTTTAGAACTATGTTAGCTTGCTATCGCTCGCCGAGAAAAAATCGACACCTAGAAACAGTAGGCAGAATGGTGCCGAATGGATACAACCCAGAGAGAGAGGAAGAGAGAGAACAAACACGAGGTGGGCCCCCTTAAGACGTTTCACCCCATTCTGGTGTCGATTTTTTTCTGGGCGAGTGATAGCGAGCCTGTAGCTTAGAATAAATCGGCCTTTGGCGCTTTTTATCAAAAACAAATTTATCGAAAAAGGTACAAATTTATCTAGAAAAGGTATTTTTTATTATTTTTGGTTTATGATATTATTATTATTATTATTATTATTATTATTATTACTTTTATTTTTTATTTTTTGTATTTGAAGGAAGTCTGGGAAGGCGTTTTTGCTAGCCTGTGGGACAGACTAAAATACATTGCACGAAAATAGCAAAATCAAGCAAAATCCTCAATACAAATTAAATATAATTTTACAATTATGTACCGGTATATATAATTGTAAAAGCATTTTATTTAGTATGTGTGTAATAGAAATATAATGTTTAACCTCTTCTATACCGGCGACGTCTATAATGTTTAACCTCTTCTATACCGGCGACGTCTATAATGTTTAACCTCTTCTATACCGGCGACGTCTATAATGTTTAACCTCTTCTATACCGGCGACGTCTATAATGTTTAACCTCTTCTATACCGGCGACGTCTATAATGTTTAACCTCTTCTATACCGGCGACGTCTATAATGTTTAACCTCTTCTATACCGGCGACGTCTATAATGTTTAACCTCTTCTATACCGGCGACGTCTATAATGTTTAACCTCTTCTATACCGGCGACGTCTATAATGTTTAACCTCTTCTATACCGGCGACGTCTATAATGTTTAACCTCTTCTATACCGGCGACGTCTATAATGTTTAACCTCTTCTATACCGGCGACGTCTATAATGTTTAACCTCTTCTATACCGGCGACGTCTATAATGTTTAACCTCTTCTATACCGGCGACGTCTATAATGTTTAACCTCTTCTATACCGGCGACGTCTATAATGTTTAACCTCTTCTATACCGGCGACGTCTATAATGTTTAACCTCTTCTATACCGGCGACGTCTATAATGTTTAACCTCTTCTATACCGGCGACGTCTATAATGTTTAACCTCTTCTATACCGGCGACGTCTATAATGTTTAACCTCTTCTATACCGGCGACGTCTATAATGTTTAACCTCTTCTATACCGGCGACGTCTATAATGTTTAACCTCTTCTATACCGGCGACGTCTATAATGTTTAACCTCTTCTATACCGGCGACGTCTTTAATGTTTAACCTCTTCTATACCGGCGACGTCTTTTTTATTGTGTTTCAGGTACATTTAGACGATGTTATGAAGCTTGGGAAGGATATGTGGTAGTAGCTAAAAGGATACATTGAGATAGTCTGTAGCCTTTTAATGAGTAGACGTCCCTCCTAAGCTGAACAAAATCGTCTAATAGTTGCCAGAATAGTACATCACCGGTACAGAAGGGGTTAATGATGTCCCAATCGCACTATGTGTATTGTAATGTTCAGCATTTGTTTTATGTGATGTGTTGTTGCAATAAAAGCCAATTGTTTTCATTGATCTTACACTGATTGTTTAAGGGGAGGTTTTTAGTGTGTTTCCTTGACTTCCATCAAGCTTGAAATTACACCCCCTTGTCCCCCTTTCAAGATAAATTTGTATATTTTTCGATAGAAAAATTTCCCGGCCAAAGGCCGGTTCCTCTTAAATTACAGGCTCGCTATCGCTCGCCAGGAAAAAATCGACACCTAAATGGGACGAAATGTCTTAAAAGTGACATAAATGGAGTGACATTTCTTAAAATCGCCAAACTAATGGGGCGAACGTCTTAAAACTTCAAAATCAATGGGGCTAACCATAAGGGAGAAAGGGGTCCAGAAAATATCCCTCAAGTGGAAATCTACCCTTAACCCTTTCAAGATTATGACGCATTTTGACAGTTTATTCTGGCTATCATTAGACGATCTTGTGCAGCTTAGGAAGGATCTGTGGGGGAATTATAAGGGTCAAAACGATCTCTCTTAACCGTCGGACTTCCATATACACCCTTCCTAATCCGAATAAAGT
The DNA here is from genome assembly GCA_032716605.1 of Paralithodes platypus. Taxonomy (NCBI): domain Eukaryota; kingdom Metazoa; phylum Arthropoda; class Malacostraca; order Decapoda; family Lithodidae; genus Paralithodes; species Paralithodes platypus. Next base: position 52,780,054 of record CM064519.1, on the reverse strand, counting down.
CGTCTAACAATAGCTAGAAAAGAGAAAAGAGATAAGTATTCGGATCTTGAAAGGGTTACACTCTTTGTATCCTGTAAAAGGGAGGGGGGTCGTTGTTCTGGCCCCCCCTTCTTCCTCATGTTTAGCCCCATTCGTTTTTAGATTTTATGACGTTCAGCCCATTAGTTTGGTGATTTTAAGACCTGTTTCCCCATTTTTCTTTGTCAATATTCAGACTTCTCGTGTCATTCAGGTGTCGATGTTTTCCTGACGAACGATAGCGAACAGGCGTTCAGCCACCGGGAAATTTTCCTATCGAATAATGTCAAATTTATCTTGAAGGAGGGTCTTGGGGGGGTATTTTTTATTAAGCTTGATGGAGGTCTAAGGAGGAAAGTAAACAAATTATAAAACAAATATACCGGTATAAATAAGGAAATAAATACGCCTATCCCCCCTTAACCCCATGAATATCGGTGCCGTACTTTTAACTTTATTCTGGCTACTATGACACGATTTGATTCAGTTTAAAAAGAGCCTCCAGCAATTAACAGGCTTTGAACTATCTCACTTAACCCTTTCTACTACCACAGATTCTTAAACTGCACCAAAATCGTCTAAATATAGCTAGAATATAATTTAACCCTTTGAGTACCAGCGACGTGTGTTATATTTTATTCTAGCTATGTTTAGACGATATTATGCAGCTTAGGAAGGATTTGTGGTAGTTAAAAGGGTTTGGTTGAGATAGTTTGAAGCCTTATTATGACTAGAGGTCCTTTCCTAAGCTGAATAAAATCGTCTAATAGTTGCCAGAATATGATGCAAAGGACGTCCCCGGTACTGTTGAAGGGGTTTAAGGACGTCCCCGGTACTGTTGAAGGGGTTTAAGGACGTCGCCGGTACTGTTGAAGGGGTTTAAGGACGTCCCCGGTACTGTTGAAGGGGTTTAAGGACGTCGCCGGTACTGTTGAAGGGGTTTAAGGATGTCGCCGGTACTGTTGAAGGGGTTTAAGGACGTCCCCGGTACTGTTGAAGGGGTTTAAGGACGTCCCCGGTACTGTTGAAGGGGTTTAAGGACGTCGCCGGTACTGTTGAAGGGGTTTAAGGACGTCCCCGGTACTGTTGAAGGGGTTTAAGGACGTCGCCGGTACTGTTGAATGGGTTTAAGGACGTCGCCGGTACTGTTGAATGGGTTTAAGGACGTCCCCGGTACTGTTGAATGGGTTTAAGGACGTCGCCGGTACTGTTGAATGGGTTTAAGGACGTCCCCGGTACTGTTGAAGGGGTTTAAGGACGTCGCCGGTACTGTTGAATGGGTTTAAGGACGTCCCCGGTACTGTTGAATGGGTTTAAGGACGTCGCCGGTACTGTTGAATGGGTTTAAGGACGTCGCCGGTACTGTTGAAGGGGTTTAAGGACGTCGCCGGTACTGTTGAAGGGGTTTAAGGACATCGCCGGTACTGTTGAAGGGGTTTAAGGACGTCCCCGGTACTGTTGAAGGGGTTTAAGGACGTCCCCGGTACTGTTGAAGGGGTTTAAGGACGTCCCCGGTACTGTTGAAGGAGGTTTAAGGACGTCCCCGGTACTGTTGAAGGGGTTTAAGGACGTCCCCGGTACTGTTGAAGGGGTTTAAGGACGTCGTCGGTACTGTTGAAGGGGTTTAAGGATGTCCCCGGTACTGTTGAAGGGGTTTAAGGACGTCCCCGGTACTGTTGAAGGGGTTTAAGGACGTCCCCGGTACTGTTGAAGGGGTTTAAAGACGTCCCCGGTACTGTTGAAGGGGTTTAAGGACGTCCCCGTTACTGTTGAAGGGGTTTTAAGGATGTCCCCGGTACTGTTGAAGGGGTTTAAGGACATCCCCGGTACTGTTGAAGGGGGTTTAAGGACGTCCCCAGTACTGTTGAAGGGGTTTAAGGACGTCGCCGGTACTGTTGAAGGGGTTTAAAGACGTCCCCGGTACTGTTGAAGGGGTTTAAGGACGTCCCCGGTACTGTTGAAGGGGTTTAAGGACGTCCCCGGTACTGTTGAAGGGGTTTAAGGACGTCCCCGGTACTGTTGAAGGGGTTTAAGGACGTCCCCGGTACTGTTGAAGGGGTTTTAAGGACGTCCCCGGTACAGTAGGAGTTAACCCCTTCCGTCCAGGTGACCTATTTTTTTTTCATTTTATGCTAGCTATAGTTAGATGAGGGTGTGTGGAGTGTAAGAAGGATCTGCGGTAGTAAATAGGGTTAAGTGAGATAGTTCGAAGTAGGGGTTAAGGGCAGATATCCACCTGGAGGATTTTTTTCTGGACTCCTTTCTCCCTCATGTTTAGCCCCATTGCTTTTGAGATGTTAAGACCTTCGCCCTAGTAGTTTGGATATTTTAAGACATTTTGCCCTATTTCTCTCAATTTTAAGACCTTTCGTGCCGTTAAGGTGTCGATAAAATGTACAAATTTATCTTGAAAGGGGGTCTAGGGGGAGTAATTTTAAGTTTGATGGAAGTCTAGGGAATCAACTAAAAACCTCCCCTTAATACTGTATGTGTTCTTATGATAATGCCGTGCTTCCAGGATACTAAATGAGCGTCTCTCTTTTCTTCTATAGGTGAGTGGCTGAGCGAGACGATTGACTCCCTGCCTGGCTCCTTCCCCACCCACCACCACCCCCGGATCTCACACCTCCACGTCACGCTGCAGGAGGCTTGCCCTCTACACCACACACACACACACTCACTCACACTCTCCCTCACACTATACAACTGCTTAGGAGGGGTCGTCTTTTGTAATTAGGTTTGATCTCTGGCATTCGCATTTCTACATATTTATGCAAGTCGTTCGCATTTTGACATATTTATACAAGTCATTCATATTTTGGTACACATATATTCGTCACTCAAAGTATCTGGGTGAGGTACTCAAGCAAAACAGAAAATTAAACAAGATATTAGTGTTGTGCCAAATTCATAACTGCGTGAGTATCTAAAAACCTACGCTATCGTATGAAAAACATAGTCACACACACACGCATACACATACACACACGAGTGATTAAATAGTGGTGCCGGTGACGCGGGCTTATCTTGTTGTTTTTTTACAGTAAAGCTTGGGTTTTTTCTAGTGGTGGTGTATACAGAAAATTGTATCATCAATTTTAACGTTTTGGTCCTGTAATGACAAACGTACATGGTGCCACAATTATTTAACCTCGTGAGACCTAAAGCTCCTAACATCATCTTACTATTGATTGTATGAGATCTTACTATTGCATTTATGATGAGTAGCGAGGGCAAGGTTGTGGTGGAGGTGGAGGGTGAGAGTGCCACATCACTCCCAGGCACCTCCTCCCACCACCAGGTGTGCCAGGTAGACTCTGACACCAAGGACGACCAAACCAACCGGAGAGAAAACACAGTGAGGAGACTCAGTTCAGTGGAGGAGAGACTACAGGAAGGATCAGAGAGCTTGTCTGACGCCATACACACCTCTCATGTTGTCCTTGATGTGGACTCCTCGTATGTTTCTGATTCTTTGAAGGATTCTGTGACTATATCCAACACCGGGGCTGTCGGTGAATCCCAAGGTGACACCGCACTACATTCTCACACTCAGACTGAAAGAGACAGCTTAGGGACTGTCACGCCAATTGAATCTGATCCTCAGGCTACTTCAGATACACCAACTTCTCCTTCCTACCCAGACTCTTCCGCTTCTTCGTGTGACCTCAGTGATCTGCCGCCTCCCTACGACTCCTTACTAGTTAGCAAGCCCCCTGCCCATTGGCCTTCTCAAGACCCAGGTAATGAAGATTCTAGTGGGGAACACAGCTCGCCTCCACCTCCATACGATCTATCCGAGAGAAGCCAAGGAGAACCGAAAGCAGTAGATAATAATAACAGAGTAAAAGAAATTCAGGGGGAACCAGAAGATGGTTCAGCTAGTCCGTCAGTAGTTGAAGCCATAAACGTATTCGAAGGCAATCAGAAATCTACATCTACATCAGCGGTTCTTGAGCTATGGGATGGTGTTCCGGGGAAGCGCGAGGCCACCTATCCAGTGAAGAGACATAGGAAGAAGCCTTGTGTGGAGGAACCATTAGCAGACATAGCTGAACACCCAAATTACCACCAGTACCACTACCCCGTCTACAGCTGTGACGATCAACACCAGCCTCAGCCACCACAAGGACACAAGCTCCGTCTTCCTCACGTCGTGGTCACTCTGGACGACTCAGACATGAAAATACAGCCCGAGTTTAAAAAGAAGAAATTAGTTAAAGATGTGGAAGTGGCACTGGCATCTCATGATAAGGAGAAGAAAACTAAAAGTGTTTTCTTTTATGTGGAGGAGGATGAGCTGGAGAGTTACATTAGAAAACCAAGTCACATGAGGAAAGAATCTCTGAAGAAAAGGTATGAAACGGAGGAGCAGGAATGCTTTAGAAAAATGAGCTTAGAGAATGTTAGGAAAGGATTTGAAGAGAAAGATGAGGAGGAGCACAAAAAAGAGCTTAAGAGGAAATTGGATATTAACAAAAGTGAACCTAAAAGAAAGTATAGTGGCCAGGATAATCTTGGATTTGTGGATGACGAAAGGAAGCTTGGAAGTTCGTTCGAAGTTCTCAAGCCACCACCAAAATCTGATTCATCGACATTTGAAAGAGAACGTCGCCGCTCTGACCCTGAATGTCTATTAGTTGTGAAAGAGGATGACCAGCTGTACCGATCACGAAGCTGCGGGAACGACCTAAACGAAATGGAAGGCCCTTCCCCTCTCGCTTCGCCAATATTAAGAAAACGGAGCTTGTCAAGAGGACGTCCAGAATTCCCGTCCTCGACCACTGATGCTGGAAAGAGTGACAGAGGAAGTGGAAGGGAAAGGCACAAAGAAACGTCATTTACTCACGAAGCTAGGCACAAGAAGGACGGGAGAAATGGAGATAGCAGTGAAGACAGCCCTAGTTTGTTAAGGAGAATAATATCCAGTCCCTTACTACTTTTGAGCCGCAGTGAGTCAACGAGATCAGCGCCACCACCCACCATTGAAGACGGGCTACCCAGGGCCTCCAGTATTACATGGGATGAAAGTGTCAGTTGTGCAGGCTCGACCAGGACCCCCCGAGGTATAAATCGGCCCCCTCAAGCCCCCTCATCCATCTGTAGCGATCGTCACTCGTCCAAGAGCTACATCCACCACCACCATCTCTACCGCAACAGCAGACGCAACGTGCAGCAGAAACTCCACCGGCAGCTGAGCGAACCCCGTCACGATTACCACCACCACTTACATGCACACCACCACAAGAAACACGACCCTCACCATAGGAGCAATAAAGACATCCACTGTGATTGCCAATCGGACAGCTGTTATAATTCCACCCCCTCCACATCCAGCCACCACCACCACCACCGACCACCACACAAAGACCACCACCACAAGGACCACAACCACCACAACAACCAACACCATCACCACCGCAGTCAGTCCCAACGAAACATAGTTAGACCAAAACATCACGAACCACTGCGACGACTGAACACATACGGTCACGAAGAGTACCAAAAATACGTACAGGAACACGAACACAGATGCGAGCAGGAGCAATCGTTGGGTGTTGTGGGGGAAGGGGAGGTCAGCGGTAGGAAGCTCTCTCACTATCGTCAGGAGGAGAAGGGCTCCACAGACGTTGAGAGGTAAGATTAACACACTAAATGTATTCATATATTTTTTAATTCCTTGTCTTTCCATTCCTTCTCTCTAGCAGTTGTTTTGATTTCATTAGTCCTTTGGGGATTATGACGTGTTTTGACAGTTTATTCTGGCTGTCATTATGCGATTTGTACAGCTTTGGAAGGATCTGTGGGAATTGAAAGGGAAAAAACTATCTCAATGTTACCCTCTGACTTCCATATACCTTCCTAATCTGTATAACATCGTCTAAGGATAGCCAGAATACCGAAAATAAATGTTTAATCGTATTATGAAAAGGTTAATATGCATATTAGGGCTCCCAGGACGTCGAAAGGTAAGCCTAGGCAACTTAGTTAAGGGGAGATGGGCCGTTATTCGGATCCCTCTTCTCCCTCACGTTTAGCCCCATTAGTTTTTTAGAATTTAAGACGTTTGTCACATTCGTTTGTCGATTTTAAGAACTTTCGTCCCATTTTTTTTTATCAATATCAAACCTTCGTGCCAATTAGGTGTCGACGTTTACCTGGCGAGCGACAGCGACCCTGCAATTATGGAGGAACCGGCCTTCAGCCAGGACATTCTTATACCGAAAAATGTACAAATTTATCTCGAAGGGGGATCTTGAGGATAATATATTAAGCTTGATTGAGGTCTAGGGAGGAAACTCAAACCATAATTAATAATATATAAACCAACTAATAACATAAACTCCACCCCCTTGATGTTAAACTCCACCCCCTTCATGTTAAACTCCACCCCCTTGATGTTAAACTCCACCCCCTTGATTTTAAACTCCACCCCCTTGATGTTAAACTCCACCCCCTTGATGTTAAACTCCACCCCCTTGATGTTAAACTCCACCCCTTGATGTTAAACTCCACCCCTTGATGTTAAACTCCACCCCCTTGATGGTAAACTCCACCCCTTGATGTTAAACTCCACCCCCTTGATGTTAAACTCCACCCCCTTGATGTTAAACTCCACCCCCTTGATGTTAAACTCCACCACCTTGATGTTAAACTCCACCCCTTGATGTTAAACTCCACCCCCTTGATGTTAAACTCCACCCCCTTGATGTTAAGTGGATCTCAGTAATCTGTATATACTCGGTAATTACCACTTTATTCTATGTTCATTTAGGTTAAGGACAGATTTCCACTGGAGGGATTTTTTTCTGGACCCCTTTCTCCCTCATGTTTAGCCCCATTGCTTTTGAGATTTTAAGACTTTCGCCCTAGTAGTTTGGATACTTTAAGACATTTTGCCCCATTTCTGTCAATTTTAAGACCTTTATAATAATAAATAATAATAATAATAAACGGTTTATTAAAGAATGGCAGCCTCATGAGCTGAAAATACACGTTTTACAATTAGTGGATGAACATGAGATGTACAGATATGAAAATGGTAAGCTCAGTTTACAATGGGTGAGTATAATATACTTTACATTAAAACAAGAAATTAATACAATAATTATGCTAGTGCAAAATACAAATTATCATAAATTAACCATGAGAGTAAGTGATTTACAGTGCATATACAGTACACATTTATTTTACTCATATATATACAGAACATACATATATACGCATACGTACACACATACATACGCATATATATACATACATATATAAGAACATAAGAACATGCAGTAAGTGTGCACATGCCCGTATACATAAACGCTCACGTATGCAAACAAACATACATACATACAAAAACTGTTCTGGTAGGGTCAGGTGAGGCTAATAATGGGAGTTAAATCCTTGGGAGAGATTAAATGAGGGAATTGGAAAAGGGTTAATGGGGCAACGGACTGTAGGTCAGGTAAAGCCAATTAGAATGGAATGTCAAACGTCGGAAGAGATCAAATGAGGAGTTTGAAGAGGGTTAAGGCGAAATGGCCTACGGGTCCGTACAGGTAGGGTCAGGTAAAGCCTACTACAATGGGAGGTAATCCTCGGTAGAGAACAAAAGAAGAATATAAAATAAGGAGAGACAGCTGGGGGGAATTATAGTATATGGGACATTCTTCAGTGTAGGTGTGTGTGTGTGTGTTTGTTTGTTTGTTTGTTTGTTTGTTTGTTTGTTTGTTTGTTTGTGTGTGTGTGTGTGTGTGTGTGTGTGTGTGTGTGTGTGTGTTCTAGAATACTCTCAGCCGGGCTCGAGCCTCGAACCACAAACAGTATACACTATAGACACATACATATATAGATAATTAACGCATACATACATACACATATACGCACACATACATACACATATACTGTACATACATAAATGCACATATACATATACACACATATACATAAACAAACTCAAGCAAATACATACATATATTCTAATACACCTTTCGTGCCGTTAAGCTGTCGATTTTTTCCTGGCGAGCGAAAGCGAGCCTGTAATTTAAGAGCAACCGGCCTCCGGCCGGGAAATTTTTCTACCGAAACATGTACAAATTTATCTTGAAAGGGGGTCTAGGGGGTGTGATTTTAAGCTTGATGAAAAGGTAGGGAACAAACTAAATACCTCCCATTAATACGACATTATTTTGACAACAGTGTGACTTTCTGTGCATTTATCTTCTACTCTTAATCCATCCAGTACCAGTGACGTCCTTTTCATTATATTCTGGCAACTATTAGACGATTTTAGTCAACTTGGAAAGAACGTCTACCCATTCAAAGGCTGCTGACCATCTCAACCAATCCTTTCAGCTACCATATTATAACCTGCCTAAGCTTCATAAAGCCGTCTATATACATGTTGCTGAAATCCAATACAAAATATCTCCCCGGTACAGAAGGAGTCAACATATAGCCGGTGTCACACGAGCCCTTTTTCGAGCAATGTTTACGGGCAATTATGGTCTGGAAGCTGAACAAAATACTCTTTATCCGAATTCAGCCGCCTAACATAATCTACCTTCAGTCTAGTTACCGATACCAGTGCCAAAATGTCCCGAAATAATACGAGAACAAACTTGCTCATGGAAAATTGACGGAAAAAGCGCTCGTGTGACAGCGGCATCTAGACAGGTTTTGCTTCACGGAGGTTTAAAGTTTTAGTTAAGGGAGCCCACCTCGCTTGTGTTTTCTCTTTCTCTCCTTCTCTCTTTGGCTTGTATCCATTCGGCCCCATTCAGCCTACTGTTTTAAGACGTTTACCCCCATCCAGGTGTTAATATTTTCCTGGCGAGCGGTAGCGAGCCAGCATATATATATTTTTGTTTTGACAGCAAGCTAAATTTGTACAGTTTTCGATAGAAAAATGTCTCTTGCGAAGCCGGATTTCTCCATACAATGCTGGCTCGCTATCGCTCACCAGGAAGAAATCGAGACCTAGATGGGGATAAACGTCTTAAAACAGTTGGCTGAATGGGGCCGAATGGATACAAGCCCGAGAGAGAGAGAAAGATAAAACAAGCAGGTGACCCCCCTTAACGCCTTGAGGATTATGACGCGTTTTAGCGGTTTATTCGGGCTATCATTAAACGATTATATTTAGCTTAGGAAGGATCTGTGGGCATGAAAAGGGTAAAGACTATCCCAATTAAGGGAAGGTTTTTAGTTTATTACCTTAACCTCCATCACAATTAAAATTAAACCCCCTTGACCCCCTTTCAAGATAAATATGTACATTTTTCGGTAGAAAAATGTCCAGGCCGAACGCCGGTTCCTCTTAAATTACAGGCTCGCTATCGCTCGCCAGGAAAAATTCGACACCTAAGCGGCACGAAAGGTGTTAAAATTGTCAGATATGGGGTGAAAGTTCTTAAAATCGCCAAACTAATGGGGCGAACGTCTTAAAATCTTAAAAGCAACGGGGCTAGACATGAGGGAGAAAGGGGTCAAGTAAAAAGTCCCTCAAGTGGACATCTCCCCTTAACCCTCTGACTTCCACATACCCTTCCTAATCTGAATATAATCGTCTAATAATAGCCAGAAATAGCTGTTAAAAGGTCATCATAATCCTCAATGGGTTAAGGGGAGGTATTTAGTTTGTTCCCTAGACCTCCATCAAGCTTAAAATTACACCCCCTCGAGTCCCTTTTAAGATAAATTTGTACATTTTTCGGTAGAAAAATGTACCGGCCAAAGGCCGGTTCCTCTTAAATTACAGGCTCGCTATCGCTCGCCAGGATAAAATAGACACCTGAATTGCACGAAAGGTCTTAATATGGGGTGAAAGTTCTTAAAATCGCTAAACTAATGGGGCAAACTTTTTATAATATCAAAAGCAATGGGGCTAAACATGAGGGAGAAAGGGGTCAAGAAAACAATCCCTCAAGTGGAGGCATGCCCTTAAGTATCAGTCTGGCAACGTTGGGCTACATATTAATAATGGTCCGATCTAAATACCGGTATTGCAATACGGTCCTATCCAGAGTGAGGTTTGGCATCCTCTACCCAACCTTAGCCATTTATGTCTGTCTCCTTTACTGTCCTACGTTTCTTTCTGGGGGCAGGGGGCTAGGAATCCTCCTCCCCTTGTAAAATTTACCTACTAGACGAGACAGAGTAAAGGGCGAGGGAACGTGAAAGTGGTCCCGGACCCAAAGAATAGGAACTTTAAAAAAAATTACCGTGCTATCTCAGTCTTGAGTCGGCCTCACCCAGCTATGGGATATGTGCCTCAGTATGTAATTTTGTATGATTAACACAATGGATGGATGTGTGTGTGTGTGTGTGTGTGTGTTTATGTGTGACAGAGATTTACGAGGAATTTGTAATATTTATTTTTGTATGAAAAACACAAGAGAGAGAGAGAGAGAGAGACAGAGAGAGATTTACTTAATGTAGCAAAGCTGTTTAATTTGATTATTGACTAGCTAAATTATGCACTCTATTTCCTCACTGATGTGCTGACATTAATTGGTCAAAGCAGTCATTTGAAATAACCCAGATGTTGGCTCCCCAAATGACGCTTTAGTTAATACAGTGGTTTTGTCATTATAACACAACTATTATTACCCAATTGTTTACATATACCGTATATATATATATATATATATATATATATATATATATATATATATATATATATATATATATATATATATACAGTATATATATAGATAGATAGTCTCAGACTCAGACTCAATTCTGTATTTCATAAAAAGCTACACAATTACCTTTTTACATATAAAAGATAACAGGAACCTTATAAATTACCGAATTCTAGGTTCATGGTTTTATAGAAACATTATTCTTGACTTGATAGCATTTATATCATTAGTTTTCAAATCTGATAAGTCATATTCGTGTAATAGGATATGGTTAACTTCCTTTGCTAACAATAGGTATTCATCAAGGTTTAACAAACATTTGTGTAAAAACTTGCAAGGTTTTAGGAGACAGTTGTGAGCAAATCTTATTTTGACCAATTCATTAAATGATAGATAGATAGATAGATAGATAGATAGATAGATACCGGTATATAGGAAATCTCCTTTCCAGACCTCCTGCGAACGCTTGGGTTGGGGGGGCGGGGGGATTATCATGTTGGTGTTGATTATGATATAGCTATATTGTTGGTGGTGGCTGTGGTGGTGGTTGTGGTGGTGGTGGTAGTGATGGTGTTGTAATTGGTTTACTGGTGGTTGTTATGGTGGTGGTGGCAGTGATTATGGTGGTGATGGTAGTAGTTATGGTGGTGATGGTAGTAGTTATGGTGGTGATGGTAGTAGTTATGGTGGTGATGGTAGTAGTTGTGGTGGTGATGGTAATGGTTGTGGTGATGGTAGTGATTGTGGTGGTGAGAATGGTAATGGTGATAGTGTTGGTTGTGGTGATAGTAGTAGTAGTAGTAGTAATAATAGTAGTATTGACAATGATGGTGTTGTAACTGGTGATAGTGATAGTATTGGTAATAGTAGTAGTGGTAGTGGTTTGTGGACCATTAAGCTTTCTGGTCCACTGGTTCTTGCTGCTCTATTGTTTCTTCACACACACCAACAAACATGAACACACCCACTGGAAAAACCTGGAGATAAAAAACAAACCGTGCTATGTTGGTATGCTGTTGTATTATGTTTATATTTACTGTTGTATTTACTGTTGTGTTTAGTTACTGCCGGTGATTTGGTATCGAGTTTATTTCCGTTATTTGGATTGGCAGAGGTGGGCGAGAGAGAGAGTACAAAGGAGTACAAAGGAAATCAAGCAACAACAGGTCTAGTGACCCTTCTAGGCTGCTTGTCCTCCAAAACACTGAGGATCAAGTGTCCAAACAGTGGTTTAGAGTGGGTAAGGGAACATTGGAAAGGGAACTACTGCCCTAGAACTAATGTCCGTGGCAGGATTAGGAAGTTAGTAGGGGACAGATGGGTTAGTAACTGAGGGGGGGATAAAATAAAGTTATTCATTTACAAACGCAGTCAGTCGCGGGTTTGATGCGAGATATTGTCTAAGCGGAGTTTAAATGAATCAACGGTGCTGCAGTCTATAACGTCTCGGGGAAGCCCATTCCAAGTTGAAAACTCGATTGAAGAAGAAATTCTTAGATTCGTGTGAGTTAAAAGCTTTACCAATAATTTTGCAACCGTTTCCCCGCGTGTAATTAGATTGGTCGATAGTGAAGTACTTACTACAGTTCATATTGTCGATGCCTTTGATGATTTTGAACACTTGAATTAAGTCACCTCTTAATCTGCGCTGGGTTAAAGGAAATAGATTTAATTCTCTAAGACGCTCTTCGTATGGTTTGTTCTTTAGGCTAGGTATCATTTTGGTAACTACGTTGAACTCGTTCTAGCTTGTTTATATCTTTTTGGTAATAAGGGCACCAGGATTGACGCAGTATTCCAGAAGAGGGCGGACTAAGGAATTGTAAAGGGTTAGGATAACTTCTTGGATTTATGCTCAAATGACCTGCCTATAAAGCCAATTATTTGTTTGCCTTCTTAACAACTTCTGAACATTGTTGACTCGGTTTTAGGTTACTCGATATTGTTACTCCCAGATCGGTTTCTTTGTTTACATTCTTAAGCTGAGTGCCATTCATCGAATAGTTTGCTTTCTCATTTAGGTATCCGATATGTAGTACTTTACATTTATCCGCATTGAAACTCATTTGCCAAATTTGGGCCCAACATGACAATTTATCTAGATTGTGTTGCATATCGTCAACTTGTTCTTTTGAGAGTACGCTATTTGCAATTTTTGTAAATTGAGAGAGAGAGAGAGAGAGAGATGTGAGGATGAAGGAGACATACAGAGTGGGTTCATGGGTATATACAGTATATATGCTATGTGTAGGTTTAGGTGTGAAATTAAATTGCGTCGACAGTTTAGGTGAACATGTTTTTTCAAAACACTTAGAAACAGTGTTTTAGGTTAGGTTAAGTAGGCTAGGTTCAGTTAGGTTTAATGTGGATAGTTATATTGAAGTTTAATTATCGAAAATGTACTCGTAAGCATGCATAATTTGCGTGCCTACTGATAAACACACCGTCGCTTACATGTCTGTGTACAGACATCCAAGGTTTTACGAAATTAATGAACTATCTGATTTCACACCCTTTTTTGTCCACTGCATAAAATCGCCAGGTCAGATAAAATACAAATACAGTATGTCTACTGTATGTCTCATTGAACTACCCTGGCCAATGAATGTGTGTGTGTGTGTGTGTGTGTGTGTGTGTGTGTGTGTGTGTGTGTGTGTGTGTGTGTGTGTGTGTGTGTGTGAAAGGAGAGAGAGAGAGAGAGAGATTTACATACAATTACATAGATACATTGGCCACACAGATCTTACGATCCCTGCGAGATGGCCAGGACTTAATCCTAGTAGGGATAGCAAGCCTAAGAGAAAGTGGAAGGAAAGGATAGCAAATATGAAGGCTCTCTCCCCACCCTTCGCATCCTCCGGCAATTTTCCGTACATGCAAGTTAGAAGTCAATAACCTTACAGGGCTTGGAAATCGCCTGAAGTAATTTATAGAATATTTAGGACTGGAAAGGAAATAGCATGCATACCTACACCTTTGTTTTTGCTCTCTTCAACTGAAAACAGTGTTCATCTCTGCCAGGTTCTCTTGTCAGAGAGAGAGAGAGAGAGAGAGAGTGAGAGTGTGGATATAATCGTGAGGAGGTCAGATAGAATACAAACAAGTCGTCTGGTTCTTGCGCCTAAAGAGATCTCGCCTTGAACTACCGTAGCCAATGGATCTGTATGTGTGTGTAAGTGTGAGAGTCCGAGTGTAGGGGGTCAGACAGTGAAGCACGGGAACGAGGTGGCTTCAGAGATGGGGTCGTTTCGGGCCATGAGTGAGCACCGTGCCTCATGTGAAGGCAAGATGGCAGGTGCTCGTTGTACTCTACGTGCTTCACATGTCTCACTCCCTAGACTGGAACAAGTCCTCACGGGCTTCACTGTTCATTGTAAAGCGGTGAATGTTAAGGCTCTCAGCCTATGCCCGAGAGGAAGTAAGTTGGAATATAGAAAAAAAAAAAAAAAAAAAAAAAAAAAAAAAAAAATGTGCATGGAGAGAGAGAGAGAGAGAGAGAGAGAGAGAGAGAGAGAGATTGTCTTTGTATGTGAGTCCAATTACCAGAAATGTGTGGGTGTGTGTGTGTGTTATGTCTGTGTGTGTGTGTGTGTGTGTGTGTTGTGTGTGTGAGAGAGAGAGAAAAAAAAATAAACAGAGAGAGATAGTTTGATATATTTATTGATTGTGTGTCATTGTCCACTAGTTGTAGGTCATCTGAGTCATGCCCACAGGAAAGGTAGGAAGCACGCTGTATAAAATATCAAAGGGTATGAGAGAGGTATATACAGTATATAGAGAGCCTTTGGGTACGTTAAGGGGAGATTTCCACTCGAGGGATTTTTTCCTGGACCCCTTTCTCCCTCAAGTTTAGCCCCATTGCTTTTGAGATTTTAAGATGTTCGCCCTAGTAGTTTGGACATTTTAAGACATTTTGCCTCATTTCTGTCAATTTTAAGGCCTTTACCTTACCTTATGATACCTTATGATGTGTTCGCCACTCTTCTAGCGGCACCAAGGAGCGCGACGCCCCTCGTTATGGGTGGTGATTTGGTGCAGTAGACTGTTTGAAGCGACAGCTCGCTCCCTTGCGAGGATGGGCTCGTCTGGCACTTTTTGCAGTTCGACATCTAGGGCTCTCTTGAAGTTGTCTAACAAGATGTCCCTCATGTCTCTTACTCGCCGTGGGAGTTTGTTGAAGAGACATGGGCCTCTGTGTGATAACCAGCCCTCTCGCAGAGAGCCCATAGCACCTCTGTTATTCATCCGGGGGATTTCGCATTCCCAGCCTCTCCTATCACTGAATTTCATGACTATCGGAGTATGTAGGTTTGATACTAAACCCTCTGCGATTTTCCACGTGTATATTATTAGGTAACGTTCTCTTCTACGTTCCAGTGAGTACAGATTCAGTGCTCTTAAACGCTCCCAATAGTGTAGATGTTTTATCGAACTTATATGCGAAGTGAAATTTCTTTGTACACTCTCTACGTCATTTATTTCACCTGCTTTGTATGGGGATGTTAATACGCTACAGTATTCAAGCCGCGGTAGCACTAGAGATTTGAAGAGCGTTATCATAGGCAATTCACCGCGTGTTTTAAAAGTACGCAGAATCCAACCCGTTAGACGTTTCGCAGCCGCCACTTTGACCTGGTTATGTACTTTGAAACCCATATTTTCAGACATTAATACCCCAAGGTCTTTCACACTGTCTTTCCGTTCTATTATGTGGTTAGATTCTGTTAAGTAATTTGTAATTTCTTTAACACCATTATTATCTCCGTACCGTATTAATTGGAATTTTTCCTCATTGAATTGCATGTTGTTTTCCCTGGTCCACTGGAACACTACATTCATGTCTTCCTGCAGTCGGCCCGTGTCCTCTTGTGTGTTTACTATCTTGCTTAATTTTGTGTCATCAGCAAAAGACGACACCGTACTGTGTCTGGTGTTGGTATCTATGTCACAAATTAGTATGAGGAACAGAAGGGGCGCTAGCACTGTTCCTTGGGGCACTGAGCTTTTGACATCCGAAGGCTCAGATGTGACTTGGTTTACTGCTACTGATTGTTTTCGGTTTACGAGGAAATTGTATATCCACCGTCCGATTTTCCCAGTTATACCTTTTGCTTTCAGTTTGTGGGCTATTATACCATGGTCACATTTATCAAATGCCTTAGCAAAATCGGTTTGTAAATGACATCCACGTTTTTCTTTTCTTCTAGCGCTTTAAGAATTTTGTCATAGTGTTCCAAAAGTTGTGAGAGACATGATCTTCCCGCTCTGAACCCATGTTGACCGGTGTTGTGTAGTTCATTTGTCTCCATGAATGTTGAAATTTTGCTTCGCAGGACTCGCTCGAAAACTTTACTGATGTGAGAGGTTAGAGCTACCGGGCGGTAGTTTTTTGGTAGTGCTTTACTCCCTCCTTTATGCAGTGGGGCAATTATTGCGTTTTTCAAGCTATCTGGTATGTCACCAGTGTCTAGACTCCTTCTCCACATTATAGCCAGGGGTTTTGAGAGGTTTTCCTTACATTTCTTCATTAGGATCGAATTCCATGAGTCCGGGCCTGGTGCCGAGTGGGATGGCATGTTGGAAATGGCCTCTTCTATGTCTTTTGGACCGAAATCAATATCCAGCATCTGAGGGGTTTCCGTGGGGGAGGTTTCCATGAAAAATATATTTTGGTCTCTGATGACTTTTGTTTCATCAGGCTCACTGAATGCCATTTCATACTGCCTGCTTAAGAGTTCGCTCATTTCCTTTTTGTCCCCTGTGAAAGAGCCGTCCCCTTTTCTCAGTGGGCCGATGTTTGATGTTGTTTTAGCCTTTTGTTTGGCGTATGGCGTTTGGCTTTCGTGCCATTAAGGTGTAAAATTTTTCCTGGCGAGCGAAAGCGAGCCTGTAATTTAAGAGCAACCGGCCTCCGGCCGGGAAATTTTTCTACCGAAAAATGTACAAATTTATCTTAAAAGGGGGTCTAGGGGGTGTAATTTTTAGCTTGATGAAAACGTAGGGAACAAACTAAATATCTCCCCTTAACCCCTTCAGCACCATTACCTAAATTTCATCCTATTCTGGTTAACATTAGACGATTTCCTTTAGTTTATAATCTACGTCAACGACTCAAATGAGTAAATACGATCTAAAAAAATACTAAGCATTTTTTTTTTTTTTTTTTTTCACTGTAAACTTTTAGCTTGAAGGGGCATTAGGGGATAGGGTGGTGGCTTGTGAGCGTTCTATTATCTTGAAGGGGTGTCTGGGAAGGCGATTTGTATCGTTTAAGGGGGCAAGCTAAAATTACATTGAATATTTATAGCATATGAATAGGAGCCTTTTATTGACGTTTCGCATACACCTAAATTGGCCTGATGAAACTATATATATATATATATATATATATATATATATATATATATATATATATATATATATATATATATATATACGAAGCGTCAATAAGGTGCTCCTCCTCATGGTGTTTATATTAATTCTGTCAACATTTCTTGAGTTTATTTTTGTATAATACATTGTTCGAAAATGACAAAAGCAATCACATTCCTCAATAAAAAATA
>CM064519.1:52710333-52757833 GCA_032716605.1 Paralithodes platypus | reverse complement strand
AAATCGTCTTTATGTAGATAGAGTACAATTTTTAAAAACGTCGCTGGTACAGATGGGGTTAAGGGGAGATGGGTCGATTTTCTGTTTTCCCTTCTTCCTCATGTTTAGCCCCATTAGTTTTCAGATTTTAAGACGTTGGGCCCATTAGTTTGGCGATTTTAAGACCTTTCGGGGCGCCTCCAATCTTTGTCAATATTAAGACTTTTCGTGTCATTTAAGTGTCGATTTTTCCTGGCGAGTGATAGCAAGCCTGTAATTTTAGAAGGAAAATTTTCTACCGAAACATTTCCAAATTTATCTTAAAAGGGAATCTAGGGGGTGTTTTTAAAAGTTTGATGGAGGTCTAAGGAGCAAGCTAAAAACTTCCCTTGCAATGGGGATGAGTCAATTTCTCGCTAGCTTAAAACAAAATGTATAGGTACGGTCACGCTAATAAGTCATGTCCCAGCTGTCATTACGTTTGGCTCGCTCTGGGCTGTATTAATGTCTGTCAGATGTTGAATAGGGTGGGTAAGTGTAGGAACATGTTTGTATATTTCACTCGATATGAAGAAATGAAGCTTAGATATGGCTGATACCAATGATTGATCAAAACATACTTGGTGCCGAGTCATCACTTATTAGCGCGACTGTACCTTAACCCGTTCAATACCAGTGCCGTCTTTTTAGCTTTACTCTGGCTACTATTAGACGATTTTAGTCAGTAAACAATTGGCCTCCAGCAGTTATCAAGCTTCTAACTATCTCCCTTAACCATTTTTACTACCACAGATCCGTCTTAAACAGCACAAAATCGTCAAAATATAGCTAGAATACATTTAAAAAGACGTTGCCCGTACAAAATGGGTTAAGAGTAGCTTGAGTAAAATTTGAAAACAAAAACCCGTGGCTGGTACCGAAGGGGTTAATGCAGACAGAGATGTAGCGAGAGAGAGAAAGTGAATGTAGCGGTAAGGCACGAGACCTGGGTTAAGTCCTGCTATATTATGCTGACCAACACACTACACACAGACAGACTCATAGTTGTTGTTATACTACTGGGTACTGATGACCTACATTTTTTTTTTTAGTGGTTTCCCCAGGAGGCCTATATCCACTTTGATGAGTATACTAGTGTTGGTGTTTTCTCTCTCTCTCTCTCTCTCTCTCTCTCTCTCTCTCTCTCTCTCTCTCTCTCTCTCTCTCTCTCTCTCTCTCTCTCTCTCTCTCTCTCTCTCTCTCTCTCTCTCTCTCTCTCTCTCTCTCTCTCTCTCTCTCTCTCTCTCTCTCTCTCTCTCTCTCCTGAGATACCACGAGACCTGGGTTAAGTGGTGCTATATTATGCTGACCAACACACTACATACAGACAGACACATAGTTGTTATTATACTACTACTGGGTACTGATGACCTACTGGGGTATATTAGTGTTGTTGTCCTTTCTCTAACCCAGCGTGGAAGGTCTATCATTACTCAAAAACACATACACAAACACACACACTATCTCACTCACTCTCACTCTCTGCAAGTGGTCATGACACTTGCAGATGAACTCCGACTGAAGAGACATGGTACCTGGTATCTTGCCTAGGGTGTTTGTTACCAGCAAAGCATTGGGTATGATCTACTGTATATGCTCTTAGAAAGGGGTGAAGAGTGTAGACCCATTTGATGTATCCTATGGGAGATGCAACCTCTACCTCCGTGATGGCATGCACCTTAACGACAGGGACAAGACTCAGCTGGGTGATTTCCTATTGTTTTTTTTGTTTTTTTTTTCTACTGACGGTAAAATTCAAAGTTCCCATCAAGATTTATCAGTTTTTTTTTAAGATTTTGTAGTGAAATATGATGTTAATTGTATAAACTTGGTTAATCTTGGTCTTAATATGATGCAGACACATAGTGGTTTCATATTTGTCCATTAAGTATCGAACATTTAGCTGCTAAGAGATTTAATTTATCTTCAGCTGAAAAGAGACAGAGTATAGTTCACCATCTTTTCAGCTCGCGGACTGCAATCAATAATGTCACATTAACCTCTACCTAACTACCGGTACTCTAACTAGCCTATACCCTGAAAAAGAGTACAGAATCACCAGTGGTTGGTTGCCTTTCAGCAAACAGCGAGAGATCCCTCAGAATAGAAGAGTGCTCCTCAACCACTGGAAGAGGGCACCACCGGCACTTTATTTTTAGTTTGAAGGAAGTCTGGGCAGGCGTTTTTCTTAGCCTTGGGGGACAAACTAAAATACATTGCTCGAAACTGGCCAAATCAACCCCGCATATATCAAAGAGATAATAATAGCTTAACTACCACCAGAGTGGAAATCTAAATGGAGCTAGAAAAAGAGGTTGACAGAGAACCAGATAGAAGAATAAGGTCTGAGAGTTTGCCAGTGCGAGGTGGAACAGGCTAGGTTATGACCGGTTAGAGTGGATAACTTGGGAGAGGCCTACTGGAGTGAACTGATTGAGGCTGATGATGATTATAATGATGATGTACATTTAAAACACGTGGTGAATTACCTATGATAACGCTCTTCAAATGTCTAGTGCTACCGCGGCTTGAGTACTGTAACGTATTAACATCCCCATACAAAGCAGGCGAAATAAACGATCTAGAGAGTGTACAAAGGAATTTCACCTCGCATATAAACTCGGTAAAACATTTACAATACTGGGAGCGTTTAAGATCACTGAAACTGTACTCGTTGGAGCGTAGAAGAGAACGTTACCTAATAATATACACTTGTAAAATCGCAGAGAGTTTAGTACCAAACCTACATACCCCGATAGTCATGAAATTCAGTGATAGAAGAGGCTGGGAATGCGATATCCCCCGGATGAAAAACCGAGGTGCTATTGGCTCTCTACAAGAGGGTTGGTTATCACACTGTTCACACAGATGCCCATGTCTCTTCAACAAACTCCCACGGCGAGTAAGAGACATGAGGGGCGTCTCGTTAGACAACTTCAAGAGAGCCCTCGATGTCGAACTGCAAAAAGTGCCAGACGAGCCCATCTTTGCAGGGGAGCGTCCTGCCCCTTCGAACAGTCTGCTGCACCAAAACACAACCCACAACGAGGGGCGATGCGCTCCTCGGTGCCACTAGGAGAGTGGCGAACACAACCTTAGGCGACCTTAGGTAGGATGGCTAACATTAGAAGATTTTGTTCTCATAATCAAGACACTAAACGTGAAAACTCTGCTTCGACCTGATTAGCTGATTGTGTCCGAATAGCATTTTTTAGGTGAAAACAAAATATATATATACTACTTAATACCGTCAACCAATCCGTTTGAAGTAGAGTTTTGTTGTTCAAAGTGACCAGGTGCAAATTAGTCAAGTTAAAAACAATACTATAATGCTCTTGATTTTTTTCTTCTACCTAATGCTACTGTAGACTATGACCAACTATGACTATGCTAGACTACTATAGACTATGACTAACTGTGACTATGATAAACTACTGTAGACTATGACTAACTATGACTATGATAGACTACTATAGACTATGACTAACTGTGACTATGATAAACTACTGTAGACTATGACTAACTATGACTATGATAGACTACTACAGACTATGACTAACTTTGACTATGATAAACTACACTATGATAGACTACTACAGACTATGACTAACTTTGACTATGATAAACTACTGTAGACTATGACTAACTATGACTATGATAGACTACTACAGACTATGACTAACTTTGACTATGATAAACTACTGTAGACTATGACTAACTATGACTATGATGGACTACTATAGACTATGGTAGACTCCTGTAGACTGATAGCAAACTGTAAACTACTGTATACTATGACTAACTATGACGGACTACTGTAGACTGACTAACTATGACTATGATGGACTACTGTAGACTATGACTACCTATGACTATGATAGACTACTGTGACTATGACTACCTGTTACTATGATGGACTACTGTAGACTATGACTATGTACGGTGTCGTCTTTTGCTGATGACACAAAATTAAGCAAGATAGTAAACACACAAGAGGACACGGGCCGACTGCAGGAAGACATGAATGTAGTGTTCCAGTGGACCAGGGAAAACAACATGCAATTCAATGAGGACAAATTCCAATTAATACGGTACGGAGATAATAATGGTGTTAAAGAAATTACAAATTACTTTACAGAATCTAACCACATAATAGAATGGAAAGACAGTGTGAAAGACCTTGGGGTATTAATGTCTGAAAATATTGGTTTCAAAGTACATAACCAGGTCAAAGTGGCGGCTGCGAAACGTCTAACTGGTTGGATTCTGCGTACTTTTAAAACACGCGGTGAATTGCCTATGATAACGCTCTTCAAATCTCTAGTGCTACCGCGGCTTGAATACTGTAGCGTATTAACATCCCCATACAAAGCAGGTGAAATAAATGACGTAGAGAGTGTACAAAGAAATTTCACTTCGCATATAAGTTCGATAAAACATCTACACTATTGGGAGCGTTTAAGAGCACTGAATCTGTACTCACTGGAACGTAGAAGAGAACGTTACCTAATAATATACATGTGGAAAATCGCAGAGGGTTTAGTACCAAACCTACATACTCCGATAGTCATGAAATTCAGTGATAGGAGAGGCTGGGAATGCGAAATCCCCCGGATGAATAACAGGGGTGCTATGGGCTCTCTGCGAGAGGGCTGGTTATCACACAGAGGCCCACGTCTCTTCAACAAACTCCCACGGCGAGTAAGAGACATGAGGGACATCTCGTTAGACAACTTCAAGAGAGCCCTAGATGTCGAACTGCAAAAAGTGCCAGACGAGCCCATCCTCGCAAGGGAGCGAGCTGTCGCTTCAAACAGTCTACTGCACCAAATCACCACCCATAACGAGGGGCGTCGTGCTCCTTGGTGCCGCTAGAAGAGCGGCGAACACATCCAAAGGTATCCAAAGGTAAGGTATGACTAACTATGACTATGATAGACTACTGTAGACTATGACTAACTATGACTATGATAGACTACTGTGACTATGACTACCTGTTACTATGATAGGCTACTGTAGACAATGACTACCTATGACTATGATAGACTACTGTGACTATGACTACCTGTTACTATGATGGACTACTGTAGACTATGACTAACTATGACTATGATAGACTACTGTAGACTATGACTAACTATGACTATGATAGACTACTGTGACTATGACTACCTGTTACTATGATAGACTACTGTAGACTATGACTAACTATGACTATGATAGACTACTGTGACTATGACTACCTGTTACTATGATAGACTACTGTAGACTATGACTAACTGTGACTATGATGGACTACTGTAGACTATGACTACCTATGACTATGATAGACTACTGTAGACTATGACTACCTGTGACTATGATAGACTACTGTAGACTATGACTAACTATGACTATGATGGACTCCTGTAGACTATGACTACCTATGACTATGATAGACTACTGTGACTATGACTACCTGTTACTATGATGGACTACTGTAGACTATGACTAACTATAACTATGATAGACTACTGTAGACTATGACTACCTGTTACTATGATAAACTACTGTAGACTATGACTAACTGTGACTATGATAGACTACTGTTGACTATGTCTAACTATGACTATGATAGATTACTGTAGACTATGACTAACTGTGACTATAATAGACTACTGTAGACTATGACTAACTGTGACTATAATAGACTACTGTAGACTATGACTGACTATAACTATAATAGACTACTGTAGACTATGACTAACTGTGACTATAATAGACTACTGTAGACTATGATTAACTGTAACTATAATAGACTACTGTAGACTATGACTCACTGTGACTATAATAGACTACTGTAGACTATGACTAACTGTGACTATGATAGACTACTGTAGACTATGACTAACTATAACTATAATAGACTACTGTAGACTATGATAGCCTACTGTAGACTATGACTAACTGTGACTATAATAGACTACTGTAGACTATGACTAACTGTGACTATAATAGACTACTGTAGACTATGACTGACTATAACTATAATAGACTACTGTAGACTATGACTAACTATAACTATAATAGACTACTGTAGACTATGACTCACTGTGACTATAATAGACTACTGTAGACTATGACTAACTGTGACTATGATAGACTACTGTAGACTATGACTAACTATAACTATAATAGACTACTGTAGACTATGATAGCCTACTGTAGACTATGACTAACTATAACAACAATAGACTACCGTAGATTAACTGTGGTTGGTGTGGGTATCTTGTGGTATATCTGTAATACTACCCACCTTACCTGTCCACCCAACTCTCACTCCTACTCACCCTCCTCACTCCTTCCACTCTGCTCAACATTAACCTCTATAACTCACAAACGACTACAGTAATCGAGCTATTATGTCTAGCATTTGGGAAGGGTCAATAGGGAATAGGCATGGAAATTTTACAGCCCGTTTTCTCGCCCTTTTTTAGTTAAGCCGCTGTGACACGAGCGCATTTTCCGTCAATTTTCCATGAGCAAGTTTTTTCTCGTAGTATTTCGGGACATTTTCGCACTGGTATCGATAACTACACTGAAGGTAGATTATGTTGGGCGGCTGAATTCTGATAAAGTGTAATTTTTAAAGCTTCCTGATCATAATTGCCCGTAAAAATTGCTTGAAAAAGGGCTCGTGTGACAGAGGTTAGGGCTCACGATATCTGGTCTACCTACTTGGAACAGAGACTAGTAGTACTATGCCAGCAGGATTTTCGGCTACAGCTGTTTTGTAACATGGATTACATCATGTAAATTATTGTCAAGCAATCGCTTGAGGAGGTTAAAAGCAGTTATATGGAATAGTTTGTATCTCAAATACTATGCGGCCCATTACGGGGAGATACTCTAAGTGGAAAGAGAGAGAGATTGTGAAGTGCACTGCACACATTATAGAGTGTGCAAAATACTAACTACTTTCTTCCTGAACTGCTATGCTGAAGAACTATTTACAATTTCCCAGGGAAGTTTGTACCTGGTAGAACAGATATTAAATGTCAGATATAGTATGTCACATACTAGTGCTAAACCCTCCAATTCCAACTTTCATCCATGGCTCCGTGTTGCATTCGTATTGAGGCTAAACATTATGTTATAATCCACATTGTCAAATTTATTTGTAATTACTTTCAAGACTTCAGTGAGTTGACCTAGTAGTCTACGAGCTTCCAACGAAAATATACCAAAATCTCTCAACCGGTCCTCATAGCTCGGTTTTCTAATCAATGGAATAAGCATTGTATCCCTTACTTGGACTCTATCTAGTCGCTCCATCTTCTTCCTAGCATATTCTAGGAGAGGGCGTATAGAACTCTGTTGATAGTAAGGGTTATCTCCTTATCTTTATATTTAGAGTATTGTGTAAAATAACCCAATAATTTCTGAGCTTTTTTTCTCTACTAACTCACAACTTCATTTTCTATATTGTGTCACTACGGATATAACCAGTAGCCTCTAACTCACGAACTATATTGTGTTGTAGCCATTATGGAAGGAAATATACCTCTAAATTAACCATACAAATACTATACTCTATTATGTTAACACACAAACAAAATATATATATTTTTGTTTACGAGAATCAAAGGTAAAAAGGCGTCATGGTGCTGAAGGGGTTAAAAACTGGAGAGGTCCCTGAAGACTGGAACCTGGACGAAGTGAAAAGGGGGTATCATGAGTGTACTATTCGCCCACTACTAACCAGATCAAATGTGAAACAGTATTCTAGATGATCCTCACAGGGATATGAAGGTTTTGGTGTTAATTTGATGGTCACTTTATCACTGCACGGTATAGTAAGCCCTTAATATTTTGCCAGAAAGTTTTCAATAACAGATTTTTACGCCTCATCCCCCCCCACACACACACACACAAGTTCAAGCCATCACTCCCCGTCTCTCAATTTCTCTCTCTCTCTCTCCCAAACACACATACACATACACACACACAGTCGACCCCTCCCCACCAAAAGAAAAAGACAGACAAAAATAAATAACTAAATAAATAGGTATAAAAAAGGGAATACATCCGCGTATCGTGAACCTATTGAGAACAAGGCGGGTGAGGGAGGGGTGTGGATTTCGTGTGGCTGGGAAGCAAAGGACCAAACAGGCTTCTCGTTCCTGTTTATTTCCCCCGTGTGTGGTTGAGTTTGTGTCTGTTCCCACCATCATCGTCAGTCAGTGGGGCGTCAGTTGGGCCCGAACCTTAATATGGACCTCACTCTCTGGTTCATATAGGTCCATTTATTTGTGTATATTATTAACAGGCACAGTCGCAGCTATAAAGTCTGTTCCCACCATCTCACTCAGTGGCGTCAGTTGGGTCAGAACCTCAAATTCTGGCAGATATAGGTCCATTTATTTGTGTACATTATTGGCATACACAGTCGCAGTCAGAAATTTCTCAGTGGCGTCATTTGGCTCAGGACCTCTTTATGGACCTCACACTCTAAGGGCATTCATTTGTGTACATTATCAACATACACAGTCGCAGTCGTAAATTCGGTTTACATTTTGAATCCTCGAACGTACGTATTCAAATGATACTGAAAGTCAAGATTGATATGTAAACACTCCTTTATGTTGGTAGATTACAAGTGAACAATATCGTGTCGCTGTCGTATGTTCATGGATTACAATACCAAACTACTCCTCCCAGATTTGTAGTGCCTAAATATAGAATACAGTGCTACACCTCTTATGTTTGGAGTGCCAAAGTGAACAGAACAGTGCCACTCCTCTCATGATCACTGATACAGTGCCTCTATAGCTTCCCGGTACCAAACTGACTATATGGTGCCGCTCCTTCCATTCGCGGTGCTCAAGTAAATAATACGGTTCCGTTCCTCTTATGTTCATGGTTTAAAGTGAACAATACCGCATCACTCCTATCATGTATGCAGTGTGCAAATGAACAATACCACATCACTAATCACATGTAGCCTATGCAGTGAGCAAGTGAACAATACCGAGTCATTGCTTTTATGTACCTTTACCTTTAGATACCTTTAGATGTGTTCGCCGCTCTTCTAGCGGCACCAAGGAGCGCGACGCCCCTCGTTATGGGTGGTGATACGTGGTGATGGTGGTACGCAGTATGCCAATGAACAATATTGTACCACTCACATCATATACGCAGTGAGAGAGTGAACAATACCGCATCTTTCCTTTCATGTACGCAGTGTGCAGTGTGCACCACTCATATCATATACGCAGTGAGCAAGTGAACAATACCGCATCATTCCTCTCATGTACGCAGTCTACAAGTAAGTAGTACCTCGTCATTGCTCTCATGTACGCAGTGTGCCAGTGAACTACATCACTCATATTATAGACGCAGTGAGGAAGTGAACTATACCGCATCACTCATATATACGCAGTGAGCAAGTGAACAATACCTCGTCATTTCTCCATGTTCGCGGTGTCACAATAAACAGTAAGATACTCCTGGCCTCATGTTGCCGGCGCCCTAACATGCCCACCATCCCCGCGCACCAACCCTCACCAGGTACCGTGACCAAGGTGACAGAGGTTACCATCAACCCCCAGCAACTGCCAGGCGTGAGGGCTGTCCGCTACTACCATGTCTCTGTGCCCGGTCCTTCTACTGCCCGGTCCTCTGTAGGTAGTCCACAGTGAGTACAGCGGTGTTGAGTAGCTTTGGTCCTCTAATATAATCATAATATGTATGGTGCACTGTCTAAATAATTTTGCATTCCTTATGTTCCACCTGTTCCTCCACAGAGGGGCTTTATATAGCCTGTAGATTCCATCGCTGGTCACGATTAACCCATAAACTATTACGTGCCTTTATCAATGTTTAACCCAAGGGCTGCGAAATTACTTTCGGAATGTTTTACTGGGCGAATGCAATGTTCCTTTCGGAAGATGGCACTTACAAACAACAACCAAAAATGCCCCAGTGCAGGTGAAATGGAAGCAATATGTGATTAGGTGGCATGTCTCCTTATCATTTTCTCCTGTCCTCCCCTTACATGTGTCTTACCCCCCTCCCCCCCATTTCTCCCTCGACTTACTCCATCCTCCTTTATTCTACTTTTTCCTTCCCCTCTCCCTCCCTCCTGCCTCAAATATGTTCTGTCACCCTCCTCTACATTCCCTCTACCTCCCTCCTCCCTTATGCATGCACAAGAGACGACCAGAGCTGTCAGTGTGGCTCTAGCCTCCAGAGAGTGTACATCTATGTCGCTCTCCCTTGTATGCATTCGCCACCCTTCCCGTCACAATAGTACAGCTTTTCACTGGATATTTGCTTTTTACACCTATTTTTTGTTTTTTTAATGTTCACATGTTAATATACAAGTAACACATGTGCATATGGAGCAGTAATATTGCTTTATATGATCAATATAGCGAATATTGCCTGAATTGACCTCTAAAGGTCCCGCAGTGGTGGACATTTAAAAAATATGTCTGTCGCATTTTACAAGTTAAATGGCGAAATGCAATGTGCCTCGGTAAAGAAAAAATATCTAGGTTGGCTAAAAAAAACTATGAGGCTGTAGTAGTAATTTGATGCCATTTTCACTCATACGACCACCATCACACGCTCACACCAGCTATTGAGCTCCATTAGTTTTGAGATTTTAAGATTTTCGACCCATTAGTTTGGCGATTTTGATCACGTTTGCCCCATTTCTTTGTCAATTTTAAGACCTTTCGTGCCAGGTAGGTGTCAATTGTTGCCTGGCAATCGATAGCTAGCCTGTAATTTAGGAGGAAGCGGCTTTTTTACCGGAAAATGTAGAAATATATTTCGAAGGTGGGTCTTAGGAATATTTTCTTAAGCTATAAGTCTAGGGAGCAAACTTGAACAAAAAATAAATACAAACTAAAATATAAAAATAGCCTTAATCGAGACAGTTTGCACACTGTATACATTATATGTAAACTTGACAGTAGCCTATATTATACGACATTCGAAACTGAATAAAAATCGTCTAGAAATAGCCAGAATGAAGTTGAAAAGACGGCACCGGTATTCAAAGGGTTAACTCTCGAGAAATCAACTACTAAGGGATTCAATTTACCGTCAATTGAAATTAGTGTTGCCAATTTAGCTACTTTCCCGCTAGATCGTGAGGTATTTACTTCGATCTAGAGGCAAATTCTTACATCTAGCGACAAGAATTTAGCGATATTCCGTAAATCTGAGCCATGCTAGAGCAATATTGTAGAGATTGTGCCATTATTCTAGTGATTTTCGGCATTTATTTACTATCTAGCGGACCGACTATAGTACTATTGACGGGTAGGTATGCTTGTGACCGCTAAAATTACGGGTATTAGCTTGATATCCAATATTTTGATAAATGGATATTGATCGTGATCATTTACTGTAATTGGGAGGAAGCGGCCTTCGGCCGCGATATTATTCTACCGAAAAATATATAAATTTATCTTGAAGGGGGTTCTTGGGATGTTATTTTTAAGCTTTATGGAGGTCTAGGGAGGAAACTAAAAAATAATAATAAAATATATATATATATATATATATATATATATATATACTGTATATAAGCAAATAAATAAGCCCATTCCCCCTTAATTAACAGTGCAGCCCTTTGAATCCTACAGACCAATTTCTAAGCTGAACAAAATCGTCTAAGGATAGCCAGAATAAACTGTTAACCCTCTCACGTTCTTGACGCAATTTTGAGCCTATTAGGGATACTTTAAAGCCTTTGTTACCATGAGGGGTATTTAGAAACCTTTAGTTTAGTTACTTCAACCTCTGCAGTTGTCTTTGAGTTAGCTGTGGGCAGAAAACTAATTTTGGAGAGGTAATTATAAGAGTGAGAGAACTCTATTTAGTATTGCTAATCTGGCAACCTCTGCGTCATATGGTCATGAGAGGGTTAACACGCGTCATGATCCTTAAGGAGTTAATTTTTTGACTACAGTACAACGAAATATAATCTGAATAAAATCGTCTAATAATCGTCTAATAATATCTATAATCATAAGAAACACCACTGTAAATATCATGGGTATACACATGGTACCGTGTGCCAAAGGTGTGTATAATCATTAGGTATACTGATTGTCATATACCTTTTCTAACTGGTATAAGACATGTTTATTACACCAAGATACCATTAACTTAACCCCTTCTGTACCTGCGATGCCTTTTTAACTCGATTCATAGCTATATTTAGAGGATTGTGTGCAGTTTGAGAAGGATCTGTGGTCTTAAAAGGGGTTAAGTGAAATATTTCGAAGCCCGATAATTGCTGGAGATTCTTTGTTAAACTGAAGAAAATCGCCTAATAGTAGCCGGAATAAAGCTAAAAGGAATGCACCGGTATTGAAAGGGTTAAAAGGTGAGATTATTACGGACACTTTAAGGGGAGATTTCCACTTGAGGGATTTTTTTCTTGACTCCTTTCTCCCTCATGATTTGCCCCATTGTTTTTTATAATTTTAAGACGTTCGCCCCATTATTTTGACGATTTTAAGAACTTTCAACCCATTTCTGTAAATTTTAAGACCTTTCGTGCCATTTAGGTGTCGATTTTTTCCTGGCGAGCGATAGCGAGCCTGTAATTTAAGAGGAACCGGCTTTCAGCCGGTTTATCTTGAAAGGGACTCAAAGGGGTGTAATCTTAAGCTTGAAGGATATCTAGGGACCAAACTAAAAACCTCCCCTTAAGCCGGTATCACACGAGAGCTTTTATAGTCAACATTCGATGATCAGCATTTTTATGGCAGCATTTCTGGAATATTTTACACTGGTATTGGAAACTAGACTGATGATAGATGAGTTTAGGTGACCGAAATAATGAAAATGTTGACCTCATAAGCTGCCAGACCAGTGTTGAGGGATAAAGCGCTCGTGTGATACCGGCTTTAGCTAAATGTATAGAGTATTATCTAGGCCAGAGGAATGGCAACTAACTCTAACCCACTTGTATAATTATGCAGTGCTAGTCAGTGCTAGTTAGTGGTCATGTAGAACACTTTCAGATGTAACGATTATGCGATTGTATTATGTGATTGTATTAATTGATTGTATTAATTGATTGTATTATGTGATTGTATTAATTGATTGTATTATGTGATTGTATTGAGATTGTATTGGGATTGTATTGAGATTGTATTGGGATTGTATTGAGATTGTATTGAGATTGTATTGGGATTGTATTAATTGATTGTATTATGTGATTGTATTAATTGATTGTATTAATTGATTGTATTATGTGATTGTATTAATTGATTGTATTATGTGATTGTATTAATTGATTGTATTAATTGTATTATGTGATTGTATTGATTGATTGTATTATTGATTGTATTGATCGATTGTATTGATTGATTGTATTGATTGTATTGATTGATTGTATTAATTGATTGTATTAATTGATTGTATTAATTGATTGTATTATGTGATTGTATTATTGATTGTATTCCGGGTATTTTTCATTGTAGTATTGATTGTATTATGTGATTGTATTATGTGATTGTATTAATTGATTGTATTAATTGATTGTATTATGTGATTGTATTATGTGATTGTATTAATTGATTGTATTATGTGATTGTATTAATTGATTGTATTATGTGATTGTATTAATTGATTGTATTATGTGATTGTATTAATTGTATGTATGTGTATGAGAGAGAGATAGATAGATGAATAGATAGATAGAGAGAGAGAGAGAGATAAGAATCGACATAATTTTGAGTGTTAAGGGGAGATCTCCACTTAAGGGATTTTTTTCTTGACCCCTTTCTCCCTCATGTTTAGCCCCATTGCCTTTGATATTATAAAACGTTTGCCCCATTACTTTAGCGATTTTAAGAACTTTTACCCCATATTAAGACCTTTCGTGCAATTCAGGTGTCGATTTTATCCTGGCGAGCGATAGCGAGCCTGTAATTTAAGAGGAACCGGCTTTTGGCCGGGACATTTTTCTACCGAAAAATGTACAAATTTATCTTGAAAGGGACTCAAGGGGGTGTAATTTTAAGCTTGATGGAGGTCTAGGGAACAAACTAAATACCTCCCCTTAACTACATACGGTACTACAGACTTCAAATACCTCCCCTTAACTACATACGGTACTACAGACTTCAAATACCTCCCCTTAACTACATACGGTACTACAGACTTCAAATACCTCCCCTTAACTACATACGGTACTACAGACTTCAAATACCTCCCCTTAACTACATACGGTACTACAGACTTCAAATACCTCCCCTTAACTACATACGGTACTACAGACTTCAAATACCTCCCCTTAACTACATACGGTACTACAGACTTCAAATACCTCCCCTTAACTACATACGGTACTACAGACTTCAAATACCTCCCCTTAACTACATACGGTACTACAGACTTCAAATACCTCCCCTTAACTACATACGGTACTACAGACTTCAAATACCTCCCCTTAACTACATACGGTACTACAGACTTCAAATACCTCCCCTTAACTACATACGGTACTACAGACTTCAAATACCTCCCCTTAACTACATACGGTACTACAGACTTCAAATACCTCCCCTTAACTACATACGGTACTACAGACTTCAAATACCTCCCCTTAACTACATACGGTACTACAGACTTCAAATACCTCCCCTTAACTACATACGGTACTACAGACTTCAAATACCTCCCCTTAACTACATACGGTACTACAGACTTCAAATACCTCCCCTTAACTACATACGGTACTACAGACTTCAAATACCTCCCCTTAACTACATACGGTACTACAGACTTCAAATACCTCCCCTTAACTACATACGGTACTACAGACTTCAAATACCTCCCCTTAACTACATACGGTACTACAGACTTCAAATACCTCCCCTTAACTACATACGGTACTACAGACTTCAAATACCTCCCCTTAACTACATACGGTACTACAGACTTCAAATACCTCCCCTTAACTACATACGGTACTACAGACTTCAAATACCTCCCCTTAACTACATACGGTACTACAGACTTCAAATACCTCCCCTTAACTACATACGGTACTACAGACTTCAAATACCTCCCCTTAACTACATACGGTACTACAGACTTCAAATACCTCCCCTTAACTACATACGGTACTACAGACTTCAAATACCTCCCCTTAACTACATAGGGTACTACAGACTTCAAATACCTCCCCTTAACTACATACGGTACTACAGACTTCAAATACCTCCCCTTAACTACATACGGTACTACAGACTTCAAATACCTCCCCTTAACTACATAGGGTACTACAGACTTCAAATACCTCCCCTTAACTACATAGGGTACTACAGACTTCAAATACCTCCCCTTAACTACATAGGGTACTACAGACTTCAAATACCTCCCCTTAACTACATAGGGTACTACAGACTTCAAATACCTCCCCTTAACTACATAGGGTACTACAGACTTCAAATACCTCCCCTTAACTACATAGGGTACTACAGACTTCAAATACCTCCCCTTAACTACATAGGGTACTACAGACTTCAAATACCTCCCCTTAACTACATAGGGTACTACAGACTTCAAATACCTCCCCTTAACTACATAGGGTACTACAGACTTCAAATACCTCCCCTTAACTACATAGGGTACTACAGACTTCAAATACCTCCCCTTAACTACATAGGGTACTACAGACTTCAAATACCTCCCCTTAACTACATAGGGTACTACAGACTTCAAATACCTCCCCTTAACTACATAGGGTACTACAGACTTCAAATACCTCCCCTTAACTACATAGGGTACTACAGACTTCAAATCACTTTATTTTGGTGATTTCAACGGTGGGTAAAGAAGTCATCCCCGAGCCTTAAGGGGAGGTGGGTCGTGTTTATGGTCTCCCTTCTTCCTCGTGTTTAGCCCCATTAGTTTTCAGATTTTTTAAGACGTTCGGCCCATTAGTGTGGCGATTTTAAGAACTTTCGCCCCATTTTGTTGTCAATATTGAAGACCTTTCGTGCTATTTAGGTGTCGATCTTTTTCCTGGTGAACGATAGTGAGCCTGTAATTTTGGAAGAAACCGGCCTTCGGCAGGGACATTTTTCTACCGAAAAATGTACAAATCAATCTAGAAGGGGGATCTAATAGATGTTTGTTTAAAGTTTGATGGAGGGCTAGGGAGGCAACTAGAAACATATATAATAATGAAATAATCGACCAAAAAATAATAATGAAATAATCGACCAAAAAATAATAATGAAATAATCGACCAAAAAATAATAATGAAATAATCGACCAAAAAATAATAATGGAATAATCGACCAAAATATAATAATGAAATAATCGACCAAAATATAATAATGAAATAATCGACCAAAATATAATAATGAAATAATCGACCAAAAAATAATAATGAAATAATCGACCAAAAAATAATAATAAAATCATCGACCAAAAAATAATGATAAAATAATCGACCAAAAAATAATAATAAAATAATCGACCAAAAAATAATATAATAATCGACCAAAAAATAATAATAAAATAATTGACCAAAAAATAATAATAAAATAATCGACCAAAATATAATAATAAAATAATCGACCAAAAAATAATAAATAAATAATCGACCAAAGAATAAAGCCATCCCCGAGTCTTAATACAGTGTTGTTATTCTGGAGGCGCCGGTGAAAGGGGAGGCGATAGGGGGAGTCATGTGGTTTAAGTCGGCTCCTCCTCTTCATACTTTGTTTGTTTGGTCTTTATATATCATTATAATCTACGAACGCCCTACATTTCTAAGCACTTCGCCCTGCAGTATACTTAGTGTGAAGTAGTTAGATGTTAAGGAAGTTGTTAGATTATGATTATATACAGGATATTGTATATATAATGTGATCATTGGCATTTATTCATTTTTTTACATATATATATATATATATATATATATATATATATATATATATATATATACAGTATATACAGATTTTGTTACCTCTTCATAAACTGGATTACAAACGCAATACATATATGATCAACATTTAATACATATATGATCAAAATTTAATACATATATGATCAACATTTAATACATATATGATCAACATTTAATACATATATGATCAACATTTAATACATATATGATCAACATTTAATACATATATGATCAACATTTAATACATATATGATCAACATTTAATACATATATGATCAACATTTAATACATAATATGATCAACATTTAATACATATATGATCAACATTTAATACATAATATGATCAACATTTAATTGAGCTACAGGTAATTCACATATGTCATACATCGGCACTTGAATAATAAAATGAAATTCAAGCATTGCAAAACACGCACGCGCGCACACACACACACACACGTATGCATTCTCTCAAATAAAGAGATAAGAAAATACACATATACAGGTACACACACACATATGCCTGAACACCAATGAATCTAAGAATTACAAAATGCACACACACACATATACTGTACACAAACGCAGTCACACACACACGCACACCTATTAACTATAATCCCGTATTGAATAAAGAGGTGGGTATTGAATTGCATGGAGGTGTGTGGCCAAGGTCGCTACTGCCTCTGCCCCTCACCTGCTGACACGGGACCTAGAAGGGGGGGGGGGGAGAGAGAGAGAGAGAGAGAGAGAGAGAGAGAGAGAGAAGGGAAAAGGAAGAGAGGGCAGACAGAGAGAGAGAGAGAGGGGGTAGGGGGTTAGAGGAAGAATGTGGTGTGTGAGGGTGAGAGTTTGTGTTTTTGTGAGAGAGAGAGAGATAATTTTTAAGGTGGGTAAAAATCTTATAGTGACATTCATAACAAGACGACAGTTCAATATAAACAAAAATGCATATCCTTTGTATGTAATCCAGGGGGTTGTTGGGAAGGTTGGGAGTGTTATTAAATCGATGTCATGCTTGGTGTACGGTAAGAAATTTAGTTTATGAAGTACTGTAGTATCGTGGGAATGATATAGTAATTATGACCACACCACCAACATACCTGTTATAGTTGCTGCGGAGAAGAGGGTAGAAGAGTAGACAGATAGAGATAGATAGTGTTTGTGTGTGTGTGTGAGAGAGAGAGAGAGTGTGTGTGTGTGAGAGAGAGAGAGAGAGAGAGAGAGAGAGGAGAGTGTAGAAGAGTAGACAGAGAGAGAGATAGTGTTTGTGTGTGTGAGAGAGAGAGAGGAGAGAGTGTGTGTGTGTGAGAGAAGGGAGAGAGAGTGTTTGTGTGAGAGAGAGAGAGAGAGAGAAGAGTGTAGAAGAGTAGACAGAGAGATATAGTGTTTGTGTGTGTGTGAGAGAGAGAAAGGGAGAGAGAGTGTGTATGTGTGTGAGAGAGAGAGAGAAGAGGACAAACTTGGCTGGATGGTATTATCTATATCACGGCGGAGAGAGAGATAGATAGATAGGGAGAGAGAGAAGAGAACAAACTTGACTGGATGGTATATAGGCCTATATAATTATATCAAAGCGTAAAGAGAGAGAGAGAGTGAGAGTTAGTGTGTGTATAGAACAAGTGACTGGATGGTTTATGGGTGGAGAAAGGAAGGTCCTGGGTTACTGATTAATTCCAAAGGTTTAGTGTATAGTTGATATTTGACACCAAAGGATATAAGAAAGGCTGACTGGAATAATGTTACCAATACAATAAGACTAGTATTGAAAGAGGGCGAGAGTGAGGAGAATGCTTGATAATATTGTAGAAGTGAAGCGAAGTATAGACAGAGAGAAAAAGAGTAAGTGAGTGATGGGCTGTGATAAAGATGTTTGATAATAGTTTAGGACACGTAGAGAGAGTGTGTGTGTGTGTGAGTGAGCGAGAGAGTGAGTGAATAGTTACAAGGAGCTACAAAAAATGATTTAGTATTCCACTGACCTCGCGGTCCATTCCGGGGAGATACTCGAAATGGAAGGAGAGAGATTGTTGGAGTGCAGACAATGCTTGAACATAGTGCAGGAGAGGTAGATAGAAGTGGAGAGAGAAAAAGAGAGATGAGAGAGAGAGAGAGAGAGAGGGGGGAACTGATCACGAGGACAGCGAGAACATTCAGGGATAGAGACAGGTGGGGGGGGGGGGGGGGGGGTACAGGGAGTGTCCAAGAGAGAGAGAGAGAGAGGGGGGGTGGGGGGGTTGAAGGGGATAGTTAGAGCAGGGTAGAGGTAGGGGGGTAGGGTTGGGATGTAGGGAAGGGGTAGTGAGGGGGGGGGGGGGGGGGGGGCCGAGGGAGAAGAGAAGAGGGGACGATAACTCATGCTGGGGGGCGGGGGGTTAGGACTCGGGGGAGGGGAGATACGAGGTAGTGAGGGAATAGGGAGAGTGGAGAATAATGATAAAGGGGAGAGGTAGGGATGGTAGAGAGGCAGGGAGAGAGATTTGGTAGGGCTAAGATAGAGGGATGGGGTAGGGAGTGAGGGAGGGATGCTGTATAGTGAGATGGAGGGAGGGAGATTCGGTAGGGGTGGTGTAGGGAGTGAGATGTTGAAGTGAGGGGGGTGGAGGAGAGGTGAGGTTGGGAGTGGTAGAGGGGTACTGTAGTGAGGGGGTGAGGGAGTGATGGAAGGAGGGGAGGTATGCTGTAGTGAAGGGGTTCTAGAAGGGAGGGGAGGGATGCTGTGGTGAGGGGATTGGGAGTCAGGGAGGGGGGTGAGGGAGGGAGTAAAGCAGAGTGGTGAGGTTCAGGTGAGACACACAAGGTGCTCGTCAGCCCTCCTGTTACCACCACCACTACCACTACCACACACACCACTACCACCAACAACAACAACACTCCACTACACTACACAGCCTACTACCACCAACATCAACAAGGGGCACTACCATAATAACATCGTCTACTGTAATTATACCTGTGTGTTGTGTGTGGGTGTTATAATAGTTTAAATAGTGCAAAACTGTCGTGCCTAAAACAAAACAGCATTATTTACTAGCAAGTCGTGTAGTAGGCGTTGCTCCATACAGTGAATCTGTTTTGGTCACGTCCTTGTTCACATTACGTGTTCGTCAGTGCGGAGTGCGTAGACTTGCATAAACGGAGGAACTTTGACATTTGCCCGTCCTACCTGAAGCGAATAATTATATCCTTACGACACACCCCTCTTCAAATCGCACCTTCCTACCTTGGAAGGAAGGAAGCACATTTGATATTTGAGCCTTGTTCCCTTTTCCCCACAAACGACACCTCTACCCAGTAAATTCCCACCGTCACTACCCTCTTTCCAAACTGGATGCCCCATTACTGAAGGGGACGTCGCTCCCCTTCACCGTCACCCGCAAGCGACCTATCATCATCCCCAACGGCCTCAACCTACAAGGCCTGAGTTCCAAGACCGGAGAGACCGTAACCATGCCTCCCAACGCTCCCGAGGGCCCGGTACAAGAGGGGTCCTTCGAGCAAGTCGACGAGAACCCCGAGAACAACCCTTTGTTGTCCCCGGATCCAGGCGCCACCAACCCAACCCCAGAGTCACCCACCTGGCCCACCCCTACTGCGCCCCTAACGCCCATAGCCCGCCCACCGATCGTCCGCCATGAGCTGAACCAGGAGGACGTGGAGGCTGCAGCGACCGGATTCAATAGCGGGGGTTCTGACAGAAAAACAAGCTTCCCCGGCAGGAAGTTTATAAGGTAGTGTCTTCAGGGCGTTTTGTTTGGGGATACGGCTAGATTACTAACCTAACATGTTTGCACTACTTACGAACCTGTGTCAGTCATGTCCCGTGTACCTATTATAACCATCATTTATTGTGTGGTATGCTATATTTTTACCTGTATATCGTACCCTAGACTATATTAATATACCTCGATATTTTCTTGTTATTAATCGCTCAAACTCTAGCGTCGTATATTGTCTACTATAGAATTCATCCTACGTCTATTTTAATGTCTACCCTCCCCTTAGGGCTATCCGTCCCTCCCATCAAGCATAATTATCTCGGCTTGTCTCTCTCACAGCCCCACCCACCTCTCTCCTCCCTCACACCTCTATCCCTTTTCCAGTCCTTCACCTTCCTCCCTATCACCTTCCCCCGACATCTTTATAAACATTACCCCTCCCTTCCTCCCTCTCCCTCTCACTGCTCCCTCCATCTTAACTTTACCCCCCCCCCTACCTCCCTCTCACCTTCCCCCTCCTTCCCTTCCACCTTTTCCTCCCTCCCACCTTCCTCCTCCATCCCTTCCACCTTTCCTCCCTCTCACCTTCCCCCTCCTTCCCTTCCACCTTTTTCCTCCCTCCCACCTTCCTCCTCCATCCCTTCCACCTTTCCTCCCTCTCACCTTCCCCCTCCTTCCCTTCCACCTTTGTCCTCCCTCTCACCTTCCCCTTCCATCCCTTCCACCATTCCTCCCTCCCACCTTCCTCCTCCATCTTAACATTACCCTTCTCTTTTTGCTTCCCACTCATTTCCCCTCCCTCTCACCTCCCCCTATATCATCCTGTTCTACCCCCTCCCCCTCACATCCTAATACAGTTAACTAATCTCTTCTACATCCTCCTTCAACCCCCCCCCCCCTCACCCCAGACAATCACCCCTTCACACCCACCCACTCACCCCCTCTCCAGATTCACCTGTACCCCTCCTCACACCTCGTCTCATTCCCTCACACCCCGTAACTACTCTGCACACCCCACTACCCCACCACATCCCTTTGCCACCCGTCCATACATACCATCACCCCTTCCACACATCCCATCACCCCTTCCACACATCCCATCACCCCTTCCACACATCCCATCACCCCTTCCACACATCCCATCACCTCTCCACACATCCCGTCACACCTCCATAAACCCCATCAACCCTTCCAAACACCACATCACCTTTCGCTCTTTGCATCACCCTTCCAGTGATTGGGTGTGCCCCATAACTCCTCAACACACCCCATCACCTTCTCACACCTCATCATCCCTCCACACA
The DNA here is from genome assembly GCA_032716605.1 of Paralithodes platypus. Lineage (NCBI taxonomy): Eukaryota > Metazoa > Arthropoda > Malacostraca > Decapoda > Lithodidae > Paralithodes > Paralithodes platypus. The sequence continues at coordinate 52,735,862 of CM064519.1, read as the reverse complement.
TAACTCATCACCCCTCCATACACACCATCATCACCTCCACACACCCCATCATCACCTCCACACACCCTATCACCCCTCCACACATACCTCATCACCCCTCCACACACACCTCATCACCCCTCCACACACCTCATCACCCCTCCACACACACCATCATCACCCCTCCCCACACCTCATCACCCCTCCACACACACCTCATCACCCCTCCACACACCTCATCACCCTTTCACACACACCTCATCACCCCTCCACACACCCCATCACCCCTCCACACACCTCATCACCCCTTCACACACACCTCATCATCCTCCACACACACCTCATCACCCCTCCACACACACCTCATCACCCCTCCACACACACCTCATCACCCCTCCACACACACCTCATCACCCCTCCACACACACCTCATCACCCCTCCACACACACCTCATCACCCCTCCACACACCCCATCACCCCTCCACACACCTCATCACCCCTTCACACACACCTCATCACCCCTATACACACACACCTCATCATCCCTCCACACATCCCATCATATCTATCTTCGTTAGGTGCAAGGAGGGAAGTTGACAAGGTAGCAATGTAGTTATTATTGTCCGAATAGGATGTTTATGGATTCTACGGATGGGTATGAGTAGATCAGTGCTAGAATAGGTCATACGTCTGGGAACAAGATGAGGCCTATGTTTCCCCCCCACCCCCACCCTCTTGCTTACGTTCCCCCTCCTCCCCACTCCCTACTTATCAACATATCCCATCTTTACACCTCACCCCTCTTTTTGCTGCGGAAGGTCTTAAAATCAACAAACTAATGGGGGCAAACATCTTATAATCTGAAAACTAATGGGGCTAAACATGAGGGAGAAGGGGATCTAGAAAAACGACCCATCTCCCCCTTTTAAATGCCAATATTATTACGGCTCCAACTTCCTCATAACACGAACCTCGCAAGGAGGGGTCACTAACGTTATTATTCTGGTAAGTGAATATATTAGATCAGTACTTAAGAATATAGACCGTACCATTTGTTTATTAAGGGGAGATAAGACGTTTTTCTGGTCCCCCTTCTCCCTCGTGTTTAGCCCCAGGTTACAAGACGTTCGCCCTATTAGTTTGGCGATTTTAAAACCTTTCACCCCATTTCTTTGTCAATATTTGGACCTTTCGTGCCAGTTAGGTGTCGAATTTCCTAGCGAGCGATAGCGAACCGTAAATTTAGGAGGAAATCGAGGAAATTTACACATTTATCTTGCAGGGGGGTCTAGGGTGTGTGTGTGTTTTTTTTTTTTTTTTTTTTTTTTTAAAGTTTGATGGAGGTCTAGGGAGGAAACTAAAACATAGATGACTATATATAAGTAAATAGACCCAGCAAATAACCAGTCCTCTTAACGTTATTATTCTTGTAAGTGAATATACATACATACATACATACATACACACATACATACATACATACATACATACATACATACATACATACAAGTTTAACCCCTTCTGTACCGGCGACGTCTTTCACATTTTATTCTAGCTATATTTAGACGATTTTGTACAGCTTAAGAAAGAGCTGTGGGAGTTAAAAGGGTTAAGTGCGATAGTTTGAAGCCCGTTAGTTGCTGGAAGCCCTGTTTAAACCTAATGTAATCGTGTAATAGTAGCCCGAATAAAGTTAAAAGGACATCACCGGTACTGAACGGGTTAAAGGGAGATTTCCACTTGAGGGATTTTTTTTCTTTACCCCTTTCTCCCTCATGTTTAGCCCCATTGGTTTTTTTAGATTTTAAGCCGTTCGCCCCATTAGTTTAGCGAGTTTAAGAACTTTCACCCATATTAAGACCTTTCGTGCCATTCAGGTGTCGATTTTATCCTGGCGAGCGATAGCGAGCCTGTATTTTAAGAGGAATCGGCCTTCGGCCGGGACATTTTTCTACTGAAAAATGTACAAATTTATCTTGAAAGGGACTCAAGGGGGTGTAATTTTAAGCTTGATGGAGGTCTAGGGAACAAACTAAATACCTAAGGGGAGGTATTTAGTTAGTTCCCTAGACTTCCATCAATCTTAAAATTACACCCCTTATACCCCCTTTCAAGATAAATGTCCAGGCCGAAGGCCGATTCCGCTAAAATGACAGGCTCGCTATCGCTCGCCAGGAATAAATCGACAGCTAAATGGAACGAAAGGTCTTAAAATTGACAGAAATGGGGCGAAAGTTCATAAAATAATCCAACTAATGGGGCGAACGTATAAAATGTCAAAAGCAATGGGGCTAAACATGAGGGAGAAAGGGGTCCAGAAAAAAGTCCCTCAAGTGGAAATCTCCCCTTAAAGACCGTATACTAATTATAGACCTTACTATGTGTGTATTGATGGCCTACATAGTTTATAATAAGCGTGTAGTCTGTCCCTGGGGGCCTGGGATTAGTTTTAGGCCATAGATTGAAAAGTTTTTCTGGGATACAGCCGGCGGTTACCATCTCCCCATGAGCAAGGGGGATGGGTAATGGTCTCTGGTAGACTAAAGAAAGCCAAGCGCTTGCGAATCCTCGAAGGAGGAGAGGCGAGCGCTATATAAGTAACCAGAAGATTATTATTATTATTATTATTATAGGTGTACTTTACTTTAGGCCATAGGTGTACTTTACTTTAGGCCATAGGGGTACTTTACTTTAGGCCATAGGTGTACTTTACTTTAGGCCATAGGTGTACTTTACTTTAGGCCATAGGTGTACTTTACTTTAGGCCATAGGTGTACTTTACTTTAGGCCATAGGGGTACTTTACTTTAGGCCATAGGTGTACTTTACTTTAGGCCATAGGTGTACTTTACTTTAGGCCATAGGGGTACTTTACTTTAGGCCATAGGGGTACTTTACTTTAGGCCATAGGTGTACTTTACTTTAGGCCATAGGTGTACTTTACTTTAGGCCATAGGTGTACTTTACTTTAGGCCATAGGTGTACTTTACTTTAGGTCATAGGTGTACTTTACTTTAGGCCATAGGGGTACTTTACTTTAGGCCATAGGTGTACTTTACTTTAGGCCATAGGTGTACTTTACTTTAGGCCATAGGTGTACTTTACTTTAGGCCATAGGGGTACTTTACTTTAGGCCATAGGTGCACTTTACTTTAGGCCATAGGGGTAATTTACTTTAGGCCATAGGTGTACTTTACTTTAGGCCATAGGTGTACTTTACTTTAGGCCATAGGTGTACTTTACTTTAGGCCATAGGGGTACTTTACTTTAGGCCATAGGGGTACTTTACTTTAGGCCATAGGGGTACTTTACTTTAGGCCATAGGGGTACTTTACTTTAGGCCATAGGGGTACTTTACTTTAGGCCATAGGGGTACTTTACTTTAGGCCATAGGTGTACTTTACTTTAGGTCATAGGTGTACTTTACTTTAGGCCATAGGGGTACTTTACTTTAGGCCATAGGGGTACTTTACTTTAGGCCATAGGTGTACTTTACTTTAGGCCATAGGTGTACTTTACTTTAGGCCATAGGTGTACTTTACTTTAGGCCATAGGTGTACTTTACTTTGTTTATATTCCTATCGCTATCTCCATCTATAGTACCAGGTCAATACAGCCGCACTCCTAAACGGCCACACTCCTAAATGGTCATACTCCTAAACGGCCACACTCCTAAATGGCCATACTCCTAAATGGCCATACTCCTAAATGGCCACACTCCTAAACGGCCACACTCTAGTTACTTTGCTTTATTTCTATTCCTATCGCTACCTCCATCTGCGGTACCAGGTCAATACAGCCGCACTCCTAAATGGCCACACTCCTAAACGGCCTCAACCCAAATTATCACTATCCTAAGCAGCCTATGACAGCGAGGTGATTTGTAATAAATATATAAAAAAAAAACTCAATTAGGATCAAATAAGTCACTAAGTTGAAAGGGTTAACTAGTACTCCTTATTCATTGCTTAACCCTTTTGGTATTGAGACACGTTTCTTCATTATTATCTGGCTCCTGTTAGGCGATATTATTACTTAGTTTCTGCAGGCCCTCTAGGACTCACAGCGGAACGAGTATCAAATTACTCTTCTGAAGGGGAGATATCCACTTGAGGGATTTTTTTTCTTGACTCCTTTCTCCCTTATGTTTAGCCCCATTGTTTTCCTAATGTTAAGACGTTCGCCCCATTATTTTGACGATTTTAAGAACTTTCAACCCATTTCTGTCAATTTTAAGACCTTTCGTGCCATTTAGGTGTCGATTTTATCCTGGCGAGCGATAGCGAGCCTGTAATTTAAGAGGAACCGGCTTTCAGCCGGGAAATTTTTCTACCGAAAAATGTACAAATTTATCTTGAAAGGGGCTCAAGGGGGTGTAATTTTAAGCTTGGTGGAGGTCTAGGGAACAAACTAAATACCTCCCCTTAAACTTGATACAAATCGTCTAGTGGTATCTGGAATGGTTAGTGGATGTTTTTCTAGATTATTGTAGAAAATGGTTAGTTTTAGCCATACACACACACACACACTCACACATACATACACACACATACATAACCAGGTGAGGACACAACCAGGACCCTCAACTTTCTAACCATGCTCCTCGTCCTACTTGCGTCATGAGGGCCTAGCTGACACGCATGACAAGTGCTATGACAAACGCACACAGAGACATGACATACGCACATACAGACATGACAGACGCACACACAGACATGACAAGTGCTATGACAGACGCACACACAGACATGACAGACGCACATACAGACATGACAGACGCACACACAGACATGACAGACGTACACACAGACATGACAAGTGGTATGACAGACACACACACACACACACACACACAGACATGACAAGTGGTATGACACACACACACACACACACACACACACACACACACACACACACACAGACATGACAAGTGGTATAACAGACTCCCAATACAGTTTTATAGAAAGGTATAATAAAGGAATATAACATTATTGGGTATATTGATAGTGATATACCTTTCTATCCTTATATTAAACAGGTATATTATTGCCTTTATACCTGCTTTATAAGGGTATATTATTATTATGGACACTTTAAATACCCTCTACATACTCATATTTTTTAGTGTATAGTCTTAATCAAAGGTGTCCAAGAATATTGCCAGAATAAGGAAGCTGATTAATTGTTGCCGATAAAGTTGCTGATTAAAAGTTGCTGATAAAGCTGTCGATTAAATGTTGTCGATAAAGCTGCCGATTAAATGTAACCGATATAGCTGCCGATTAAATGTTGCCAATAAAGCTGCCGATTAAATGTTGCCGATAAAGCTGCCGATTAAATGTCGATAAAGCTGCCGATTAAATGTTGCCGATAAAGCTGCCGATTAAATGTTGTCGATAAAGCTGCCGATTAAATGTAACCGATAAAGCTGCCGATTAAATGTTGCCGATAAAGCTGCCGATTAAATGTTGTCGATAAAGCTGCCGATTTAATGTTGCCGATTAAATGTTGTCGATAAAGCTGCCGATTAAATGTAACCTATAAAGCTGCCGATTTAATGTTGCCGATAAAGCTGCCGATTAAATGTTGTCGATAAAGCTGCCGATTAATGAAACCGATAAAGCTGCCGATAAAATGTTGCTGATAAAATAATGCCGATAATATGAGTTAGTATGACTGTCCCTGGGTCTCCGGTGAGTGCCGGTGGGACAGGTGGGTGGGGAAGGAATATAAATCAAGGAGCCTCGGAGCTAGAACGGCTGGCGGTAAGGGCAGAGCTTTGTTTATTGGGTTTTTTATTTGTTTTATTATTTATCTTATTTTTTATATTTTTTGTATATATTTATTCATTAATTTTTATTATATATATTTTGTTATTAATTTATACTATTTATTATTTATCTATTAATTAATTCAATATTTGTTTTTAGTTTCATCCCTATACCTCCATCGAGAATAAAAAAAAAAAAAAAAAATCAAGATCCCCTTTCGAGATAGATTTGTGCATTTTTTGGTAGAAAACGGCCTGACCGACACCTAAATGGCACGAATGGTCTTAATATTGACAACAAAAAATGAGGCGAAAAGTCTTAAAATCACCAAACTAATGAGACCAACGTCTTAAAAAAACTAATGGGGCTAACGAAGGATGTCCCAAAACCTCAATGATAAAACCCCAAGACGTCGGACCAGATAGTGTTAAAGGCTTTGCTTGGTTTTACAGACGTGCACCTGATTGACGTCATAGGCCTGTATATAGCATTAACCCTTTGAGTACCAGCGACGTGTTTTTTTTTTCTTTTTTTCTAGCTATATTTAGACGATATTATGCCGTTTCTAGAAGGTGCTGTGGTAGTTATAAGGGTTGGTTGAGATAGTTTGAAGCCTCATTATTGCTAGAGGTCCTTCCTAAGCTGAATAAAATTGTCTAATAGTATGCCAGAATATGATTAATAGGACGTCCCTGGTACTGAAGGGGTTAAGGGGAGATTTCCACTTGAGGGATAATTTTCTTGACTCCTTTCTTCCTCGTGTTTAGCCCCATTGCTTTTGAGATTTAAGACGTTGGCCCCATTAGTTTGGCGGTTTTAAGAACTTTTGCCCCATTTCTTTCCATTTTAAGACCTTTCGTACCATTTAAGTGTCGATTTTAATGATTGTTATCCAGGCGAGCGATAGCGAGCCTGTAATTTAAGAGGAACCGGACGGGACATATTTCTACCGAAAAATTTATAAATTTATCTTGAAAGGGGGTGTAGGGGTTGCAATTTTAGCTTGATGGAGGTCTAGGGTAACAAACTAAAAACCTCTCCTTAACCCCTTCTGTACCGGCGACGTATTTTGTATTTGATTTCAGTTACATTAGGACGATTTCATGAAGCTACGGAAGGATATATATATGGTAGCTAAAAGGATTAATTTCATGAAGCTACGGAAGGATATATATATGGTAGCTAAAAGGATTAATTTCATGAAGCTACGGAAGGATATATATATGGTAGCTAAAAGGATTAATTTCATGAAGCTACGGAAGGATATATATATGGTAGCTAAAAGGATTAATTTCATGAAGCTACGGAAGGATATATGGTAGCTAAAAGGATTAATTTCCATAGTCTGCGGCCTTTTAACCCTCTCCGACATATGACGCTATTTTGAGCCTATTGGGGATACTTTAAAGCCTTTGTTACCATCAGGGGTATTTAGAAACCTTCAATTTAGTTACTTCAACCTCTGCAGTTGTCTTTGAGTTAGCTGTGGGCAGAAAACTAATTTTGGAGAGGTAATTATAAGAGTGAGAGAACTCTATTTCTTATTGCTAATCTGGCAACCTCTGCGTCATAAATGCGTGAAAGGGTTGATTGATAGGGGTCCTTCCTAAGCTGGATAAAATCGTTCCGTAATAGCCAGAATATAGTTAAAAGGACGGCACCGGTACTGAAGGGGTTAATACTAGTTGATCCGACGTCTAGGAGGTTATTATGATATTGTGTGTAATTGTTTTTTGGGGTTTTGCTTGCTTTTACAGCATTGTATTGTAGTGAACGAAAATACTAGTAAACGAAATGATTAATGAATGAAACCAATTGTGAACAAAAAGGCTTGTGAACGAAAAAACGAATTAATTGTGGACGAAAAGAGTTATGAACGAAAATGCTTGTAAACTAAAAAACTTGTGAACGAAAAGACTAGTGAATGAAAAGACTAGTGAATGAAAAGACTTGTGAACGAAAAGACTAGTAAATGAAAAGACTTGTGAACGAAAAGCCTTGTAGACAAAAAGCCTTGAAGACGAAAAAACGTGTAGACAAAAAGCCTTGAGAACGAAAAACAAAATTGTGGACGAAAAAACTTGAGGCCGAAAAGATTAGTGAACGAAAAGATAGTGGACGAAAAACCTTAAGGGCGAAAAGTCTTGATAACGAAAAGACTTGTGGACGATAAGACTTGATTTTTTTTGGAGATAATAAGACGCCATTAGTTTGGCGATAATAGGACGATTCATCCCATTCAGATTATTTTTTGGAGAGAGAGAGAGAGAGAGAGAGAGAGAGAGAGAGAGAGAGAGAGCCTGTACCTTAAAAGAAATTGGCCGGGAATTTTTTCTATCGAACAATGTACATATTTAGCTTGCCGAGGGTCTGGGTGCGTGACGGTCTGTTTTCTATACTTTGGCTACTATTAGAGGATTTTATTCAGTTTAAAAAAAGCCTCCAGCAATGATCAGTCTTCGAACTCTCTCACTTAAGGGGAGATCTCCACTTGAGGGATTTTTTTCTTGACCCCTTTCTCCCTCATGTTTAGCCCCATTGCTTTTGATATTATAAAACGTTTGCCCCATTAGTTTAGCGATTTTAAGAACTTTCACCCCATATTAAGACCTTTCGTGCAATTCAGGTGTCGATTTTATCCTGGCGAGCGACAGCGAGCCTGTAATATAAGAGGAATCGGCCTTGGGCCGGGACATTTTTCTATCGAAAAATGTACAAATTTATCTTGAAAGGTACTCAAGGGGGTGTAATTTTAAGCTTGATGGAGGTCTAGGGAACAAACTAAATACCTCCCCTTAACTATCACGGATCCTTCTTAAGCTGCACAAAATTGTCTAAATATAGGTAGAATTGAATATACAACACACGTCGCTGGTACTGAAAGGGTTAAAAAGCTTCGACGGTACAGAAGGGGTTAACTAACTATCAGAGGGGTTTAAGGGGAGAGGGGTCGTTTTTCTGGTCCCCCTTCTCCCTCATGTTTGGCCCCATTAGTTTTCAGATTGTACGACGTTCGGTCCATTATTTGGCGATTTTAAAAGCTTTCGCCTCATTTCTTTTCAATATTTAGACTTTTCGGGTCATTCAGGTGTCGTTTTTTTTTCCTGTCGAGCGATAGCGAGCCTGTAATTTAAGAGAAACCGGACTTTGGCCGGAAAAATGTACACATTTTTCTTGAAGAAGGGTCTTGGGCGGGTGTCTTAAGCTTGATGGAGGTCTAGGGAGGAAACTAATAAAATAATATAAAAATACATACATGATCAAATAAATACATACATGATCAAATAAATACATACATGATCAAATAAATACATACATGATCAAATAAATACATACATGATCAAATAAATACATACATGATCAAATAAATACATACATGATCAAATAAATACATACATGATCAAATAAATACATACATGATCAAATAAATACATACATGATCAAATAAATACATACATGATCAAATAAATACATACATGATCAAATAAATACATACATGATCAAATAAATACATACATGATCAAATAAATACATACATGATCAAATAAATACACACATGATCAAATAAATACAAACATGATCAAATAAATACAAACATGATCAAATAAATACACACATGATCAAATAAATACATACATGATCAAATAAATACATACATGATCAAATAAATACATACATGATCAAATAAATACATACATGATCAAATAAATACATACATGATCAAATAAATACATACATGATCAAATAAATACATACATGATCAAATAAATACACACATGATCAAATAAATACATACATGATCAAATAAATACATACATGATCAAATAAATACATACATGATCAAATAAATACATACATGATCAAATAAATACATACATGATCAAATAAATACATACATGATCAAATAAATACACACATGATCAAATAAATACATACATGATCAAATAAATACATACATGATCAAATAAATACATACATGATCAAATAAATACACACATGATCAAATAAATACACACATGATCAAATAAATACATACATGATCAAATAAATACATACATGATCAAATAAATACATACATGATCAAATAAATACATACATGATCAAATAAATACACACATGATCAAATAAATACACACATGATCAAATAAATACATACATGATCAAATAAATACATACATGATCAAATAAATACATACATGATCAAATAAATACATACATGATCAAATAAATACACACATGATCAAATAAATACATACATGATCAAATAAATACATACATGATCAAATAAATACATACATGATCAAATAAATACATACATGATCAAATAAATACACACATGATCAAATAAATACACACATGATCAAATAAATACATACATGATCAAATAAATACATACATGATCAAATAAATACATACTGATCAAATAAATACACACATGATCAAATAAATACACACATGATCAAATAAATACATACATGATCAAATAAATACATACATGATCAAATAAATACATACATTGCATTTATTTACCAAGTAGAGTTGGTTAACAATATGCAAAGCCAATCTCTTAGCTTAACACTAAATGGTCCGATCTCTTGTGGGTTATTATATATATTTTTATTTTTGTTTTTCATTGAAGATTTTGCTTCCTTTTGACATTTTCGAGCAATGTATTTTAGTTTGTCCCTGAGGTTAACACACACACACACACACACACACACACACACACACACACACACACACACACACACACACACACACACACACACACACACACACCCTTCAAGCTAAATGTGTACATTTTTCGGTTGAAAAATATCCTGGCCTTGGGCTGATTTATTCTAAGTTACATGCTCGTTATCGCTCGCCCAGAAAACAAAATTCGACACCTGAATAGTGTGGGCCGTTTTATTATCGCCAAACTAGCGGGGTGTTACGTCTTATAATTGATTAAGGGGAGGTATTTAGTTTGTTCCCTAGACCTCCATCAAGCTTAAAATTACACCCCCTTGAGTCCCTTTCAAGATAAATTTGTAAATTTTTCGGTAGAAAAATGTCCCGGCCGAAGGCCGGTTCTTCTTAAATTACAGGCTCGCTATCGCTCGCCAGTATAAAATCGACACCTGAATTGCACGAAAGGTCTTAATATGGGGTGAAAGTTCTTAAAATCGCTAAACTAATGGGGCAAACGTTTTATAATATCAAAAGTAATGGGGCTAAACATGAGGGAGAAAGGGGTCAAGAAAAAAATCCCTCAAGTGGAGATCTCCCCTTAAGTGAAACAGGTGAGGTACAAAAAGACCCCCCTGGGACCAAATAGGGTTAAAGGGAGACCAATACTAGCGGACCGTTAAGGGGAGATTTCCACTTGAGGGATTTTTTTCTGGACTCCTTTCTCCTTCATTTTTAGCCCCATTGCTTTTCTATTTTTAAGACGTTCGCCCCATTATTTTGACGATTTTAAGAACTTTCGACCCATTTTTGTCAATTTTAAGACCTTTCGTGTCATTTAGGTGTCGATTTTATCCTGGCGAGCGATAGCGAGCCTGTAATTTAAGAGGAACCGGCCTTCAGCCGGGACATTTTTCTACCGAAAAATGTACAAATTTATCTTGAAAGGGGGTCAAGGGGGTTTTGTAATTTCAAGCTTGATGGAAGTCTAGGAAACACACTAAAAACCTCCCCTTAAGGGACAGAGGGGTTATTGGGGGGGGGTCTATTGGTTTATTGTGGGGGGTCTATTGGTTTATATATTAATTTATTTATTGTTCCTTGTTACACCTTCATCAAGCTATAAAAACACTCTCTAGACCCCCCCTTCAAGAAAAATTTGTACAAATGTACCGGCCAAGGGTCGATTTCTCTTAAAATTGCAGGCTCGCTATCGCTCGCCAAGACAAAAAATCGATACCTAAATGGCACGAAAGGTCTTGATATTGATATAGAAATGGGACGAAAGGTTTTAAAATCGACAAACTATTGAGGCGAACGTCTTAACATCTAAAAACTAATGTAAACATGAGGAAGAAAGGGGACCAGAAAAACGACCCACCTCCCCTTAAGCTCATCGGTAGTTATTTATTCCGCTACAAGGGAACTGGGGCTGATCCAGACTACTAAAATGAAATACGTGTTGTGGAAGGTGTATTGTATGTGTTCACCTTGACACCTTGTAGCTAGTTGGGTATGCTATGTGTGTGTGTGTGTGTATGTGGTGGTAAGTGTGTGTTGGAAGGTGTGTGTGTTGACAGGTGTGTGTGGAAGGTGTACTGTTTGTGTTCACCTTGACACCTTGTAGATAGTTGGGTATGCTATGTGTGTGTGTGTATGTGGTGGTAGGTGTGTGTGTGTGTGTGTTGGAAGGTGTGTGTGTTGACAGTGTGTGGAAGGTGTATTGTATGTGTTCACCTTGACACCTTGTAGTTAATTGTGTATGCTGTGTTGGGAGGTGTGTGTGTGTTGGTAGCTGTGTTTGTGTTGGTAGGGGTGTCTGGTGGTGTTGTGTGTGTGTGTGTTGGAAGGTGTTGTGGGAGGTGTACTGTTTGTGTTCACTTTGACACCTTGGAGATAGTTGTGTATGCTGTGTGTGGTGGTATGGTAGGTGCGTATGTGTGTGTGTGTGGTAGCTGTGTGTGTGTGTGTATATACTTGCTTGTTCGTCAAGGGGAATCCACGCAATGCGAGCTAAGCTCATTATTATCGCGCCTCCTTAACTGGGAATGTATTGCGTGAAATGCATGTTAAGTGTTTATGTATCGTTGGAATGGCTGTGGATGTGTGTGTAGTCTGTATTTTTAGCCAATTGGCGACACCTGGAAACGAAGGCTTAGGGTTAATCTGTACGATACCATTCTCACTACGGTACCAGTCTCACCCGAAGGCTTAGGTTGACCAGTAGCTTAGGTTGACCAGTACGATACCCATCTCACCTTGTAACCGATCACCAACCCCAGATGGGACGTCACAACTTCGTCCACTTATACCAGGTTCCTATTTATACTGCTAGGTGAACAGAGGCTACACCGTTAGGAGACTTGCCCAAATGTCTCTTCCCCGCCCGGGTCTCGAACCCGGGACCTTCTGGTTGTGAGCCAGACGCGCTATCAGTGTGTATGTGTTGGAGGGTGTTGTGGAAGGTGTACTGTTTGTGTTCACCTTGACACCTAGGAGTTAATTGCGTATGCTGTGTGTGGTGGTTGCTGTGTGTGTGTGTGTGTCGGTGAGTATGTGTGGGTGTGTTGGAAAGTGTTGTGGAAGGTGTACTGTATGTGTTCACCTTGACACCTTGGAGTTAATTGTGTATGCTGTGTGTGGTGGTTGCTGTGTGTATGTGTGTTGGTAGCTGTGTGTGTGTTGGGACGTGTTGTGGAAGGTGTACTGTATGTGTTCACCTTGACACCTTGGAGTTAATTGTGTATGCTGTGTGTGGTGGTTGCTGTGTGTATGTGTGTTGGTAGCTGTGTGTGTGTGTTGGGACGTGTTGTGGAAGGAGTACTGTATGTGTTCACCTTGACACCTTGGAGTTAATTGTGTATGCTGTGTGTGGTGGTTGCTGTGTGTATGTGTGTTGGTAGGTGTGTGTGTGTTGGGACGTGTTGTGGAAGGTGTACTGTATGTGTTCACCTTGACACCTTGGAGATAGTTGTATATGCTGTGTTGGGAGGGGTGGTAGCTGTGTGTGTGTTGTTAGGTGTGTGTGTGTGTGTGTGTTGTGGCCGAAGGTGTATTGTGTGTGTTCGTCTTGACACCTTGAAGTTAATTGTGTATGCTGTGTTGGCAGGGGTGTTAGGTGTGAGCGTTTGTGTTGATAGGTGTGTGTTGTGTTGGCAGGTGCGTGTGTGTGTGGTGGTAGGTGTGTGTGTGTTTGCTGTGTTGGGAGGGGTGGCAGCTGTGTGTGTGTGTTGACAGGTGTGTGTATGTGATGACAGGTGTGTACGTGTGTTTAGTGACAGGGGTGTATGTGCATTGTGTGTTTGTGTGTAATGTCAGGGGTTTATGGTCGTAATATGTGACCAATATACTTTTTATCAAGCTACATGTAGTTAAAGTTATAAATATGGGGCGAAAACTTTAAACACTTAAAATTAATGGGGCTAAACATAAGGAGGAAGGGGGGCCAGAAAAAACACCCATGTCCCCTTAAGAATGTGTGTTGGCCTAATTAAACTGAATAGAATATACCAAACCTACACAATGCATATCACAGGTCAGACATGTACTTTTGCCTGTGACTGTACAACAACAAAGGTAGTACCAATTATATTTACCCATATTTACTCGGCATCGAACCTGTACAATTAGTTTTGTTTTTTGGGTAGCTTCATGGCCACTCCACCTCAATTCCCGTAGATACAAGCTGGTTGGTGGAGGGGGGGGGGGGAGGGAATGTGCAAGTGTTTTGATGAGAGAGAGAGAGAGAGAGAGAGAGGGAGGGAGGGAGGGAGAGGGACAGTGGTGGTAAATTCGAGATACAGGGAGAGAGAGTGAGAGGAAAACGGAATGGAAATAAAGTTACACGGAGTTACAAGGAAGAGTTTGTATCTCAAAGACTTTGTGGCCCATTCCAGGGAGATACTTGAAGCGGAACGAGAGAGAGAGAGATTGTTACAAGGAGTTACAAGGAATAGTTATAGGTAGCGCCAACGAACTTGACAATAATCTTGATCCCCGACTTCTCTGTAACTCAAAAGGGCCTAGAGCAAACTGGCTGTAAATATCCACACCTATTTCCTGGTGGACCCTTCTCAAATGATAGAAACGTCTGCCCGATTGCTTTCATTCATTTCGAGTTATAGAAGTTAAGGGGTCAAGATTATTGTCAAGTTCGTTGGCGCTACCTATAGTATCTCAGACCTTGCGGTCCATTCAAGGGAGATACTTGAAGTAGAAAGAGTGAGAGTGTTTAGTGCACTACACTCATTGCAGAGTGTGCAGAATAATATCTATTATCTTCTTGAACTTCTGAAGAACTGTTTACAACTTCGGAGAGAGAGAGAGAGAGAGAGAGTGAGAGTGAGAGTGAGAGTGAGAGAAGGACAGGACAAACCACTCTTAATTGACATTCTGATTTATCGACCAGCCTTTATACATCTGTCCACCACTTCACTAAACCTTTGTCCTCTCTTCTCCACTCAACACTTCACCATTCAACACTTCTCCATTCAACACTTCACTATTCAACACTTCTCCATTCAACACTTCACCATTCAACACTTCTCCACTCAGCACTTCATTCAACACTTCACCATTTAACACTTCACCATTCAACACTTCACCATTCAACACTTCACCATTCGACACTTCACCATTCAACACTTCACTATTCAACACTTCACAATTCAACACTTCTCCATTCAACACTTCACTATTCAACACTTCTCCATTCAACACTTCCCCATTCAACACTTCACCATTCAACACTTCACTATTTTACACTTCTCCATTCAACACTTCACCATTCGACACTTCACTATTCAACACTTCACCATTCAACACCACTATTCAACACTTCTCCACTCAGGACTTCACCATTCACCACTTCACTATTCAACACTTCTCCATTCGACACTTCACCATTCAGCACTTCACCATTCAACACTTCTCTACTTAACACTTCTGCATTCAACACTTCACCATTCAACACTTCTCCACTCAACACTTCTCCATTCAACACTTCACCATTCAACACTTCTCCATTCAACGCTTCACCATTCAACACTTCACCATTCAACACTTCACAATTAAACACTTCACCATTCAACGCTTCTCCATTCGACACTTCTCCATTCAACATTTCACCATTCAACACTTCCATTCAACACTTCAATATTCAACACTTTTCCATTCAACATTTCACCATTCAACACTTTTCCATTCAACACTTCAATATTCAACACTTCAATATTCAACACTTTTCCATTCAACACTTCTCCATTCAACATTTCACCATTCAACACTTTTCCATTCAACACTTTTCTATTCAACACTTCACAATTCAACACTTCACCATTCATCACGTCACCATTCAACACTTATACTGTATATATGGTACATTGTCATCCGGGTGGCTAGGGTTCGAATCCCAGTGAGGTAAATCAGTAGTCAACCATCATAGTAGTTATATAAGTTATAGGTGCATCCCTAATTCTGCATTCACACCCCTATCTTATTTACTATTCCTTCCACCTATCCCTACTCTATATATTCTACTATCTTACTTCTCCATCTGTCCTTCTGTATGTTGTTCTATCCATCTACCTATCTCTCTTTCTATCCTTGTTCTATCCATCTCCCTATCTATCTTTCTATCCATCCATTTTCTCTCTTTCCTCATTCCCCTATCTTCCTTATCATTCTATCCACCTATCCTCACACTGTATATTATTTCACTATATATATTCATATATCCTGTTATCCCTTTGTGTCCTTCTATCCATCTATCTTCTAGCTTTCTCTCTACCTTCATTCCCCTAAGGGGAAATGGTTCATTTTTTTAGTCCCCCTTCTCCCTCATGTTTAGCCCCATTAGTTTTCAGATTTTGAGAAGTTGGGCCCATGAGTTTGTCGATTTTATAACCTTTCGTCCTATTTCTACATCAATATCAAGACCTTTCGTGCCATTTAGGTGTCGATTTTTTTCCTGGCAAGCAATAGCGAGCCTGACATTTTAAGAGGAACCGGCCTTCGGCCGGGACAATGTACACATCTATCTTGAAGGGGGGTCTAGGGAGTGTTTTTCTAAACTTGATGGAGGTCTAGCAAGGAAACTTAAAAACATAGTATATAAATACATATATAAACCAAAAACAAAACAAGCACTACCCCCTTATAGAAGATATCAATCCCTCTCCCACTCCTTACATCCCTACCCCACACCACCTTAATGTTGATAAATGATATTAGCCTAGGTATTGTTTGCGTCTGTCATTGTGAGGGCCTTTAGAGTGATATATGAGGGGGTGGTGGACGCTTTGGGTTAGGTTATATTAGTAGGCTACACTTTCATTTAGGTTTTTGTTTTTATCTCTCTCTGGCGCATGTACTTCCTGGTCGTATATTATTATGTGTGTGTGTGTGTGTGTGTGTGTGTGTGTGAATGTACTGTATATGTTTGTATGTGTGTGTGTGTGGTGTTTCAGTTCAAGTGTGTGTGTGTATATGTTATTTCAGTCTGTGTGTATATATACAGTATATGTTTGTGTGTGTATTGTTTCAGTGTGTGCGTGTGTATATGTGGCTGTGTTTTGTCTGTGCTCCTCCTTTTCCTTGTACCATTATCCTGACAGTAATTTAAAACAACTCTGTTAGTGTTCAGTATGTGTGTATAAGTATGTTCACTTTTCTACTGTACTTCTCACTTCTCAGCTTGTTCTTCCTTTGTCCAATTACTCTTCTTTCCTACTTTACTCCAGCCATCTGGTCTGGTAGGTACCTCCAAGGGACTGGAGTTCTCGAAAATGGTCTCCAGTCCTGACGCTATTCTTGACTCACAGTGTGCTGGCTTAATAATCCAGAAGGGTTGATAGCCTCTGAAGTCCTAGTTTAACTAACTAACTAGAGGTATATACTACTTCAACTTTAACTTAACCTTCCCCACCTCAAACCCTTTCATCCTCCCCATTGTTGCTTTAAAAAAAAAAAAAAAAAAAATCACCACAGCTTCTGAACCTTCAAGTCTTCCTTATACAACATATTAGAACTGATATTATACAACAACAACCTTCGACTATAATGTATGTGGGATATTTGTTTATACATTAAAGGACATGTACTAATTAATCAACTGTTACATATATCTCATACGTATTGTACCATAAAATAATATGAAAGAGATATATAAGATAATTGGGTATATTGATGGTGATTTACCTTCCTAACTGGTATACCTTTACCCCTCTTTTTCCTCGTGTTTAGCCCCATTTATTTTGAGGTATTAGACGTTCGTAACATTAGTTTGACGTTTTTATCGTCAAACTAATGGTAATTGGCAAAGAAAAGGGGTGAAAGATCTTAAAATCGCCAAAGTACTGGGGCAAATATCTTAAAATCTCAGAACTAAACATGAGGGAGAAGGGGGACCAGAAAAATAGCATCTCGTCTTAAAGAGCTACACGACTAAGTTGATAGAAGCCCTAGGCGAGGTAGGATAAGCAGGTGTTTTTTATATGGGAAAAGAATGCGGAAAAAAATATATACTGTATGCAGTATATATATACCCGGTATATATATGTATATATATATATATATATATATATATATATATATACAGGGTGTCCCAAGAGGAAAGGGCATAACTTTGGGAAATAATAGAACAAAATATTCTAAGCCTAAAATGTTCTATAAAAAATATTCCAAATCTCGACTGTTATAGAGATATTGCATATTGAAAATGGTATTTTCTTCAGTAATTCTCCATAAGGCTGGCCTAGCTGTCCTAGTGCCTACCACACCTCCATCTTTCTGCAATTATTTTACCATGTTATTATAAAGATACTATAATTCTGTAAGTTGCAAAATGATTATAAACTTATTAGCTCACTATGGACCAGTTGGAAACTATTTGAAATGGAAGAGTCCATTACAGTGATGTGGGGGAGTACACTATATTAAACCTTCAATATCTGTTTAACGGTTGAGATTTGGACTTTTTGTTATAGAACAATTTATGCTTAGAATACCTTGTTTTATCATTTCCCAAAGTTATGCCCTTTCCTCCTGGGACACCCTGTATATATATATACCGGTATATATATATATATATATATATATATATATATATACATTGTATATATACTGTATACCTTGAAGTTGAAGTGAAATGTTATACAATCATAAAACAAAATTTATTATATTTTCTTACTCGTTATCACACAAGTTTCTCAAGGACATTTTCCAAGTCAGATGGTCGAATTATAGTGGGTAGTATTCTTAACACTGGCCCATCTTACTCTAGGGGACCATTAGTTATCTCTCTCTCTCTGTATCTCTCTGTCTCTCTCTCTCTCTCGCTATCTCTCTTTCTCTCTCTCTCTATCTCTCTCTCTCTCTCTCTGAATACAATCGGCTAATAATAGCCAGAATAAAGTTATAAAGGACGACGCTGGTATTGAATGGGTTAAGTTACCGCCAGGTGATAATAATAGAGTAAATAATGAGTAAAATCGTCTAATATTAACCAGAATAAAGTGAAGAAGCGTCCTAGATTACTGAAAAGGTTAAACCATATTTACCTCCAAATATGGCATGCTGTGACCTTAGATTTTTTTCCCGGGCAATGTGAAGATTGGGGAAGGTCATTGGAAGTTGGTCAAAAGTTAATCGTTTCTATTCTGGTACCAATTGAAGGCACCGACCAAGTTTCATCTAAATCCGTCCATCAGTGTAGCCTATATGAGATTCAAACTTACCGTAACAGACAAACAGCGGCGGTCACATAATCTTCACTAACTTTGGTGGCGGAGATAACAACGAGCGCTAGGTTGAGTATCCAGCTCCCACTTGACCCCCCTCTCTACCTGTTGTTCAGTCCCCCCCCCCCACCTCCCTCCCCCCCGCTTATCATATCCTCGTACACTTTAGTCTCCCTTTGTTGCTGCTCTCTTTTCCAGACCCCCTTGATACCCCCTTCCCCCTTATCCAGCCCCCCTTGATACCCCCTTCCCCCTTATCCAGCCCCCCTTGATACCCCCTTCCCCCTTATCCAGCCCCCCTTGATACCCCCTTCCCCCTTATCCAGCCCCCCTTGATAGCCCCTTCCCCCTTATCCAGCCCTCCTTAATACCCCTTCCCCCTTATCCAGCCCCCCTTGATACCCCCTTCCCCCTTATCCAGCCCCCCTTGATACCCCCTTCCCCCTTATCCAGCCCCCCTTGATACCCCCTTCCCCCTTATCCAGCCCCCCTTGATACCCCCTTCCCCCTTATCCAGCCCCCCTTGATACCCCCTTCCCCCTTATCCAGCCCCCCTTGATACCCCCTTCCCCTTATCCAGCCCCCCTTGATACCCCTTCCCCCTTATCCAGCCCCCCTTGATACCCCCTTCCCCCTTTATCCAGCCCCCCTTCATATCCCCTTCCCCCTTGATGCCCCCTTCCCCCTTATCCAGCCCCCCCTTGATACCCCCTTCCCCCTTATCCAGACCCCCCTTGATACCCCCTTCCCCCTTATCCAGCCCCCCCCCCTTGATACCCCCTTCCCCCTTATCCAGCCCCCCTTGATACCCCCTTCCCCCTTATCCAGCCCCCTTGATACCCCCTTCCCCCTTATCCAGCCTTCCTTGATACCCCCTTCCCCCTTATCCAGCCCCCCTTGATACCCCCTTCCCCCTTATCCAGCCCCCCTTGATACCCCCTTCCCCTTATCCAGCCCCCTTGATACCCCCTTCCCCCTTATCCAGCCCCCCTTGATACCCCCTTCCCCTTTATCCAGCCCCCCTTCATATCCCCTTCCCCCTTGATGCCCCCTTCCCCCTTATCCAGACCCCCTTGATACCCCCTTCCCCCTTATCCAGCCCCCCTTGACACCCCCTTTCCCCCTTGATACCCCCCTTCCCCCTTATCCAGCCCCCCTTCCCCCTTATCCAGCCCCCTTGATACCCCCTTCCCCCTTATCCAGCCCCCTTGATACCCCCTTTCCCCTTATCCAGCCCCCCTGATACCCCCTTCCCCCTTATCCAGACCCCCTTAATACCCACTTCCCCCTTATCCAGCCCCCTTGATACCCCCTTCCCCCTTATCCAGACCCCCTTCCCCTTATCCACCCCCAGCCCCCTCTTGATACCCCCTTCCCCCTTATCCAGCCCCCTTGATACCCCCTTCCCCCTTATCCAGCCCACCTTCATATCCCCTTCCCCCTTATCCAGCCCCCTTGATACCCCCTTCCCCCTTATCCAGCCCCCCTTCATATCTCCTTCCCCCTTATCCAGCCCCCCTTGATACCCCCTTCCCCCTTATCCAGCCCCCCCTTGATACCCCCTTCCCCCTTATCCAGCCCCCCTTGATATCCCCTTCCCCCTTATCCAGCCCCCCTTGATACCCCCTTCCCCTTTATCCAGCCCCCCTTCATATCCCCTTCCTCCCTTATCCAGCCCCCCTTGATACCCCCTTCCCCCTTATCCAGCCCCCCTTGATACCCCTTCCCCCTTATCCAGCCCCCATTGATACCCCCTTATCCAGCCCCCCTTGATACCCCCTTCCCCCTTATCCAGCCCCCCTTGATATCCCCTTCCCCCTTATCCAGCCCCCTTGATACCCACTTCCCCCTTATCCAGCCCCCTTCATATCCCCTTCCCCCTTATCCAGACCCCTTTCCCCCTTATCCATCGCCCCTTCATATCCCCTTCCCCCTTATCCAGCCCCCCTTGATACCCCCTTCCCCCTTACCCAGCCCCCCTTCATATCCCCTTCCCCCTTATCCAGCCCCCCCTTCATATCCCCTTGCCCCTTATCCAGCCCCCCTTCATATCCCCTTCCCCTTCCCCCTTATCTAGCTCCCCTTCATATCCCCTTGCCCCTTATCCAGCCCCCTTGATACCCCCTTCCCCCTTATCCAGCCCCCCCTTCATATCCCCTTCCCCCTTATCTATCCCAGCCCCCTTCATATCCCCTTCCCCCCTTATCTAGCCCCCCTTCATATCCCCTTGCCCCTTATCCAGCCCCCCTTGATACCCCCTTCCCCCTTATACAGCCCCCTTCATATCCCCTTCCCCCTTATCCAGCCCCCCTTCATATCCCCTTCCCCCTTAGCCAGCCCCCCTTCATATCCCCTTCCCACTTATCCAGCCCCCCTTCATATCCCCTTCCCACTTATCCAGTCCCGCTTCACCCTCCTCCCTTCCTTTTTATCCAGCCCCCCTTCATATCATATCCATCCACCCCCTTTATCATATCGTCGAACTCTTAAATCGCCCTCTGTTGCTGCTTGCTTTCTCCCCTTATCCAGCCCCCTTGTTACCCCCTCCCCTTTTATCCTATCCTCGAACTCTTAAATCCCCCTCTGTTGTTGCTCGTCCCCCCCCCCCCTTGTCCAGCCACCCTCGCCCCCTTCACACTCACTGTTTCCTATTACCCCCCCCCCCCTTTGTTATCCCATCTCCGTACGCTCCTCCACTCAGGGTGTCACAAACCGCGGCAATGTTGTTACGGGCCTATAGGTTGTGTGGGAGAGGGGCATACAGGATAATGTGAATGACGCTGTATGGTTTTGGCAATCTAATCTCTTCCTTGGGCATAAACGCAATAGAGCTATTATATAACTATTGTCTTCTTCATAAACGCAATAGAGCTATTATATAACTATTGTCTTCTTCATAAACGCAATAGAGCTATTACATAACTATTGTCTTCTTCTTCAACGCAATAGAGCTATTATATAACTATTGTCTTCTTCATAAACGCAATAGAGCTATTATATAACTATTGTCTTCTTCATAAACGCAATAGAGCTATTACATAACTATTGTCTTCTTCTTCAACGCAATAGAGCTATTATATAACTATTGTCTTCTTCATACACATTGAAAACAAAATATTAATATATAATAAATGGTAAGGGATTTATGCAGACCCACCCACCTACCTACCTGTCCCTGGCGAGGCGTGGCATCTATTGCAAGAGGAGGAAGAAGGAGAGGAGGTGGTGGCAAGTGTAGTGCAGTGTTGCGTTGGTACCCCGCTCGATCACTCTCGCCTCAACACACGCGTGTACTATCGGCGTACACGATCACGCCGCGTCTGGGGTTTCAATAATTGTGTGCGATTAATATGTGGCGACGTTAATGATTCGGTTTGGATGGCGATGACGTTTGGTTTAGGCACACTCTTCCGTTGTCAATGACGTCTAAAGGTGTTACTTGACTGTTAATGTTAGTGGATACCACGCTCACGTGTGAATCTTTTTTTACTTATTTTCGATCCCAGTGGGTGTGGTACTATGTCCTAGCGTGTTTCACATGCATACATCCAGTCGGGGGACTTCTCGACGACATATACAGACTAATAACACACACAATAAAGCCACTCCAATAGCTTCCTCTCTCTTTCCAACGCCTCTTCTCCCATCTCAACACTCTTCGAAAAGTGGATACGAGGTCGAGGTGCCGTTGTAAAGGCTTAACCCTTATTACCTTCACCTGACCCAAGGAAATTGCATACATGGCGGTGTCGTTTTTTATGCGTTAAGGGAGCCCACCTTACTTTTTTTTCTCTTTCTCTCCCTCTCTCTTTGGCTTGTATCCATTCGGCCCCATTCAGCCTACTGTTTTAGGACGTTTAACCCCATTCAGGTGTCAATATTTTCCTGGCGAGCGGTAGCGAGCCCGCATATATATATTTTTGTTTTGACAGCAAGCTAAATTTGTAAATTTTTCGATAGCAAAATTTCTCCGGCGAAGCTGGATTTCTCCATACAGTGCTGTCTCGCTATCGCTCGCCAGGAAGAAATCGACACCTGGATGGGGATAAACGTCTTAAAACAGTTGGCTGAATGGGGCCGAATGGATACAAGCCAGGGAAAGAGAGAAAAGGAGAGAAAGATACAAAAAGTCGGTGACCCCCTTTAAGGGGAGGTCTCCACTTGAGGGATTTTTTGCTTGACCCCTTTCTCCCTCATGTTTAGCCCCATTGCTTTTGATATTATAAAACGTTTGCCCCATTAGTTTAGCGATTTTAAGAACTTTCACCCCATATTAATACCTTTCGTGCAATTCAGGTGTCGATTTTATCCTGGCGAGCGATAGCGAGCCTGTAATTTAAAAGGAACCGGCCTTTGGCCGGGACATTTTTCTACCGAAAAATGTACAAATTTATCTTTAAAGGGACTCAAGGGGGTGTAATTTTAAGCTTGATGGAGGTCTAGGGAACAAACTAAATACCTCCCCTTCAAGGAATGGCCCTAAACGTTAAAGATGGTAAATGGATGGTAGCGTCGTGTTTTGATGCGTTTAGGAAGTTAAGGGGAGGTTTTTAGTGTGTTCCCTAGACTTCCATCAAGCTTAACATTACAGCCCCTAGACCCCCTTTCAAGATAAATTTGTACATTTTTCAGTAGAAAAATGTCCCTCCTCTTAAATTACAGGCTCGCTATCGCTCGCCAGGAAAAAATCGACACCTAAATGGTACGAAGTCTTAAAATTGACAGAAATGGGTCGAAAGTTCTTAAAATCGCCAAACTAATGGGGCGAACGTCTTATAATATCAAAAGCAATGGGGCTAACCATGAGGGAGATAGGGGTCCAGAAAAAAATCCCTCAAGTGGAAATCTCCCCTTAAATGGATGTTCTTTTTGATGCGTTAAGGTGGGGTATGGTCTATATATTTATATATTAATACATATTTTTAGTTTCCTCGCTAGACCTCCTTCAAGCTTAGAAAATCACCCGCTAGATCCCCTTTCAAGATAAATTTGTACATTTTTCGGTAGAAAAATGTCCCTTCTAAAATTAGAGGCTCGCTATATCTTGCCAGGAAAAAAAATCGTTAACACAAGGGCACGAAAGGTCTTAATATTGATAAGAAAAACAGAGGCGAAAGGTCTCAAAATCGCCAAAGTAACGGAACGAACGTCTTCAAACCTCAACACTAATATGCTAAACATGAGGGAGAAGGGGGTCCAGAAAACGCGAGTGCTACCCGCTTAAGGAAACTATATGGATGGTGGTTTCGTTTTCTTTAAGGGGAGGTACTTAGTTTGTTCCCTAGACCTCCATCAAGCTTAAAATTACACCCCCTTGAGTCCCTTTCAAGATAAATTTGTACATTTTTCGGTAGAAAAATGTCCCGGCCGAAGGCCGGTTCCTCTTAAATTACAGGCTCGCTATCGCTCGCCAGGATAACATTGACACCTGAATGGCACGAAAGGTCTTAATATGGGGTGAAAGTTCTTAAAATCGCTAAACTAATGGGGCAAACGTTTTATAATATCAAAAGCAATGGGGCTAAACATGAGGGAGAAAGGGATCAAGAACAAAATCCCTCTAGTGGAAATCTCCCCTTAAGAGCCCCTTTTGGGGGTTTCAATTTCGTTTTTTTTTTTTTTTTTTTGGACAGTGTTGTGTTTTTGGACAGTGTTGTGTTTTTTTGGACAGTGTTGTGTTTTTTTGGACAGTGTTGTGTTTTGTCAACTGCCTCTGTACCGGCGACGTCTTTTTAGTTTTCTTCTAGCTCTATTTAGGCGATTTTGTGCAGTTTAAGGGCAGATCTCCACTTGAGGGATTTTTTTCTTGACCCCTTTCTCCCTCATGTTTAGCCCCATTGCTTTTGATATTATAAAATGTTTGCCCCATTAGTTTAGCGATTTTAAGAACTTTCACCCCATATTAAGACCTTTCGTGCCATTCAGGTGTCAATTTTATCCTGGCGAGCGATAGCGAGCCTGTTATTTAAGAGGAACCGGCCTTTGGCCGGGAAATTTTTCTACCGAAAAATGTAAAAATGTATCTTGAAAGGGACTCAAGGGGGTGTAATTTTAAGCTTGATGGAGGTCTAGGGAACAAACTGAATACCTCCCCTTAAGAAAGATCTGTGGTAGTAAAAAAGGGTTAAGTGAGATAGTTAGAAGCCTGTTAATTGCTGGAGGCTCTTGACAACTGAAAACCACCGTATTATCGTAACCCGAATAGAGTTAAAAGAACAGCCGATGACGTTTTCTTTGTGGGGGGGGGGGGGGGATACTCTTCCATGTTCAGCTTCGTATGTGAATTAACGGGAGGTTTTTAATTGTATATACATTAATGAATTACTTTAGTGATTTATTATCATGTTTTTATGCTCGTTTTATTTCCTCG
>CM064519.1:52472833-52705333 GCA_032716605.1 Paralithodes platypus | reverse complement strand
TTTCTCCTCAACTGCAGGCTCGCTATCGCTCGCTGGGATCAAATCGACACCTGAATGCGGCGAAGCGTCACATTATCGCCAAACTAATGGGGCGAAGAGTCTGCAAACCGCCTAAATAATATCACCAGAGAAAAGCTACCGGTATATAACAAGAGAGGGGGGGGGGGGGACTAAAACATGAGGGAGAAAGGGGTCCAGAAAGAAAAAAATCATCCCTCAAGTGGAAACCTGCCCTTAATTCGTTTCCATGAGAGATATAACTGCCTACTTCCATAATGAGAAACAGGCGATGTCCACGAAGATTTATGAATGACTGTACATGTATTTTGATTTATTCCTCGCTAGCATTTCCTTGTGTAGCCTGTATTTATGTATTTTGTTTATTTCAAGATAAATTTGTACATTTTTCGGTAGAAAAATTTCCCGGCCGAAGGCCGGTTCCTCTTAAATTACAGGCTCGCTACCGCTCGCCAGGAAAACATTGACCCGTAAGTGGTACGAAAGGTCTTAAAACTGATTGAAATGGTGCGAAAGTTCTTAAAATCGCTAAACTAATGGGGCGAACGTCATAAAATCTGAAAACTAGTTGGACTAAAAATGAGGGAAAAGGGGGTACCAGAACAAAACGACCCATCTGCCCTGAATTCGTTGCCACCATGAGAGAGAGAGATATAGCTGCCTACACTTCCATAAGAATGAGCAACAAAGGTCCACGAAGATTTATGAATGACTGAAGCTTTGGTTTGGCCTTGACCCCCCCCCCCCTCCTGCCCCCCCCCCCCCCACCCCCCTCGCTAGCACTTCCTTGTTTATTCTGTATTTATTTAGTTGATTTATTTATATATATTTTGGTTGTTGTGCCTTTACCGTTTTCTGAGGAGTAGGAAGTGTTTGGGTTTCGTCACTGGGGGTTTGTAATACGTTTGTAATACGTTTGGGTTTCGTCACTGGGGGTTTGTAATACGTTTGTAATACGTTTGGGTTTCGTCACAGGGGGTTTGTAAAACGTTTGGGTTTCGTCACTGGGGTTTTTTTAATACGTTTTTTTTTAATTTACTGTGCTTTGTGTGTGTGCGTGCGTGCGTGTGTGTAACAAAGGTGTTTACTATTGATTGAATATAAACACCATATGAGGAGGAGCACTTTATTGACAACGTTTAGGAGGAGCACTTTATTGACAACGTTTAGGAGGAACACTTTATTGACAACGTTTAGGAGGAACACTATATTGACAACGTTTAGGAGGAGCACTTTATTGACAACGTTTAGCAGGAGCACTTTATTGACAACGTTTGGGAGGAGCACTTTATTGACAACGTTTAGGAGGAGCACTTTATTGACAACGTTTGGGAGGAGCACTTTATTGACAACGTTTAGGAGAAACACTATATTGACAACGTTTAGGAGGAGCACTTTATTGACAACGTTTAGCAGGAGCACTTTATTGACAACGTTTAGGAGGAACACTTTATTGACAACGTTTAGGAGGAGCACTTTATTGACAACGTTTAGCAGGAGCGCTTTATTGACAACGTTTAGGAGGAACACTTTATTGACAACGTTTAGGAGGAGCACTTTATTGACAACGTTTGAGGAGGAGCACTTTATTGACAACGTTTAGGAGGAGCACTTTATTGACAACGTTTAGGAGGAGCACTTTATTGACAACGTTTAGGAGGAGCACTTTATTGACGACGTTTAGGAGGAGCACTTTATTGACAACGTTTGGGAGGAGCACTTTATTGACAACGTTGAGGAGCCCTTTATTGACAACGTTGAGGAGCCCTTTATTGACAACGTTGAGGAGCCCTTTATTGACAACGTTGAGGAGGAGCCCTTTATTGACAACGTTGAGGAGGAGCCCTTTATTGACAACGTTGAGGAGGAGCCCTTTATTGACAACGTTTAGGAGGAGCACTTTATTGACAACGTTTGGGAGGAGCACTTTATTGACAACGTTTAGGAGGAGCACTTTATTGACAACGTTTAGGAGGAGCACTTTATTGACAACGTTTAGCAGGAGCACTTTATTGACAACGTTTAGGAGGAACACTTTATTGACAACGTTTAGGAGGAGCACTTTATTGACAACGTTTAGGAGGAGCACTTTATTGACAACGTTTCGCAGGTAGCTTCTTCAGGTCACTATCTGCGAAACGTTGTCAGTAAAGTGCTCCACCTCATACGTTGTTTATAATAATTCTGTCAACCCTTTCTAAGTTATTTCAACACGGGTTTATTATTAGCTATATACTTATGTAAGGGCAGAATATTATGGACACTCCAATTACCCTTTTCATATCTTTTTATATATATACACAGAGAGAGATTTTTTATATTTTTTATACTAAGGTGGTTTTGAATAATTAGATATTAGATTATTTGGAGTGGTACTTTTCGGTTGACTGTGTTGTTTTCTTGTGTGTCAGGTAATATTAGATAATTTGCAGTGATCCATTGCTGTTGTATCGGTGGTTGTCTTATATGCGTAGCTGATGATAGTGGATTATAATGTGCAGTGGTACTTTTCTGGGGAGTGTGTTGTTAAGATTTGTGTTTAGTTGTATTCTTGTTATCTTGCCATGTTGGGTAACTTGCGTATTGTTGGCGTTTACGTTCTCGCTTTAAGGGGAGGTTTTTAGTTTGTTTCCTACTCCTCCAGCAATCTTAAAATTTCACCCCCTTGAACCCCTTTCAAGATGAATTTGTAAATTTTTCGGGAGAAACATGTCTCGGCCGAAAGCCGGTTACTCTTAAATTACAGGCTCGCTATCGCTCGCCAGGATAAAATCGACACCTAAATGGCACGAAAGGTCTTAAAATTGACAGAATGGGGCGGAAATTCTTAAAATCACCAAACTAATGGGGCAAACGTCTTAAAATCTCAAAAGCAATGGGGCTAGACATGAGAGAGAAAGGGGTCAAGAAAAAAGTCCCTCAAGTGGAAATCTCTCCTTAACTGACAAGATGTATTATAAGAATGCAATAGTTAAGGTGCATTTCTATTGCAAGAGAGAGAACAAGGGAGACATTATAATATACTAATGAAGAATATAATCGTGTAACAGTAGCCAGAAATAAGTTAAAAGGACAGCACCGGTACAGACGGGGTTAACTGAATAAAAATCGTCTAATAATAGCCCGAATAACAAATAAACATCGTGTAACAGTAGCCATAAATAAGTTAAAAGGACAGCACCGGTACAGACGGGGTTAAACTGAATACAAATCGTCTAATAATAGCCAGAATAACAAATAAACATCGTGTAACAGCAGCCAGAAAGAAAGTTAAAAGGATGGCGCCGATACTGAAAATGTTAGCCTGGCGCCGAAAGAAAAAGCCGCCCAAGTTACAACTCCAACACACCCACATTCCCAACGAGGACGAGACCCATCCCTCCAACTGTATCCTCTGTGCCGAGTAGGTCTTTATTACAGTTCAATATTGTATAGTATGTGTCCAGCAGGTTTTTATACATGTGTATGTGTGTTTGGATGTGCATAGGAACAGGTATGTGTGTGTATATTTGTGTACGGTCCCGCTAATAAGTCATGTCCCAGCTGCCATTACGTTTGGCTTGCTCTGTGCTGTATTAATGTCTGTCAGATGTTGAATAGGGTGGGTAAGTGTGGGAACATGGGTGTATATTTCACTTGATATGAAGAAATGAAGCTTAGATATTGCTGATACCAATTATTGATCAAAACATACTTGGTGCCGAGACATCACTTATTAGCGCGACTGTAATTGTATGTTTATATGAATACTCTCGGACCTAATTTATTGTTGGCCATAAATGCACTGTCAATAATTGTTATTGTATCGAGGTACCAGCAAGGTGCCTTTAAGAGAGATTTCTCTCAAAAGGCTCAGCCATTTTACCAATGTATATAATAACCAATGTATAATTATAATAACCAATAATGTATTGTATTTCTATGACTAAATAAACTAGTTCAATTTCAGTTTCAAATAATATGGGTTTTACAAGGGACTGGAGTTCTCGAGAAGGGGCTTCAATCTTGACGTTAGGGGAGGTGTGGTGGAGTGGTCTTGCCACTGGCCTGGTAATCCAATGGTCCCGGGTTCAAATCCCGATGTATCAATGGGAAGATATCATTGGGATGGAATTTGTGCTGTACCTAGTATCAGTGCATTACCACAAGCCCACCGAAACGTCAATAAAATACCCTCATTGTTCCCTGATTAAATAGCACTGTATGAATATTCCCATATTCAAAATATGCTATAGGGGTGCAATGCCTGGTGAGTTATCTGCTCAACAGGTGGCGTTGTGTGTGTGTAAGTGTGAGAGTCCGAGTGTAGGGGTTGAGACAGTGAAGCACAGGAACGAGGTGGCTTCAGAGATGGGGTCGTTTCGGGCCATGAGTGAGCACCGTGCCTCATGTGAAGGCAAGATGGCAGGTGCTCGTTGTACTCTACGTGCTTCACATGTCTCACTCCCTAGACTGGAACAAGACCTCACGGGCTTCACTGTTCATTGTAAAGCGGTGAATGTTAAGGCTCTCAGCCTATGCCCGAGAGGAAGTAAATTGGAATATAGAAAAAAAAAAAAAAAAAAAAAAAAGGTAAACACGAACATCTTTATTCTGGTACCGGTAACGTTTCGACATTAACATATGTCATCATCAGACCTAAATCAATAAGAAATAAATTTATTAATACATTATGTTGACATTTATAGCAAATATATTTTTAATAATAATTTAGAAAAACATAAAAAGTTAGAATTCGCGAATTCTAACTTTTTATGTTTTTCTAAATTATTATTAAAAATATATTTGCTATAAATGTCAACATAATGTATTAATAAATTTATTTCTTATTGATTTAGGTCTGATGATGCCATATGTTAATGTCGAAACGTTACCGGTACCAGAATAAAGATGTTCGTGTTTACCTTGGCGATGCTTGCCCTTATAAGACTCCGCTTCCCCCGAGGAGAATCTATTGCCACTACTATATATATATATATAAAGACTGCCGTGGTGTAATTGATTAAAGCGTCGGCTATCGTCCTGATGGTCGATGGTTCGATCCCCACTGAGAGACTAGAAACACATATATATATATATATATATATATATATATATATATATATATTAATAATATATAATAATTATAATAATATTAAATAATTAAATACATATAACAATCGGCCCCAGACCCCCTTTAAGCTACAGTAATAGCTATGCAAAAATATTCGGAAGACAAATGTGGCCGTTTGGGACTGTGGCCGTGCTTGACTTGTTTGCTGTACTTGAGATGGAACCAACCGGTTGGGCAGGAGACCGGTTTGTTAGTGTACCGGTATACTGTATGTAAATACTGACATCATCTGGGGGCCCAATTTATACAAGGATATGCAAACAGATATTTTAACAAGATAACTAGATGGATCGAGGTGTGTGTGTGTGTTTTTTTGTTTTTTTTTTTCTTCTATGTGAGTGAGGGAGATAAAAGGCAGAAGTGCCTGTATCGAGTGCCTCCCCCAGAGTTGAAAGAGTGACAGGGCCAAAATCAAGGGACGTTCGAGCCAAAATGCCTGGACACACGGAGTTTGAAGCAATTTAAGTCATAGGAAGAGGGAAAGACTGATTCTGGGAGAGAGTTCCAGAGCTCAGCTGTTGAATAGAAGAAAGACTGAGATTATCGTTTCACTCTTGGGTTGGAGAGTTGCACAGAATAGGGGTGGGATTGTGTTGCAAGACGGATACTACGTACCCTACGTAGAGGAGGTGGTATACACTGGGAAATCTCTGAGGAACATTGATTATTATAGTAGCGATAGAATAGCGAGAGATGCAACATTGCGGCAAAGAGAAAGAGATGGCAGAGAGTTGGTGAGTGGGCGGGAGTTAATGATACGAAAGGCTTTTCTTTCTACTTTGTCTATGCGGTGTGAAAGGATCCTCCCCACACATGTGAGCAATACTCAATACAAGGATGCACTGTGCCCCTGTACCAGCCTCTGGGAGGCTGCCTTAGCAAGACTGGTAATATGGTTCTTCCAAGTGAGAGCAGAAGAAAAAGGGACACCAAGAATATTGAGAGAAGATAAAGGATTGATTTTTGTATTTTTGAATTACGAGGGATAGTCCTCTGGGAGTTCCGGATGGGTAGTAAGATGAAGAAATTGGGTTTTGGAAGCATTAAAGGCAACAAGGTTTTCTCTGCCCCAATTGGAAATAGTAGTGTGTGTGCGTGTGCGTGCGTGCGTGCATAAACGGGCCCGCAACGTGAATGCCGAATTATCTTAAAACAAGTATGCCTTCTCAATATTTATAAATCATTATATCAAACTATCCCTACCAGTCCAGTGAAGGCCAAGCACACTCATTAGAGATCCTTTAAGGGGGGTCACCGGCTTTTTTTTATCTTTCTCTCCTTTTCTTTCTTTCCCTGGCTTGTACCCATTCGGCCCCATTCAGCCAACTATTTTAAGACGTTTATCCCCATCCAGGTGTCGATAATCGCGAGCCAGCATTGTATGGAGAAATTCGGCTTCGCCGGAGAAATTTTTCTATCGAAAAATGTACAAATTTAGCCTGCTGTTAAACAAAAAAATATATATTCTGGCTCGCTCCCGCTCGCCAGGAAAATATTGACACCTGGATGGGGGTAAACGTCTTAAAACAGTAGGCTGAATGGGGCCGAATGGATACAAGCCAAAGAGAGAGGGAGAGAAAGAGTAATATATACAGTATATATAATTATATATAATAATATATATATACCCTTTTCATAGCCACATATATTTAGAGTGTTCATTGCTGAGGTGCCTAAAATATAATATAATATTGTACTGTACACCATGTTCAGTATTGTAAGGACCTGCCCAGTTGGTTTCCAAATGCTAACATATTCATTTGCATCCATATAGCTTGGTGGCCGTTAGCTTCACTAGTGTGTGTGTGTGTGTGTTCGGTGCGTGTGTGTCTGTGTATACATTTGTGGGTGTGGGTGTGTGAAATTATGCATGTTTATGATTATGTAAGTGAGTGTGTGTGTGTGTGTGTGTGTGTGATTTTTTGCGTAAGTATTTGTATACATGCGTGTGCTTCTATGTATATGTGAGCGTATGCCTCCTTTCCTAATCATCATATTCTAAAAGCGTCCGAGTTCCGCCATTACGTAACAACCTTGAATGTACAGCTTCTCCTCAGCTGTTAACCAGACTACGGTATCAGTATCGTTAAAGTACGTATAAGGAACTGGTCTAAACGGCTACCCCAGAATTATATCACTTTTATTGAGGGGTGATGGTGGGGCGGTCTGGATTGTGGTCTATTGAGGGGTGATGGTGGGGCGGTCTGGATTGTGGTCTATTGAGGGGTGATGGTGGGGTGGTGTGGCTTGTGGTCTATTGAGGGGTGATGGTGGGGTGGTGTGGCTTGTGGTCTATTGAGGGGTGATGGTGGGGCGGTGTGGATTGTGGTCTATTGAGGGGTGATGGTGGGGCGGTCTGGATTGTGGTCTATTGAGGGGTGATGGTGGGGCGGTCTGGATTGTGGTCTATTGAGGGGTGATGGTGGGGCGGTGTGGATTGTGGTCTATTGAGGGGTGATGGTGGGGCGGTCTGGATTGTGGTCTATTGAGGGGTGATGGTGGGGTGGTGTGGCTTGTGGTCTATTGAGGGGTGATGGTGGGGCGGTGTGGATTGTGGTCTATTGAGGGGTGATGGTGGGGTGGTGTGGATGTGGTCTATTGAGGGGTGATGGTGGGGCGGTGTGGATTGTGGTCTATGGAGGGGTGATGGTGGGGTGGTGTGGCTTGTGGTCTATTGAGGGGTGATGGTGGGGTGGTCTGGATTGTGGTCTATTGAGGGGTGATGGTGGGGTGGTGTGGATTGTGGGCTATTGGGGGGTGATGGGGGGGCGGTCTGGATTGTGGGCTATTGAGGGGGGATGGTGGGGCGGTGTGGCTTGTGGTCTATTGTGGGGTGATGGTGGGGTGGTCTGGATTGTGGTCTATTGAGGGGTGATGGTGGGGTGGTGTGGCTTGTGGTCTATTGAGGGGTGATGGTGGGGTGGTCTGGATTGTGGTCTATTGAGGGGTGATGGTGGGGTGGTGTGGCTTGTGGTCTATTGAGGGGTGATGGTGGGGCGGTCTGGATTGTGGTCTATTGAGGGGTGATGGTGGGG
The DNA here is from genome assembly GCA_032716605.1 of Paralithodes platypus. Taxonomy (NCBI): domain Eukaryota; kingdom Metazoa; phylum Arthropoda; class Malacostraca; order Decapoda; family Lithodidae; genus Paralithodes; species Paralithodes platypus. The sequence continues at coordinate 52,697,167 of CM064519.1, read as the reverse complement.
TGGTGTGGCTTGTGGTCTATTGAGGGGTGATGGTGGGGCGGTCTGGATTGTGGTCTATTGAGGGGTGATGGTGGGGTGGTGTGGCTTGTGGTCTATTGAGGGGTGATGGTGGGGCGGTCTGGATTGTGGTCTATTTGTAAAGTGTCTGTGGAGAGAGGGAGAGTTACAAGGAATAGTTAGTATCTCAGAGACCTTGCGGTCCATTCCGAGGAGATACTCGATGTGGAAGGAGAGAGACTGTTTAGTGCACTACACTCTTTACAGAGTGTGCAGAATACTATCTACCGGTACTCTCTTCTTGAACTACTCTACTTAAGAACTATTTACAACTTCGGAGGGAAGTTTGTTCCAGGTAGAACAGATCTTATAATATGTGAAAATGTTTCCACAGATACTAGTGCTGAACCTTTTCAATTCTAATTCCCAGCCATGGTTGCGTGTTGTATTCATTTTGAGGCTAAACATTTTGCTATAATCCACATTGTCAAACCCATTAAGTATTTTAAAAACGTCAATGAGCTGACCTCGTAGTCTGCGGGTCTTCAACGGGAAGAGATCAAGAGCTCTCAACCTGTCCTCATAGATCATTCTTCTAAGCAATGGAATAAGTTTTGTAGCCCTAGCTTGTACTCTTTCCAGTCGCTCTATATCTTTCCTGAGTGCTGGAGACCAGAATTGAACAGCATACTCCAGGAGAGGCCGTATTAGAGCGTTGTAAAGTGTGAGAACTATTTCCTTAGTTCTATACTGTATATATAGCCCAATAATTTCTGAGATTTCTTCTCTACTTCAATGCACTGCTTGGAAAACTTTAGGTCACTACTAATCAGAACACCCAAATCCTTTTCCAAGTCAGTCACTTCCAGAGGCATTCCCTATAGTGAATAGCCCGAATTGGGGTTTGCTTGGCCAATATGCATCACCTTGCACTTTTCCAAGTTTAGTGGTATCTGCCATGTCTCATACCATTCACTCAGTCTGTTGAGGTCCATCCTAAGCTGTTCAACCCCTTTGGGGTCTTTCACATTCATTCCAAGATTTATGTCATCTGCAAGCTTGGAGATCACACTCAACAGACCAATATCGATGTCATTCTCCTTGCTTTTCTCCTCTCTCTCTCTCTCTCTCTCTCTCTCTCGCTCTCGCTCTCTCTCTCTCTCTCTCTCTCTCTCTCTCTCTCTCTCTCTCTCTCTCTCTCTCAAGGACAGAACTCCAGAAATAGTCGAGTGGTTATATCGTGCTCGGAATATTGGCCTGGCGAAGGTCGACCTGTAGACTAGCGGAGGTTCGAGTCAGCTCTGCAGCCACCTGAGTTTGTGAGGGTGGGTGCTGACATGTTAAGGGGGCCCACCTCGCTTTTTTGTTTATCTTTCTCTCCCTCTCTCTTTGGCTTGTATCCATTCGGCCCCATTCAGCCTACTGTTTTAAGACGTTTACCCCCATCCAGGTGTCAATGTTTTCCTGGCAAGCGGTAGCGAGCCAGCATATATATTTTTTTTTTGACAGCAAGCTAAAGTTGTACATTTTTCGATAGAAAAATGTCTCCGCCGAAGCCGGATATCTCCATACAATACTGGCTTGCTATCGCTCGCCAGGAAGAAATCGACACCTGGATGGGGATAAACGTCTTAAAACAGTTTGCTGAATGGGGCCGAATGGATACAAGCCAGAGAAAGAGAGAAAAGGAGAGAAAGATAAAAAAGCAGGTGACCCCCCTTAACACCATATACTGCTGTCACTACTGCTGTCACTACTGCTGTCACTACTGCTGTCACTTCTGTTTCACCCCCTGTATGTTGTCACTGTTTAAACACCGAGGCAGATCCCACTAACCTTCATCATGTTTTCTTCTTTCTTGAGTGAGCAGGAGGGAGAGAGAGAGAGAGAGAGAGTGTGTGTTTGTGTTTGTGTGTGTGAGAGAGAGAGAGAGAGATAGATAGATAGAGAGAGTGAAGGGGGACGGGGAGTGGGCGTGTACCTCAGAGATATAAAAGGGGACGGGGGGGGGGGGGGGGGGGGGGGGGGGGGGGGGTTATATATAAGAATGCTTGGGTGGAGAACTGGCTGACAGAGCAGTTGGGGGGTATAGGTCAGAGGCGAACCCAGGAGGATATTATTATAAACACCGAGTGGAAGATTATACACATTAAGAGTATAAACACCGAGTGGAAGATTATACACATTAAGAGTATAAACACCGAGTGGAAGATTATACACATTAAGAGTATAAACACCGAGTGGAAGATTATACACATTAAGAGTATAAACACCGAGTGGAAGATTATACACATTAAGAGTATAAACACCGAGTGGAAGATTATACACATTAAGAGTATACAGTGAATACACATGAATAAAAGGCAGTGAGTGAACGAGAATGAATAGTGTTAACCAATGAATAACCCAGATAATATTGGCTGAACGAGAATGAGTAGTGTTAACCAATGAATAACACAGATAATATTGGCTGAACGAGAATGAATAGTGTTAACCAATGAATAACACAGATAATATTGGCTGAACGAGAATGAATAGTGTTAACCAATGAATAACACAGATAATATTGGCTGAACGAGAATGAATAGTGTTAACCAATGAATAACCCAGATAATATTGGCTGAACGAGAATGAATAGTGTTAACCAATGAATAACCCAGATAATATTGGCTGAACGAGAATGAGTAGTGTTAACCAATGAATAACACAGATAATATTGGCTGAACGAGAATGAGTAGTGTTAACCAATGAATAACACAGATAATATTGGCTGAACGAGAATGAGTAGTGTTAACCAATGAATAACACAGATATTGAATGCATGAATGAGAACAAGAATAAATAGTGTATATAGAAAAATCGGGGTGCTATGGGCTCTCTGCGAGAGGGCTGGTTATCACATAGAGGAGCACGTCTCTTCAACAAACTCCCGCGGCGAGTAAGAGACATGAGAGGCGTCTCGTTAGACAGCTTCAAGAGAGCTCTCGATGTCGAACTACAAAAAGTGCCAGACGAGCCGATCTTCGCAGGGGAGCGCTCCGCCCCTTCGAATAGTCTGCTGCACCAATTCTCAAACAACAACGAAAGGCGGTGCGCTCCTCGGTGCCACTAGCAAGAGTGGCGAACTCCACATAGGTGACATAGGTAGTTAGCTATAACCAATGAATAACAGAGATGGTATTGAATGAACGAACACAAGAGAAGAGAGAAGAAATGAGAGGAGCCCATCAGAACAGACAGGACGAGGTAACTCAGAACAAATGAGAGGAGCCTATCAGAACAGACAGGACGAGGTAACTCAGAAGAAATGAGAGGAGCCTATCAGAACAGACAGGACGAGGTAACTCAGAACAAATGAGAGGAGCCTATCAGAACAGACAGGACGAGGTAACTCAGAAGACGTAAGAGGTAACCCAGTGGGGGGTCAGGGCGCGCAAGCAACTGTTTGATTAATAATGGGATGGATATGTAAACAAATAGAGACTTTTTAGTATTAGAGATCAGCCCATCTTTGCTATCTTGGTACCATTAGTCGTATTTAAGGGAGCTCAGACGGTATTGTGCAGCATCATTTACTGGTTCGGCTCAATGGTTTGTACTTTTGTAGATGTTTAGGTGACAATCACCACGGTCGATCTGGGGATCCGCCGCTAATGAGCTCGTCCTGGAATCATTACGACTCTGAATCTTACGATTCTTTACAGGACTGAACATGCCAGTTTTATCGGCACTAGCTCAGAGAAGAGTGTTGAGAGGGGAGAAGGGGTGTTGGAGAGAGAGGAAGGTGTTGGAGTGGCTTTGTTATGTGTGTTTAGTCTGTATACGTCGTCAGGATGTCCCCTGACTGGGTGCAAGCATGTGAAACATGCTTGGACGTACTACCGCACCCACTAAATGTCCGCCGTGGCAGGGATTCGATCCCGGGTTTTTCAGATTCACACGCGAGCGTGCTCACCACTTTAAGGAGGTTTAAGGAGGGGGTTTAGTTTTCTCTCTAAACCTCTATCAAACTTTTTAAAAAAACACCCACAAGACCCCCCTTCGATATAAATTTGTACATTTTTCGTTAGAAAATTATCGCGGCCGAAGGTCGATTCCTCTTCAAATACAGGCTCGTTATCGCTCAATCGACACCTAAATGGCACGAAAGGTCTTAATATTTGCAAAGAAATGGGGCAAAATGTCTGAAAATCGTAAAACTAATGGGGTGAATGTCTTGAAATCTCATAACTAATAGGGATAAACATGAGGGAGGAGGAGGAGGACTCAAAAAACCAACTGCCTCCCCTTAATATACCCAGGGGAGGCCACATAGGCATATGATAAGGAGTTGCTGTTTCATTTGTCTGGCTTCCCTCACTGCAGGGGAGCGTGCTGTTCCTTCAAACAGTCTGCTGCACCAAATCACCACCCAGAACGAGGGGCGGCACGCTCCTCGGTGCCGCTAGAAGTGTGGCGAACTCAACACAAGGTGAAGGTTTCTATTTGTGCCCCACTTACACAGGGAGTCCCCAGAGGGTGCCCAACTCTTCCAAAGATACCTGGAGTGAGTGAGTTCGAATCCTGGTCAGGCTAGCTCTCTCCCATCATATAGTTTGGTCTTTGGCTATACATACTGCATGATCAAAAGAAGGTTAAGGGGACCGACCTGCGTTTTTTTTGTATTCTTCTTCTGTCTAGGTAGTAGCCATTCGACCCTATTCAGCCTACTGTTTTAAGATGTTTATCCTCATCCAAGTGTCGATTTGAACCTGGCGAACGATAGCGAGTCGGCATATTTTGGATTATGTTTTAGACAGCTGACTTAATTTGTACATTTTTTGGTAGAAAACTGTCTCAGGCAATGCCGGATTTCTCCATACAATGATGACTCGCTGTCGCTTGCCAGGAAAAAATCAATACCTGAATGGGAGAAACGTCTTAAAACAGTAGGCTGAATGGGGCCGAATGGATACAAGCCAGGGAAAGAGAGAAAAGTAGAGAAAGATAAAAATATGCCGGTGACCCCCCTTAAGTCTTGTTCCTTGATAAATAAGGTACCAAAATGGCGTCCGAAGAAAAAGATGGCCACTGTCTATTATTACAGGTTGTCTAGTATATATGTAAGACACACACATATATACACACGCAACAAACAACATAACACACGCAGACACAAACACACGCACACACACAGACACACACAACACAACACACATACATACACACGTGCGCACACACGCACACAAACACACAGATACAGACACACACACACACAACACAACACAACACAACACACATATACACAAACACACACACACACAAAACACACACACAGGCACACACACACACAAAACACACACACACACACACACACACACAACACAACACACATATACACAAGCACACACACACAAAACACACACACACAAAACACACACACACACACACAACACAACACACATATACACAAGCACACGCACACACAACACACACACACACACACACACACATACACAACACAACACACACATACACAAGCACACACACACACTGGTGACCTCACATGACCTTGCGTGGACCAGAAGGTGTGGTGGTGTGTCCAGGGTATATATTTATAAGCTGTTACCAGGCCCTACCCTACCTAACTTCCTTGGTTCTCTTAAGGGGAGGCAGTTGGTTTTTCGAGTCCTCCTCCTCCCTCATGTTTAGCCCCATTCGTTATGAGATGTTAAGCTTAATTTACCAAACTAATGAGGTTGGTGAACGTCTTAAAATCGCATAACTAACTTAAGGGGGGTGACCTGCTTTTTTTATTTCTGTCCTTTTCTCTCTTTCTCTGGCTTGTATCCATTCGGCCCCATTCAGCCAACTATTTTAAGACGTTTATGCCCATCTACTATGGGTTTCAGAGGCCGTGTTACATGGTTTTTCGGGAATAACTTATTAACACAAATTTGGATTAGTATGATATTTTGACACAGCTTTATTCACACCCTGCCCTAATTTTCGCCAATATCGTGCATTACCAAAAGTGTAGAATTAAGGTACTTGTCCCTGTGTCATGAGGTTAAAGTCGCACCTGGTCACACCTGGATGATGAGGAAACGAACAAGGTTAGTCACCCCCCATCTCTCTTTCTTTCCCTCTCGCTCTCTCGCTCTCTCTCTCTTGCTCGCTCTCTCTCTCTCTCACTTTCTCACACATGGAAACTACGGCCACTGGCGCATTCATTATACATATAAAAGTGAGGCATGCAAAATGTATTAATTTTATATTAATGTATGATAGTGACATAAACTGACTGCAAGGGCAACAGTAGGGTAGGGTGGTGGGTATAAAACGAGCGTGTGTGATGGAAGAGCAGTGGTTTGGTGATTTCCAGGTGTTGTGTAGTTTTGTGTTGGCATGATATTGCATCTACTGTAAGGTGTAATATGATCATCGTATCGTCAGGTTGTGTTGGATGTCAGGTGGGATGGGGCAGTTGACGCTTGGTCATTAATTACGGGTTGGGAAGGGGTGAGGATGGGAAAATGTTGGGGGAGGAAGGGTAGTGTAGGGTAAGTAAGTACAGTCACTTATACAAAATCGTGGACCGGTACGATTTTCGTTATGCAATTACTATCTGGGTTGATTATTGGCTGGGACTTGCTTTATAATCAATGGTATATGTAGGTTCGTAATTGATGTATAGACAATCATATTCGTAAATCCGTTTGTAGAGATATACTTCCATAATTAGAAAAAAGGTGAGGTCCATGAATTGTTATGAGTGATGGTACGTTGAGGAAGATGCTGCCGACAATAAAACAAACAATACAACAAAAACACGGAGGAGAAGGGTGGGACAATGGGACATTTATACAAAGTTTATAGGAATGTGGAGGGGTGAGTGTGGCCAGGTTTTATTAATAGGTCATTTTATACAACGAAAGGAAGCGGAGACATGAAGGGTGGACAAATGATTGGACAAGCCGATTGGCGGCTTTCTCCCTGCTGTATATGTAGTAAAGACGCATGACAAATGCGTTTTTACACCCACGCGGACAATGACGCAACATGGTTGCCATAATTTGCCTTGCTGGAGCCAATGTCACGTATGGCTGACTGTATACGACTGCTGCCGTAAGCCCGTGGCACCCGACGAAAACACACAACACCCGGAAACAACCGAACCATTGCTCATCGATGAAACACGGTCGTTATATACCCAGCACCCTACCATACTCTTGTCCTTACATTCACGTTATGTCACTATACAATATAAAATTAACACATTTTGCATGCCTCATTTTTATATGTATAATGCATGCGCCAGTGGCCGTAGTTTCCATGTGTGAGAAAGTGAGAGAGAGAGAGCGAGCAAGAGAGCGAGCAAGAGAGAGAGAGAGCGAGAGAGAGAGCGAGAGGGAAAGAAAGAGAGATGGGGGGTGACTAACCTTGTTCGTTTCCTCATCATCCAGGTGTGACCAGGTGCGACTTTAACCTCATGACACAGGGACAAGTACCTTAATTCTACACTTTTGGTAATGCACGATATTGGCGAAAATTAGGGCAGGGTGTGAATAAAGCTGTGTCAAAATATCGTACTAATCCAAATTTGTGTTAATAAGTTATTCCCGAAAAACCATGTAACACGGCCTCTGAAACCCATAGTAGGTGTCGATTTCTTACTAGCGAGCCAGCATTATATGAAGAAATCCGGCTTCGCCGGAGAAATTTTTCTATCGAAAAATTTACAAATTTAGCCTGCTGTCAAACAGAAATAAAAAATATGCTGGCTCGCTATTGCTCACCAGTAAAAAATGTACACCTGGATGGGGATAAACGTCTTAAGACAGTAGGCTGAATGGGGCCAAATGGATACAAGCCAGAGAAAGCGAGAAAAAGACAGAAATAACAAAAAACAGGTCACCCCCCTTAAGGAAAAGAGGGTCCAGAAAAAAATAATACCTGCCCTTAGAAATAATACCTGCCCTTAGAAATAATACCTGCCCTTAGAAATAATACCTGCCCTTAGAAATAATACCTGCCCTTAGAAATATACAAGTGTTTTTATGTATTAGCCGGTTTATATAGCGCAGGTGGGAATATGAACATGATTAGATTAATATCCAGTATTCGAGAATGGATAATAAGTCGTAGGTGTGTGCATAAACCTTTAAACGTCTTGGTGGTGTCATGGTTAGAGTGTTTACAAATCGGTGTGTGATAACCCAGGTTCGAATCCCGGTGGATCACATATATGCTTTCATTAATTTCATTGGGTTGTGGTGATATTGATATAAATATAGATTCTTATAACTTATCTGAATTGATCGTCAACTTATTATATGCAACTCTATCTTGACAACATTACGAGACTATTATGCCAAAGATGAAGAAGGTAAAGTGATATGTGAAGGAAGAACACCTCCGCAAAGGCTTAGGATGAGTCTAACAGGCAAGATCCGCGGTTAGTCTCGTTGTCGAAGGTTACACAGACACCCGGTTTACGGTCTTTTCGCCCACAAGTCTTTTTGCCCACCGGTCTTTTATTGTTTGGGCGAAAAGACCAATATTTGGGCAAAGGGACTTCCTCGTTTGGGCGAACAAACTTCATTGATTGGGCGAATGGACCTTCTCGTTTGGGCGAAAGGACTGCAAAGTGTGGGCGAATGAACTTTGGGCGAAAAGACTGTAAACCAGATACCCTATCCCCTGTTCCAAATAGGTACCGTCGCGCTAATAAGTCCCAATGTCCCAATGTCCCACCTGTCATTATGTTTGGCTCTCTCTGTGCTGTATTAATGTCTGTCAGATGTTGTATAGGGTGGGTAAGTGTAGGAACATGTTTGTATATTTCACTCGTTATGAAGAAATGAAGCTTAGATAATATTATGTTCCCTCCACCAACCGACTTTACTCCTAAACTCAATTAATGAAATCAACAAATACATGTGGCAGTCCAGGGATTCGAACCTAGGATGCCCACACCGAAATTCAGTGCATTTATCCATTTTGCTGATACCAATTATTGATCAAAATTTACTTGGTGCCGAGACATCACTTATTAGGCCGACTGTACATCCAGAAATCGTGAACCCTAACCTCTATAACTCAAAAAGGGCTAGAGCACATGGGCTGTAAATTTCCATACCTCTTCCCTGGTTGACCCTTCCCAAATGGTAGACATACTAGCTGTATTACTCAAGCCGATTTTTAGTTAGAGAGGTTCATTTTTAAAAGTTTTGGCCTACTTATTTGAAACAGGTTATAGTAGATAGTCTATTCGCTGTAAGTAGGCGAGAAATCATGACCTCTAATCTCTGTAACTCAAAAAACGACTGGAGTAATCGAGCTAATATTTCTACCATTTGAGAAGAGTCAGTCAAGGAATAGATGTGGAATTGTACAGCCAGTTTGCTCTAGCCATTTTTGAGTTAAAGAGGATAGAGGTCATGATTTCTCGCCTACTTACAGCGAATAGACTATAGTAGCCTCACATTTAGGACTAGCATAGGTCCTTCAAGCTGTCTCATGTGTGGGTGTTTGTGGATTCGTAAAGTTGTTCGAGGCAAGAAATGTATCCTATTATATATTATTATTGTGCGTTTCCATTCCCTCCCCTGCCCATTCACACACACACACACACACACACAGACACAATCACACACGAACAGACACACACACACACACAGTGGCGGATCCAGAGGGGGGGGGGGCCTTAGTGACCAAAATTGCGCCCTTTCAAACAAGCTTCTTCATTATACAATACATATAAAGAATATGGTGTGAATTATGGCGCCCCTCATGTATATATATCAGCCCCCCCCCCCCCCCTTTAAGCCTGAGCTGGATCCGCCACTGCGACACACACACACACACACACACACCCTATTCCTATACAACCCACATCACCGGTCATCTCCCAGTATATGTAATAGGTGGTGCTGGTGTATAGGTGTATATCTGGTCTAACAGGTAGTTCATTATCAAGCAGGCCAAACATCCCATCATTAAGGGGAGATTTCTACTTGAGGAATTATTTTCTGGACCCCTTTCTCCCTCATGTTTAGCCCCATTGCTTTTGAGATTTTAAGATGTTCGCCCCATTAGTTTGGCGATTTTAAGAACTTTTGCCCCATTTTAAGACCTTTCGTCCCATTTATGTGTCAATTTTTTCCTGGCGAGCGATAGCGAACCTGTAATTTAAGAGGAACCGGCCTTTGGCCGGGACATTTTTCTACCGAAAAATGTACAAATTTATCTAGAAAGGGAGCCTAGGGGGTGTAATTTTAAGCTTGATGGAGGACTAGGGAACAAACTAAAAACCTCCCCTTAATAGTGTGGTTGACGGCTCTTACAAGGTGGGGTTGGGTTGTGTGTTGTGGTGGTGTGTTTGTGTTGTGTTGTAGTATATAGTATTCGGTTGTGTTTTGTGTTGTGGTTTGTGGTATTGTGTTGTGTAGTGGTGTCTTGTGTTTGCTCCCTAAACCTCTATCAAACTTTAAAAAAAAAAAAAAAAAAAAAAAAAAACTCGAAGACCCCCTTCAATATAAATGTATACATTTTTCGGTAGAAAAATGTTCCTCTTAAGGTACAGGCTCGCTATCGCTCGCCAGGATAAAATTGACACCTACTGTAGATGCCACGAAGAAATTGCAAAGAAATGGGCGAAAGTCTTAAACATTGTAAACCCTAATGGGGCTAAATATGAAGAAGGGGGTCCTAATCCAACCAATACTTACCCTTAATGATATAGGGTGGGGGGGGGGGGTATAGGTAGTTCATTATCAAGCAAACCACACAACCCCCATCATTAATAGTGTGGTTGACGGCTCTTACAAGGTGGGATGGGTTGGGTTGTGTTGTTGTGGTGTTGCATGGTGTTTTGGTGTGTCGTGTAGTGTTGTTTTGTGGTTTATAAAATACAGGCTCGCTATCGCTCGACAGGAAATAATTGACACAATAGTGGCACGAAAGGTCTTAAATTTGCTTATGTATTTGTAAGTATGTTTTTATGTATGTTTTGTTAACCATTACTTGTGTTGTTTCAGATGGGTGGGCGTCCACGGTGGAGGTAACGGGAGTGAGGAGGGTGGTGGTGGAGGTAACCCAGGCTCCCCTAACTCCCCCACCTCCCCCACCACCCCTCATATCGTGTTGTCCGCCGAAGATGACGACATTCCCGACGAAGTTCTCCACAATAATACTGAAGGCGACCCCCTTACTGTGAGTACGATTAGTGTTTACACTTTCTAAGTTCATTATAGTATCAGCTCTGACACTCGGGGCGACGCGCTCCTCGGTGCCGCTAGGAGAGTGGCGAACACAACCTTAGGTGACTCAAAAGCTTTAATAGCATCACCTCTGTACACTCTAATTCCATAATAATATATTACCTCTTACACTAATTAGCCATAATATCACCTCTGTACACTCAAAAACCATAATTCCACCTCTGTACACCCTAAATCCATATTAAGGATCACATCGAACTCCATAAAAAGTAAGGTCTCCGCCGATAAATATGACAATGCCTATAGGTCAACCACACCAACACCGATCATCTCTCAATATGGCATACCCTATAGGTCAACCACACCAACATCGATCATCTCTCAATATGACATACCCTATAGGTCAACCACACCAACACCGATCATCTCTCTACGTTCTACACTGTAAGAAATCAGGAGTATATAAACGGTATGGAAATGGTATATAAGATCATTGGGTATAGTGATAGTGATTTACCTTTCTATCCTTGTATTAGATGAGTTTATGCCCATCAAATATTACCACGGAGTAGATGGCAAGTTACTGGAAACGGTGAAGATCATGTATGTTTTTTTAAAGGTGGTGGTGCATGGGTTGAGATAAACCTTGAATAATGATCGCCAACATGCACATAACTATCTTGCAAAATGCAATGTCACTGAAAAAATTATTAACAATGGTATAAAGGATTTTGTGGATCCGGGTCTGTGACGTCATAGTGACGTCACAGGAGTATCCTCACCCTGGACTGGATGGTGGGCTTACACTCCTATGACGTCACAGGTCCGGTGTAGACGATCCACAAAATCTTTTATATCATTGTAAATAATTATTTTGGTGCCATTGCATTTTGCAAGATAATTATGTGCAGGTTGGCGATTATTATTCAACGTTTATCTCAACCCATGCACCACCACCTTTAAGCTTGATGGAGGCTCTAGTCGTCATTCTAACCTGTCTTCTCACTTTTCAGACGACAACGAACGGCGATGTGTGTATAAACGGTCAGTCCTCCCAGGCCCTCCCCCCGACCCCCATCATCTCTAACCTGGAGAAGTCCCAGTTGCAGCCGGAGAAGACGTCAGTATCGTGGTATTTCAACCCTTCCATTCCCATTAGCACGCAACCGCTCTATCCGGATCACTATTTATTCGGCTATTCTCAGCTACAAGAAATATAACATCACCCATACTGAAAGGCTTAAGGCGCCTAAAATCAATTCTACTTGTTACAGGAAGCTTTACCTTTTGTCTCCTTCATACATATAGAACAAACAAATATTCTCCCGCCAGAAAAGTAAAACCAATACTGCCCTAATAAAGCCGCTGTCACACGAGCGCTTTTTCCGTCAATTTTCCATGAGCAAGTTTTTTCTCGTATTATTTCGGGACATTTTCGCACTGGTATCGGTAACTAGACTGAAGGTAGACTATGTTAGGTGGCTGAATTCTGATAAAGTGTAATTTTTTAAACTTCCAGACCATAATTGCCCGTAAAAATTGTTCGAAAAAGGGCTTGTGTGACTCTGGCTTAAGAATACCGAAGAAATATTGCCGGATTGAGCCGTTGTGGGCCCCTCCTTGACTTAGAGATGTGTTGCTGTATGTGGGAAGACCTCGCTCAGTGCTCAGTCCTTCCCAGTGCTTAAACCCTTCAGTAATGTGGCGTCGGTTATAGGTTAGGCTGGCTAACACTAGACTATTTCACACAGCCTAGGAAGGACCTCTAGCAGTCAAAAGGGTAAACTCGGTCTCTCTTAACCCGTACTGTACCAGAGGGTATTACTATAAATGTAACCTCCAGTACCAAGCATTGTGGCCAAAATGGCTTCAAAGACGAGAGAGCGCAATTTCTCACCCCGAAAGCTGGACGAGTACTGAGCCATCCTGCCCGTGGGACCTCAAATACACTCTGAGAAGTGTTGCCAAGGTCTCAAAGCAGTGTTTACAAGTCATGGTGCTTGGTACCGCTTGGTACAAGGACCGTATACTACTGACGGACATCGTACGGCGCTGGTACTGGCGAGTTACTTTCTTACTGTCGGCCATTGTACGTCGCTGGTACAGAACGGGTTAACCCTCCGACCCCCACAGACACCATCTAAAATTAATAAAATCGTCTAATAATAGCCAGAATACAATGAAAGAATGCGATGGTTAAGACTGTCGCTCTTGCCTTCCTGACAGCCAAGTGTACCATTTTCATTAACACTTGTTTTTTTTTTCCTGCTATATATTTGAACCATTGATGATATACAAAGTTACAGACTTACAGAACTCATAAATGAAAAGTTTAAAGGTGAACTCCAATGAAAAAAAAAAAAATAGTTTGTGCTTGGGGAAGAACATACTATTAATATACGTTAATGTGTATGTAGTCATAATGCATCAATTTCACACAAAGACCAGATAAAATCACTAATTATCACGCTAATCGGCACCTGCTTCTTCCTTTTCTTCTTCCCGTGTGACGTCATATTGTAAACAAAGGAGTCCCACCTACTGCCCTCACACACTTATTATTTATTTATATATATTTTTAATTTTATTTTTCTGAATCACAACCCTTCAATTCAATACTCAATCTCTGCACATTTTCGAGGAAGGTCCTAAATATGTGTTGCATACCGAGAAATAATCCCATCTCGCCGACAATAAACATACAGGCCTTTTTATGGGTGTTTGTCCTTTTCCAAAGTTAGGGGTCACTTCTAAGGCCTTATCTTCGTAAAAGTATCGTTTTCTGTTAATTAAAAAAACGAGATCCCTTGACCAGAGCATGTTAAGGGGGGTCACTGGCTTTTGTTTTTATCTTTCTCTCCTTTTCTCTCTTTCGCTGGCTTGTATCCATTCGGCCCCATTCAGCCAACTGTTTTAAGATGTTTATCCCCATCCAGGTGTTGATTTCTTCCTGGCGAGCGATAGCGAGCCAGCGTTGTATGGAGAAATCCGGCTTTGCCGGAGAAATTTTTGTATCAAAAAATTTACAAATTTAGCTTGCTGTCAAAACAAAAATATATATATGCTGGCTCGCTACCGCTCGCCAGGAAAATATTGACACCTGGATGGGGGTAAACGTCTTAAAATAGTAGGCTGAATGGGGCCGAATGGATACAAGCCAAAGAGAGAGGGAGAGAAGGAGAAAAAAAGCGAGGTGGGCTCCCTTAAGCCAAATGTTAAGTCGTCCACATTCATACAGTTTTTAAGCGTTTCTCTCATAGAAAAGACTGCAGATTCTTCCACCTACCATTATGTGTATTCACGCCATTGTGTTCTGTGACGTCACAATAAACACAATTTGGCGGGGATGCGACTCTGGTTGCCAGTTATCGCCCAATAAATAAGTTAAACAAGCTATATTTCTATTTTGTTAGAACACATTGGTGAAAGTTCTTCAGTTTCATATTCCTAAAATACTAGCAGATCACAATGGACATTGTAGTTTGAAAAAGTTCTATCCTTGGAGTTCACCTTTAACAGAAAATAACCAAAATTTAGTAAACTACGTAAACTCAAGTAGTAGTAGTAGTAGTAGTAGTAGTAGTAGTCCCTTCATAATTGCTGAGGGGCACAGGGCCTTGGGTGGGGCTTTGGTTTCCCGGGCGTTTCTGCACCCTCCTCAGCTCCCTGCCTTGGAGAGGCTTCGGTCACCCGGGCTTTGTTAGTGGTAAGCAGGGAGGATTTTGTGGGGGCGCTCGTTTATGGCCTTGGCCTTGCTCGAGACCTTGGGGCTGTTCCCCAGGCCAGACAGCCTGGGGAACAACAACAACAACAACAAATCGAGTAGTAGTAGCCACAATAGAAATATAAAGAATGTCGACAGTACGGAAGGGGTTAAGTCATCGAATGCATAGTTATCTGTATAGGTGTTGAGTGCATGAATCTATATATACGGTATATATATACAGTATATATAGTACAGTATTTCCTAGTCGATGTATTCACTTTATTTTCCATTCAAGTAGTCTTCTAAGTAGATTGCCTTCAAGCTAACCTGGCAGCCATTGGTAACGCTGCCTTTCTATACATTTATATAGCCAATATTAACCCCTTCTTGAGGGGTTTCATTTTTGTATTGTATTTGGGCTATTATTAGACGATTTTTTTTCAGATTAGGAAGGACCAATGGAAGTCTGAGGGTTCATTGAGATAGTCCTTACCTTTGTTAAGGGGAGGTTTTTAGTGTGTTTCCTAAACTTCCATCAAGCTTGAAATTACACCCCCTTGAATCCCTTTCAAGATAAATTTGTACATTTTTCGGTAGAAAAATGTCCCGGCCAAAGGCCGGTTCTTCTTAAATTACAGGCTCGCTATCGCTCGCCAGGATAAAATCGACACCTGAATGGCACGAAAGGTCTTAATATGGGGTGAAAGTTCTTAAAATCGCTAAACTAATGGGGCGAACGTTTTATAATATCAAAAGCAATGGGGCTAAAGATGAGGGTGAAAGGGGTCAAGAAAAAAATCCCTCAAGTGGACATCTCCCCTTAATCCATGCAGTACCGGGGATGTCCTTTGCATCATATTCTGCCAAATATTATACGATTATATTCAGCTTAGGAAGGACCTCTAACAATATTAAGGCTTCAAACTATCTCAACCGACC
This sequence comes from Paralithodes platypus, assembly GCA_032716605.1. Lineage (NCBI taxonomy): Eukaryota > Metazoa > Arthropoda > Malacostraca > Decapoda > Lithodidae > Paralithodes > Paralithodes platypus. Next base: position 52,681,321 of record CM064519.1, on the reverse strand, counting down.
CTATTAACTACCACAGATCCTTCCTAAGCTGCATGATATCGTCTAGCTTGAATACACTATAGTCTATCGTGTACTCCAAACTTTTCGCGGAGTGTTGGGTTTGCTGTTAAGCTGGAGTCACACGAGCCGTTTTTCGAGCAATTTTTACGGGCAATTATGGCCTGGCAGCTTACAAAATTACACTTTATCAAAATGTAGCCGCCTAACATACTCTACCTTCAGTCTAGTTACCGATACCAGTGCAAAAATGTCCCGAAATATAACGAGAAAAAACTTGCTCATGGAAAATTGACGGAAAAATCGCTCGTGTGACAGCGGCTTTAGTCTCTGTATTACTTTTCCACATGCATTAAGGGGGACCACCTCGCTCTTTTCCTCCATGTCTCTCTCTCTCTCTCTCTCTCTCTGGGTTGTATCCATTCGGCCCCATTCAGCCTACTGTTTTAAGACGTTTATCCCCATCTTATTGTCGATTTCTTCTTAGCATATTTGCATAATGTTTTTAGAGAGCAGGCTAAATTTGTACATTTTTCGATAGAAAAATTTCTCCGGCGAAGCCGGATTTCTCCATACAATGCTGGCTCGCTATCGCTCGCCAGGAAGAAATCGACACCTGGATGGGGATAAACGTCTTAAAACAAGAGGCTGAATGGGGCTGAATGGATACAACTCAGAGAATGGGAAAAGAAAGAGAGATAAATAAAGAACGAGGTGGTCCCCTTAACGTAGACTTTCTGAACAGGGTATTTATTCGTGTTACTTTTCCATATGCATACCGGTACACGTAGACTCTTTGAACAGGTTAATTAGAAAGTTGGATGGCATTCTGTCCGTGCTTTCCTTGGTGTAGAGTAAGTGTGTGTGTGTTAGTAGTTATTGTTAAGGCGGTATCACACGAGCGCTTTCTGAACAGGGTATTTATTCGTGTTACTTTTCCATATGCATACCGGTACACGTAGACTCTTTGAACAGGTTAATTAGAAAGTTGGATGGCATTCTGTCCGTGCTTTCCTTGGTGTGGAGTAAGTGTGTGTGTGTGTGTTAGTAGTTATAGTTAAGGCGGTATCACACGAGCGCTTTTTCACTCAACATTTATCCTCAAGACTGATCTGGCAGCTTATGAGGTCAACGTTTAGAATATTTCGGTCACCTAAATTCATCTAGCAACAGTCTAGTTTCCAATACCAGTGCAAAATATTCAAAAAATGTTGCCAGAGAAATATTGATCATCGAATGTTGACCATAAATGCTCTCATGTGATACCGGCTTTAGTATATTGATCAATCTTAAGGGAATATCACACAGTCAGGAGTGCGAGCTAGAGTCACTATCGAGGAGGAGTACGGGACAATTCGGACTCGCGGGCCTATTCGCGGTGAAAATCGATGACTCCTAGTGACTCTAGCGACTCCTAGCGACTTCTGTTAAAATCCCACTCGCTCGCGGTGAAAATCGACGACTCCTAGTGATTCTAGCGACTCCTAGTGACTCCTGTTAGACTCCCACTAGCTCGCACTCCTGACTGTGTGATGTACCCTTTAGTGTGTTTTCTCCATATGCACACCATGTCAATTTCTATGGTAGCCTCTATTATATTTTGAGCATTCATGTCAGTATGATTGTTTGTTGATGAATCCTATACTCTGCTGTTTCGTTTCAGCTGACGATAAATTGAATCCCTTAGTAGCTGATTACTCGATACTTAAGGGGAGATTTCCACTTGAGGGATTGTTTTCTGGATCCCTTACTCCCTCATGTTTAGCCCCATTGCTTTTGAGATTTTAAGACTTTCGCCCCATTAGTTTGACGATCTTAAGAAATTTCGCCCCATTTCTGTCAATTTTAAGACCTTTCGTGCCAATTAGGTGTCGATTTTTTCCTGGCGAGCGATAGCGAGCCTGTAATGTAAGAGGAACCGGCCTTCGGCCGGGACATTTTTCTACCGAAAAATGTACAAATTTATCTTGAAAGGGGGTCTAGGGGGTGTAATCGTAAGTTTGATGGAAATATAGGGAACAAACTAAAAACCTCCCCTTAATGGAACAATATGAAACTACTATGTCTCTGTATCATATAAATAATTAAGTAACACCCCGTTCTTAACATTAATCATCAATTACAAACCCCAATGTACTTGAAGAAACTAATGAAAGCATATGGTCTTCCCGGGATTCGAACTCGGGACACCACACCCAGAACATAAGCGCCTAAACCAAGCACCTAATACCAAGTTTATATAATTAGCACCGTATTTCACTATAAAACCCATCATAATAACTGAGAAATATTGATGGGTATGTAAGTATTTAGTTACGCAGGCAATTCCCCATTTTTTTTTTTTTTTTTTTTTTTTTTTTTTTTTTATCTTCAATAACTGAGAAATCCTGATGGGAACTTTGCAATTTACCGCCAGCTGAAAAGAAACGGAGTATAGTGTCTCTTCTCATATGTACATGATTTGGTGTGGTAGTTTGTGTGCCTGAGTAGTGTGAGTTGCATTAAGGAGGCCCGGCCACCTCGTATATATATATATATATACTGTATATATATATATATATATATATATATATATATATATATATATATTCTCTCCCTCCCTCTCTCTCTGGGTTGTATCCATTCGGCCCTATTCAGCCTATTGTTTTAAGACGTTTATCTCCATCCAGGTGTCGATTTGTTCTGCGAGCCAGCATATTTGTTAAAATGTTTTTTGACAGCAGGCTAAATGTGTAGATTTTTCGATAGAAAAATTTCTCCGGCAAAGCCGGATTTTTCCATACAATACTGGCTCGCGAGAAATCGACACCTGGATGGGGATAAACGTCTTAAAACAGTAGGCTGAATGGGACCGAATGGATACAAGCCAGAGAATATTTCTTGGCATGTTAGTGTTAAGGGGTCACTATTCTAAATTATATATTCCTCTACTTGGATACCAGGTTGAAAAAGTATCATTATTAAAAGTAACATCATCCGTTTTTCTTCTTCATATCTTTGAATATTTACATAACTCACTAAACCCTATTCCAAGTAAGTAGGCCAAAACTTTTGAACACTATCCTCTATAACTATAACTTTTGAACACTATCCTCTATAACTATAACTTTTGAACACTATCCTCTATAACTATAACTTTTGAACACTATCCTCTATAACTATAACTTTTGAACACTATCCTCTATAACTATAACTTTTGAACACTATCCTCTATAACTATAACTTTTGAACACTATCCTCTATAACTATAACTTTTGAACACTATCCTCTATAACTATAACTTTTGAACACTATCCTCTATAACTATAACTTTTGAACACTATCCTCTATAACTATAACTTTTGAACACTATCCTCTATAACTATAACTTTTGAACACTATCCTCTATAACTATAACTTTTGAACACTATCCTCTATAACTATAACTTTTGAACACTATCCTCTATAACTATAACTTTTGAACACTATCCTCTATAACTATAACTTTTGAACACTATCCTCTATAACTATAACTTTTGAACACTATCCTCTATAACTATAACTTTTGAATACTATCCTCTATAACTATAACTTTTGAACACTATCCTCTATAACTATAACTTTTGAACACTATCCTCTATAACTATAACTTTTGAACACTATCCTCTATAACTATAACTTTTGAACACTATCCTCTATAACTCACAAACGACTACAGTAATCCAACTACTATTTTTACCATTTGAGAAGGGTCAGCCAGGGTATAGGTGTGGAAAATTACAGCCCATTTGCTCCAGCCCATTCAGAGTCACGGGTTAGGGTTCACGATTTCTAGACTGCCGATTTGGAACAGGGTATAGGTGTGGGAAATTACAGCCCATTTGCTCCAGCCCATTCAGAGTTACAGGGGTTAGGGTGAACGATTGCTGGACTACCTATTTAGAACAGGGTATACCAATCTGTGTTATGTAATACAAAACGCGTCATTATATCCTGAAGGCATTATCTGGCTCGATCTTTTTGTTGCTACTTGTATTGTATGACTTATGCATACACAAAAAAACAAAAAAAAACAAAATATATTCACTGTAGCATATTCTGTCCAGTTCTCTGTCTTTGATTAATTATGATAATCAACTTACATTATACTGTACATACGATTATACATATGTATTACATTATGTATTATACATACGCTAGCATTATAACGAGGGTGAACCAAGGAATTGAATACATTGTGAATTGCATTATCTAAGTTGCATTACATGAATTTGCAGTAAATGCCAAGACTGATGCTAAGATCTCGGTTGACTGTTGTATTGGATCTCCATAGTGATATTTACTGTTCCATTATATATAATAATCTATAATAAGATTTACGTGTTCATTGCACTGCGAATGTGAAGCAAAAGTAAAGTCAAAAATCCCTGGATCCGATCATTAATACCTACTATGGGTTTCAGAGGCCGTGTTACATGGTTTTTCGGGAATAACTTATTAACACAAATTTGGATTAGTATGATATTTTGACACAGCTTTATTCACACCCTGCCCTAATTTTCGCCAATATCGTGCATTACCAAAAGTGTAGAATTAAGGTACTTGTCCCTGTGTCATGAGGTTAAAGTCGCACCTGGTCACACCTGGATGATGAGGAAACGAACAAGGTTAGTCACCCCCCCATCTCTCTTTCTTTCCCTCTCGCTCTCTCGCTCTCTCTCTCTCTTGCTCGCTCTCTCTCTCTCTCACTTTCTCACACATGGAAACTACGGCCACTGGCGCATTCATTATACATATAAAAGTGAGGCATGCAAAATGTATTAATTTTATATTAATGTATGATAGTGACATAAACTGACTGCAAGGGCAACAGTAGGGTAGGGTGGTGGGTATAAAACGAGCGTGTGTGATGGAAGAGCAGTGGTTTGGTGATTTCCAGGTGTTGTGTAGTTTTGTGTTGGCATGATATTGCATCTACTGTAAGGTGTAATATGATCATCGTATCGTCAGGTTGTGTTGGATGTCAGGTGGGATGGGGCAGTTGACGCTTGGTCATTAATTACGGGTTGGGAAGGGGTGAGGATGGGAAAATGTGGGAGGAAGGGTAGTGTAGGGTAAGTAAGTACAGTCACTTATACAAAATCGTGGACCGGTACGATTTTCGTTATGCAATTACTATCTGGGTTGATTATTGGCTGGGACTTGCTTTATAATCAATGGTATATGTAGGTTCGTAATTGATGTATAGACAATCATATTCGTAAATCCGTTTGTAGAGATATACTTCCATAATTAGAAAAAAGGTGAGGTCCATGAATTGTTATGAGTGATGGTACGTTGAGGAAGATGCTGCCGACAATAAAACAAACAATACAACAAAAACACGGAGGAGAAGGGTGGGACAATGGGACATTTATACAAAGTTTATAGGAATGTGGAGGGGTGAGTGTGGCCAGGTTTTATTAATAGGTCATTTTATACAACGAAAGGAAGCGGAGACATGAAGGGTGGACAAATGATTGGACAAGCCGATTGGCGGCTTTCTCCCTGCTGTATATGTAGTAAAGACGCATGACAAATGCGTTTTTACACCCACGCGGACAATGACGCAACATGGTTGCCATAATTTGCCTTGCTGGAGCCAATGTCACGTATGGCTGACTGTATACGACTGCTGCCGTAAGCCCGTGGCACCCGACGAAAACACACAACACCCGGAAACAACCGAACCATTGCTCATCGATGAAACACGGTCGTTATATACCCAGCACCCTACCATACTCTTGTCCTTACATTCACGTTATGTCACTATACAATATAAAATTAACACATTTTGCATGCCTCATTTTTATATGTATAATGCATGCGCCAGTGGCCGTAGTTTCCATGTGTGAGAAAGTGAGAGAGAGAGAGAGCGAGCAAGAGAGCGAGCAAGAGAGAGAGAGAGCGAGAGAGAGAGCGAGAGGGAAAGAAAGAGAGATGGGGGGTGACTAACCTTGTTCGTTTCCTCATCATCCAGGTGTGACCAGGTGCGACTTTAACCTCATGACACAGGGACAAGTACCTTAATTCTACACTTTTGGTAATGCACGATATTGGCGAAAATTAGGGCAGGGTGTGAATAAAGCTGTGTCAAAATATCGTACTAATCCAAATTTGTGTTAATAAGTTATTCCCGAAAAACCATGTAACACGGCCTCTGAAACCCATAGTAGGTACCCAAGTGGAGAGGAATATAATAATGCGCTATAGTCTCTGTTATTTAAGGGGAGGTTTTTAGTTGATTCCCTAGACTTCCATCAAGCTTAAAATTACTCCCCCTTGACCCCCTTTCAAGATAAATTTGTACATTTTTCGGTGGAAAAATGTCCCGGCCGAAGGCCGGTTCCCCTTAAATTACAGGCTCGCTATCGCTCGCCAGGAAAAAATCGACACCTAAATGGCACGAATGGTCTTAAAATTCATAGAAATGGGGCGAAAGTTCTTAAGATCGCCAAACTAATGGGGCGAACGTCCTAAAATCTCAAAAGCAATGGGGCTAACCATGAGGGAGAAAGGGGTCAAGGAAAAAATCCCTCAAGTGGAAATCTCCCCTTAAGCTGGCGGCCAATGGGTTCACTTACCAACTGATTGATCAATACTTAATGAACAAATGTGTGACTATTATGTCTTTGCCTCTTATAAATACCAAGTGTTTTATAATTATCAACTTATACTTTGCGTCTTATGTCTTATATAGATTTATCTTAACCCTTTCAAGCTCCAATACGCGTTTCTGTTCTGTTTTCTGGCTACTATTAGAGGATTTTATTCAGATTAGTAACGGTGTTCGGAAGTCAAAGGGTTGATTGAGATAGTATTTACCCTTTTAATACCTGCACATCCTTCCTAAGCTGCATAAAAATCGCCTAATGATAGCCAAAATAAACTGGTAAAACGTGTCAGATCTTCAAGGGGTTAATAGACGAGTAATCAAGTTGAGCACAAGCCAATTCATCGCCAGCTTAAAACAACAACAACAAAACAAAGACTATAGACCCCTGTAGTAGCCTATAGTAGATAAACACATACCCTGTTCCAAACAAGGAGGCCAAAACTCTTGAACATTAACCTCTATAACTCAAAAATAACTAGAGTAATCCAGCTATTATGTCTACCATTTTGGGAAGGGTCAGCCAGGTAATAGGTGTGGAAATTTACAGCCCATTTGCTCTAGCCCTTTTGGAGTTACAGAGTTTAGGGTTCACGATATCATTTTGGGAAGGGTCAGCCAGGGAATAGGTGTGGAGAGTTACAGCCCATTTGCTCTAGCCCTTTTGGAGTTACAGAGGCTAGGGTTCACGATTTCTGGCCTACCTAATTGACTACTTGCGAGTTTCGTGCTATAAGGAAGTTGAAGCCGTAGACATCGATATTTAACAGAATAACCAGCTATAGTATGTTTTTAGTCATTTTATAGATACATAAAACCAAATTCAACATAGTATTTATCCATCAGAAACTTACATAATTACTGATTTTGTGTTTAATATCGATGTGTACGGCTCCAACTTCCTTATAGAACGAAACTCACAAGTGGTTAATTGGAAAAGGGTATTATAGCATGTCTGAGTGTCCCATCTCCCTTCATTTTGTGTTCTATTCCCTTGTTCTGATTGGTAACCCTATCCTTCACTCTCTTCCTTTGTCCCTCATACTGATTGGCAGCCCTCTCCACCCCTTTTGTATCTGATTAGCACCCTTCTCTAAACTTTTATTCTGATTGGCACCACTCCTTACCCCTCTTTGTATCTGATTAGCACCCTTATCTAAACTTTTATTCTGATTAGTACTACTCTTTACCCGTTTTGTATCTGATTAGCACCCATCTCTACGCTTTGTTTCTGATTAGCACCCATCTCTAAAACTTTGTATCTGATTAGCACCCTTCTCTAAAGTTTTATTCTGATTAGTACTCCTCTTCAACCCTATGGTTTCTGATTGGCACCCTTCTCTAAAGTTTTATTCTGATTAGTAGCCCTCTCCACCCCTTTTGTTTCTGATTAGCACCCTGCTCTAAACTTTTATTCTGATTAGCGCCACTCTCTATCCCTTCTATTTCTGATTAGTAACCTTCTCAAAACTTGTATTCTGATTAGCACCACTCTTTACCCCTTTTGTTTCTGATTAGCATCCATCAGTACATTTATATTCTGATTAGCACCACTATCACCCCTTGTGTTTCTGATTAGCATCCATCAGTACATTTATATTCTGATTAGCACCACTCTCCACCCCTTGTGTTTCTGATTAGCACCCATCAGTACATTTATATTCTGATTAGCACCACTATCACCCCTTTTGTTTCTGATTAGCATCCATCAGTACATTTATATTCTGATTAGTACCACTATCACCCCTTTTGTATCTGATTAGCACCCTTATCTACACTTGTATTCTGATTAGCACCACAATCACCCATTTTGTTTCTGATTAGCACCCATCAGTACATTTATATTCTGATTAGCACCACTCTTCCTTTTGTATCTGATTAGCACCCTTATCTGCACTTGTATTCTGATTAGTAATAATAAATCATAATAATGTTTAGTTTACTTACTGTATATAGCGCCATTTCTCTCTATCCCTCGCTCCGAGATTCAATAGCGCTTGACCAAAGTTTATTACCAGACACTATTACCCATTTCCTTGCTCAAGGGATATGGCATCGGCTAGCAGTGTATACGAAAAACCTTCATGCCTGAGCGTGAGATTGAACGAGAGTACCCCGTGGTGGGAGGCAGAGACGTTCTCCACTCCACCACAGAGCTAGTACCACTCTTCTTCCCTTTTTGTATTCTGATTGGCACCCATCTCTACACTTTTATTCTGATTAGCACCACTCTCCACCCCTTTGGTTTCTGAATGGCACCCATCTACACCCCTCTTTGTATCTGATTAGCACCACTCTGTACACTTTTATTCTGATTAGCACCACTCTTTATCCGTTTTGTTTCTGATTAGCACCATTCTCTAAAGTTTTATTCTGATTAGTAGCACTCTCAACTAATTTTGTATCTGATTAGCACCCATCTGTACACTTTATTCTGATTAGCGCCACTATCACCCTTTTTGTATCTGATTAGCATCCATCAGTACATTAATATTCTGATTAGCACCACTCTCCACCCTTTTTGTTTCTGATTAGCAACCTTCTCAAAACTTTTATTCTGATTAGCACCACTCTCCACTCTGTTTCTGATTAGCACCATTCTCTAACTTTTATTCTCATTAGCACCACTCTCCACCCCTTTTGTTTCTGATTAGCACCCCTCCTTTAGCATTTCTTCTGATTAGCTGCACCTATCTCTAAACATTTATTCTGATTGGCACCTATCTCTAAACATGTATTCTGATTATCACCACTCTTCACCCTTTTTGTTTCTGATAAGCTTCCCTTTTTTAGCATATACAGTATGCTGATTGTCATCCTTCTCCACCCCTCTCATTCTACCTGTCACCCCTCTCATTCTACCTGTCAACCCTCTCATTCTACCTGTCACCCCTCTCATTCTACCTGTCAACCCTCTCATTCTACCTGTCACCCCTCTCATTCTACCTGTCACCCCTCTCATTCTACCTGTCAACCCTCTCATTCTACCTGTCACCCCTCTCATTCTACCTGTCAACCCTCTCATTTTACCTGTCACCCCTCTCATTATACCTGTCACCCCTCTCATTCTGACTGTCACCCCTCTCATTCTACCTGTCACCCCTCTCATTCTGAATCACCCTTCTCGTTCTACCTGTCACCCCTCTCGTTCTACATGTCACCCCTCTCATTCTACCTGTCAGCCCTGTCATTCTACCTGTCAGCCCTGTCATTCTACCTACTGTCACCCCTCTCATTCTACCTGTCACCCCTCTCATTCTGAATCACCCTTCTCGTTCTACCTGTCACCCCTCTCGTTCTACATGTCACCCCTCTCATTCTACCTGTCAGCCCTGTCATTCTACCTACTGTCACCCCTCTCATTCTACCTGTCACCTCTCTCATTCTACCTGCCACCCTCTCATTCTACCTGTCACCCTCTCATTCTACCTGTCACCCCTCTCGCTCTATCTAGCACCCCTCTCCACCCTCTCGCTCTTTCTGACACCCCTCTCATTCTGTCCATCACTCCTCTCCACCCTCTCTTTCCGTCTTACACCCCTCTCTCTCTATCTACCACCCCTTTTCCACCCTCTCTCTCTGTCTGACACCCCTCTCACTGTACCTGGCACCCCTTTCCACCCTCTCTCTCTGTCTGACACCCCTCTCGCTGTACCTGGCACCCCTTTCCACGCTCTCTCTGTCTGACACCCCTCTCGCTGTACCTGGCACCCCTTTCCACTCTCTCTGTCTGACACCACTCTCGCTGTACCTGGCACCCTTTTCCACGCTCTCTCTCTGTCTGACACCCCTCTCGCTGTACCTGGCACCCCTCCCCACCCTCTCTCTCTGTCTGACACCCCTCTCGCTGTACCTGCCACCCCTTTCCACCCTCTCTCTCTGTCTTACACCCTCTCTCTCTATCTACCACCCCTTTTCCACCCTCTCTCTCTGTCTGACACCCCTCTCGCTGTACCTGGCACCCCTTTCCACCCTCTCTCTCTGTCTGACACCCCTCTCGCTGTACCTGGCACCCCTTTCCATGCTCTCTCTGTCTGACACCCCTCTCTCTCTATCTACCACCCCTTTTCCACCCTCTCTCTCTGTCTGACACCCCTCTCGCTGTACCTGGCACCCCTTTCCACCCTCTCTCTCTGTCTGACACCCCTCTCGCTGTACCTGGCACCCCTTTCCATGCTCTCTCTGTCTGACACCCCTCTCGCTGTACCTGGCACCCCTTTCCACGCTCTCTCTGTCTGACACCCCTCTCGCTGTACCTGGCACCCCTTTCCACGCTCTCTCTCTGTCTGACACCCCTCTCGCTGTACCTGGCACCCCTCCCCACCCTCTCTCTCTGTCTGACACCCCTGTCGCTGTACCTGCCACCCCTTTCCACCCTCTCTCTCTGTCTGACACCCCTCTCGCTGTACCTGGCACCCCTTTCCACGCTCTCTCTCTGTCTGACACCCCTCTTGCTGTACCTGGCACCCCTTTCCACCCTCTCTCTCTGTCTGACACCCCTCTCGCTGTACCTGCCACCCCTTTCCACGCTCTCTCTCTGTCTGACACCCCTCTCGCTGTACCTGGCACCCCTTTCCACCCTCTCTCTCTGTCTGACACCCCTCTCGCTGTACCTTCCACCCCTTTCCACGCTCTCTCTCTGTCTGACACCCCTCTCGCTGTACCTGGCACCCCTTTCCACGCTCTCTCTCTGTCTGACACCCCTCTCGCTGTACCTGCCACCCCTTTCCACCCTCTCTCTCTGTCTGGCACCCCTCTCGCTGTACCTGGCACCCCTCTCACCCTTCATGACCATTGTTGCTGTCAGTCGTCATTGGATCATCCCCCCTGGCGCACAACAGGTCCAGTGTGTACAGTCGCTCATAATAGTTCCTGGACCCCTCTACCTTTGCCATTGTGCAAGTATTTATGTGTATATGTATATATATAATTATATATGTATATATTTATTATGTTGATACATTACTTCCGTTGGATATATTTGCATTACTGAAAACATGAGAGGTACACAAACTTTTACGAGTGACTTTACATAACCACCCTCTCTATTCTCATTAGCCTACATTGCAATATTTTCCTATTTCTGTTTCCTTTAAAAAATGTATTGATTATCCCGTCTACGCTAAAGGTATATCGATTAACTCCATGTACAGTATATTATTTTGTCTTTTATATCACCTACCTCCCCCTCCCTTCTTTCCACTTGGCATCTACAACATCTACTTCCTCTCTACCTATCCATCCATTGTCTTCATTATTTCGCTATGTTCTCTCCCACTCCTATTATATTCCTATTTATTTAATATTATTCACAGTCTTAATTACCCCCCCACCCCCTGCTACTCTCACTCTATTACTGTTATAATGTGTTTCCTTTTATCTCGTTTATTTTTATCTTTGCCACCATCACCACTACTAGCCTCTTTCTTAGCATTGTATCTTTCCTTTGCCACCATCTTCCCTGTCCTCTGTACTAGCACCACTCCTATCCCTCTTTGTTAGTGTTATCTATAACCCTCTTTACCAATGTTACCCCAGCCCTCTTCAGTGTCCTCTTACCAGTCTTTATTGCTAGCACCGCCCCCAGACCTCTTTGTTACAACCGATCCCATCTCTAGTGTCCCTCTCAGCCCTCTTACCAGCGCCCCCCCCCCCCACCCGGCCCTCTTTACTAGCACCGACCCCATCACTCTTCCCAAGCCCTCTTACCAGCGTCTCACCAGCTCTATATTAGCTTGGCCACCTAATAATAACTCCTCAGGGGTAACACGGACCTGCCGGACACCCGCCACCTCTCCCTTGACTTCGCCGCCTACCGCAAGACCCGCCGTAACTCCATGAACGAGATCTACCGGCGGGTGAGCGGGAGTCAGATGAACCTGCAGATCCCCAGCAGCGCCGGCGGAGGCGGCGGCGGCGGCGGCCACCACAACAGCAACGGCCACAACAACATCAGACGCTCCTCCTCCCGCAACAGTCTGGTCCCCTCTGTGCTCGACTGGAGGCAGGAGGGCAAGTCAGTGTCATCAAAAAGCTTTCCCACTTAATACTAATCAGTCTAACTTGTAAACATGCTAAACAATCTGACTTAAAGACGCTTGATTATAATTTTTATAATGTTTGCGGATGATACAGTTCTGATGAGTGATAATGAATGGGAGTTGCAGGGTCTGGTAAATGAGTTTGGAACAGTGTGCGAAAAACGGAATTTGAAGGTAAATATGGGGAAGAGCAAGGTTATGGTCTTCGAAAGGGGTGAAGTCACAGAGTGTGAGGTGAAGCTGAACGGTCAGGCTATGGAGATCATCAACTCTTTTAAGTATCTGGGCAGTGTGTTGAGTAAAGATGGGACTATGGATGAAGAAGTGCGGGAGAGGGTACAACAGGGGAAGAGGGTTGTAGGAACGCTAAAAGCAGTAACAAGAAATAGGGTGGTCAGTATGGAAGTGAAGAAGTCCTTGCATGACAGTGTGGTAATCCCGACACTGACTTACGGAAGCGAAGCATGGACGTTGGTTGAGAGACTCAGACCAAGAGTGAGAGCAGTGGAAATGAATTACTTAAGGAGTGCGTGCGGAGTTACATGGAGGGATAGACAGACTAATGAGGAAGTAAGAAGGAGGTGTGGTGTGGAGGTAGATGTGCTGGAAAGTGTGAAAAGGAACAACTTGAGATGGTTCGGCCATATGGAACGTATGGAAAGCGAGAGAATGACTAAGAGGGTGTACGAGAGCGAGGTGGAGGGACAGAGAAGGAGAGGTAGACCGAATATGAGGTGGAAGGATGGAGTGAGAAAGTACATGAACGAGGGCGGTGCTGGTTGGGGGGAGGGGCGTCAACTGACTGGGGACAGAGGTGCATGGGGGCGGTTCGTTCGTGGCCACCCCTTCGGGGATCACGGCATCAGGCAATAGATAGATAGATAGATTATAATTCCTCCCCCAACATTCTGGTACCTTCTGATGCCAACAATCCAGCTATCGTAATTTATGCACACAATTTGACCTACAGATAGCCTACCTAATTATATAAACAGTTTGACTTATAGACACTCAATTGACAATTATATACTTATAGACCTCCTCACTCAACAGTATGGAAGCCAAGTCGATGTTACTGATTATTTTGGCTTTGACACTCAGTTGTTATAAGATAGTTGTGTCCATTTTGGTAATCTAGATATGCTTAGGCTGCAATACAGTTAACCTGACGAATACTTTGTGTTGTCTAGTCTAGTCTTACACATATTTTTAAATACTTGGTCTTGTTTGTAGTTGTCTCAAAGGTTACAGTAAAATGTAACCGAGATATAGTTGACCTTTTTCTAGTCTTTCTCAAACATTTGTAATGGAATATTGTTATTGCACCTTGTTTTTCAGCTTCAATATAGAGAACAAAAAACCCAGATTTTCTATTATTTTTAACTACTTACCTTTAAGATTACTTCAATATACTATAGTGACAACAATCCAGATTTACTCATATATTTATACATTTTACAAGGACCTTATGAACTAGGATTGTATTGACACCAAATATATATAATCTCAACCCTTAACATTTTAACTTTACTAACAATATCAAGGTGTATTCCTAATATGTTAAGATGGTCATTTTAATATGTATTAACTAGTTATATTTAATCCCTATTTATAGGACAGTTTAGGCTTTATCATAGACCACAGTAGATCTGGACTGGACACGAAAATGGAACTTTGCAGTAAGGGACCCAAAATCAGAGAACGAACCCCCAAGTTTGAACCTCGAAACCGAGAAAATTTGATATTTTCTCGGTTTCGAGGTTCGAACTTGGGGGTTCGTTCCCCGATTTTGGGTCCCTTACTGCAAAGTTCCATTTTCGTGTCCAGTCCAGATCTACTGTAGTCTATGGCTTTATGTAAATCTTAAGAAATTTACAATCAATCTCCTATTGCTTATTTTTTCCTTTAATATTTTTCAACCTTTTCAGAACATTTTTGGGTCTATTTAAATGTTATGACTTAATATCCATTATCTCATAATATTTCTCTGTCTGCTCTTAATATTTCTCAACTTATATTTAATCCCCTTTTCCAGGACATTTCAAGCTTTAATTATATTTTAATTATAAATTACTGTATATGCTATTGTAAGCTGTGGTCAATAATCTAGCTATCTATCTATTTATTCATTTTCTCTTGGTTTTCTGCCTGCCTTTCACTCTCTGGGCTCTTTTCTTATATTGCCTGCTATATATCCTCTAGGACTCTCTCACCAAGACCTATTGGTACTTTGTGTTCTTAAGATATTTAGTTAAAAGTTCTTTATTGGGATGGGATGGCTTTTCTTTGTATATTTATTAGTTTGTAATTTGTGGTCTTGATTGGCTGGCTTTCCTTATATTTGTTCTTTTGTAATTTGTGGTCTTGATTGGGTAGCTTTCCTTTTAGATTTGTTCGTTTGTTATTTGATGTTTTGCTTGGCATGTCATTTCAGTATGTTGTTCATTGTGTTAGTCCCGTACGGATTATGTCCATTTTAAAACTTGTAGTGCAGTAAACAAGTATCAAGAATTGTGGAGCTCTTTTAATTGCAGGATTACAGTCTTAATGTTCTGTATTTAATTGTATGTGTATATAATATTGTTCTGCACGTATGGACAAATTTGATGTAACTTATCCAAATTATTCAAGTATTTTATAATCATATCTTAAAAATATCCTCATTCACTAAGCTAAATTTTTAAATTAATCAATATGAAATACTTATATCAGTGAGATCTACAATGAATACTGAATAATGGTCCTGTATATTGCAGCGACTCCCTGGTTGCCTGTGTGAGTGCCCTGTATGGCAAGCTGTTGGTGGTGATGGGCATGGCCTTCCCTGTCGCTCAGGTCATCTCTCACGACATACCCATATCTTTCTACAATGTGAGTATACTGGTACTTCTTTTACCCTGGTCATCTCACACGACATACCCATATCTCTCTACAACTTGAGTAGACTTCATTACTCAACCTTAGCTCAGATCATCTCGCACGACATATACTCATATCTTTCAACAATGTGAGTATACTTATTAATAGTTTTTAGCAAACTATTGATTTTAGTTGTACAGCTGTTGACAAATGTTCCGCTGTTGCAATTTGTTTATGTAAATATGAACACTAGTAACTATTTATATAAGTAATTCAATATTAATTCAATATTTTGTTAATATGTAGCTACATATAATAAATCTTGCAGAGGATTTTATCTATACTTACAGTATACGTTGGGTTCTTGAATCAATTATTAATATTTCTTTATTTTTCAGGGTTTTTATCTGTACCTGTACATTGGTTCCATCCTGTTCCTGGTGTACGCGTATATCTTCCTGCTCCAGTCCATCAACCTCCCCACCACACACTTCAAGTCTAAGATCCAGACACTCAGTAAGTTCTAGGGCACCACCAGGGGAATACTTCAGTCAGTCTAGTCGCAGGTGATAATTTTGATAACATACATAACCGCCTCACCACACACAGACACTCAGTAAGTCCTAGGTCACCACCGAGGGAACATGTGGGTCATTGTAGTCGCGGGGGATAATTTTGATAACATACATAACTTCCCCACCACACACAGACACTCAATAAGTCCTAAAGCACCACCGGGGGAATACTTGAGTCAGTCTAGTCGCGGGTGATAATTTTGATAACATACATAACCTCTTCATCACACACAGACACTCTATGTCCTAGGTCACCGCTGGGGGAATATGGGGGTCAGTGTAGTCGCGGGTAATTATTCTAATACATACATACATAACGTTCCCACCACACACAGACACTTAGTAAGTCCTAGAGCAGCACCGGAGGAATATGTGAGCCAGTGTAGTCGAGGGTATTAATTTTGAGACATACATAAACTCCCCACCACACACAGACACTCTATGTCCTAGGGCACCACTGGGGGAACATGTGGATCAGTAGTCACGGGTAATAATTTTGATACATACATAACCTCCCCACCACTCTATGTCCTAAGGCACCACTGGGGGAACATGTGGATCAGTAGTCGCGGGTAATTATTCTAATACTGTACATATATAACGTTCCCACCACACTCAAACAACAACGAAGGGCGGTGCGCTCTTCGGTGCCACTAGCAAGAGTGGCGAACTCCACATAGGTGCACATAGGTGAACAGACACTCAAGTTCCAGACCCTCAATAAGTCCTAGGGCACCATGGACGGAACACATGAGTCAGTGTTCAGTCGCAAGCAATAATTCTGATACGTACATTTTCAAAGCTGTCAGGTTTAATTGATTCATGGTATTCATTCTTTGCCTGATAGTTGTATATCCGTGGTTCCTTTGAATTGTTTGAGGCGTCATGATGTATCAGAATTAATGACTGCGACTGTCAACTCATAAAGATCATGAGCATAAAAATTAAAAGGGTACCGGTATATAAATTGTCTATAATATTCTACCCTTTTATAGTCTGCCTGCCTATACACTGTCTAAAATCAAGGGTATAAAAAGGGTACGAAATAGGTGTACAGTATAAAGTTGTCACCCAGTGTAGTCAGAGAGTAAAACCGGTATCACACAAGTGCTTTTTCCCTCATCATATATGCTCATCACTGGTCTGGTAGCTTATGAGGTCAACATTTACAATATTTTGGTTACCTAATTTCATCTACCAACAGTCTAGCTTCCGATACCAGTGCAAAATAGTCTAGAAATGTTGCCAGAAAAATGTTGATCATCGAATGTTGACCATAAAAGCTCTCGTGTGATACCAGCTTCACCATGGTAGGGTACAGTCGCGCTAATAAGTCATGTCCCAGCTGTCATTACGTTTGGCTTCCTATGTGATGTATTAATGTCTGTCAGATGTTGAATAGGGTGTGTAAAGATAGGAACATGTTTGTATATCTCACTCGAAACGATTAATTAATGCTTAGATAGTGCGGATACCAATTATTGATCAAAATATAGTTGGTGCCGAGACATCACTTATTAGTGCGATTGTACAGTCGCGCTAATAAGTTATGTCTCGGCACCAAGTATGTTTTGATCAATAATTGGTATCGGCAATATCTAAGCTTAATTTCTTTATATCGAGTGAAATATACAAACATGTTCCAACACTTACCCACCCTATTCAACATCTGACAGACATTAATACAGCACAGAGCGAGCCAAACGTAATGACAGCTGGGACATGACTTATTAGTGCGACCGTACATACTGGACATTGATTGTGCCTGCCACTTTATACATAGCTGCCCTAGTGTAGCCTACAGAGCAGCATTGTATAGTAAACTAAATTTGTAACATGTAACTCTATATCTAGACACAGGTTCACAAGTTGCTATAAGGTTTTGAAAGAGTTGGGCATTGTATCCACTCGACCATGAGCGGATGTAAGGGTAAGGTTGCAATACGTTGTCTACTTTGCATTGTAATTTATCATATATTTATGTTTGCATTGCAGTACAGTACATACATTTATGCATGTTGTTAATACAATACTGGTAGATAGAACGCAACCACGACCTATGCAGAATAGTGGTGTGGTAGTTTGCCTATATATATATATATGTTATCTGATGTTGACAATGGTGTTGCCTTGTTGGTGGTGGTGTTGGTTACAGGAGGCTGGTGTTTGGAGGGCGGCTGCTTCTACTGTTACTGGGTTCACATCTAAGCGTACAACATACAATTATATCTAACTCTTTGAGGATTATGATGCATTTTGACAATTTATTCTGGCTGTCAATAAGCGATTTTATACAGCTTAGGTTTGATCTCTGGAAATTAATAGGGTTAATACTATTCTCAATTAATCCGCTGACTTGCGTATACCCATCCTAATCTTTTTCTCTTTTCTTTTTTCTATGTGAGTGAGGGAGACATTAAATCTTCTAACAATAGCCAGAATTAACTGATAAAATGTGTCGTAATCCTCAATGGGCCAATATACATTTCTATATATTGCAATTCAAGATCATGCTGGTATTTGCAGGAAAGTATTTAATGCTTGATATTATTTTAATGTTTCTTTTATAAGGATTAGTATGAAATTTGATGCGTTGCTTGTGAATATTTTCTCCAAAAAGAATTATAAATAATATCTATTAATGTAATGCCCTCGAAAATGTCCCGCACCCACAATAATACTAACCCGAGTTGACGTCAGGTATAGCGTAAAATAGTCGTAGATGGTAAGTCCAATAAACTCATCACGTGATAACACCACGAGACTATCACCTGGTTCTTAAAAATCGGACTAAGGTTGCTATACTTTTAGTACGTCCGTGGTAGTACAGTGGGTTAGCGCGCGGGCCTGGTGGTGATGGTGGTGTGTCACTAACCAGGGTTCGAACCCCACCCAAGGCATCTCAAAACCTGTGGGTTTTTAGGGGGGTTAAATTCCCTTCAGAGGTTCGTACCCCACGCCAGGTACCAGGAAAGGTTGATCCTAAAGGTAGCCTGGGGATAATTCCCATTCCTATTTAACCTGGAAAAACCTAGCATTTCATTGGTGGCAGCTAAGGAACGTGACCAGGTAGCTACGTGGAGCACCCGTCACGCGAACCCTAAAAACCATATTGAGATAGCTAAGGTAAAAAGGCTACGATACCTTACGACCTTACGAGGCTAGAGACTAGCCTAACTAAAAAGGAATGTGGTGTAATGCCCTCGAAAATGTCCCGCACCCACAATAATACTAACCCGAGTTGACGTCAGGTATAGCGTAAAATAGTCGTAGATGGTAAGTCCAATAAACTCATCACGTGATAACACCACGAGACTATCACCTGGTTCTTAAAAATCGGACTAAGGTTGCTATACTTTTAGTACGTCCGTGGTAGTACAGTGGGTTAGCGCGCGGGCCTGGTGGTGATGGTGGTGTGTCACTAACCAGGGTTCGAACCCCACCCAAGGCATCTCAAAACCTGTGGGTTTTTAGGGGGGTTAAATTCCCTTCAGAGGTTCGTACCCCACGCCAGGTACCAGGAAAGGTTGATCCTAAAGGTAGCCTGGGGATAATTCCCATTCCTATTTAACCTGGAAAAACCTAGCATTTCAATTAAATTATCTTGAAAGAAATATACAGTAAAACTATCAGAAATGTAAGTTATAACTAATATCTATTAAATTATCTTGAAAGAAATGTAAAACTGTCAGAAATGCCGTCTTTATGTCAGGTAATTGTATATTCAGAATTCCTGTATATAATTAACATAAGCCTACTGAAGTGATCAAACCGACTTATTTGTATGCAGGTATTAAATACTTTCCTGTTTAGGGGGGAGATGGTTGTTTGTTGGTCTATATATATCTTATCTATCTATCTATTGCCTGACGCCGTGATCCCCGAAGGGGTGGCCACGAACGAACCGCCCCCATGCACCTCTGTCCCCAGTCAGTCGACGCCCCTCCCCCCAACCAGCACCGCCTTCGTTCATGTACTTCCTCACTCCATCCTTCCACCTCTCATTCGGTCTACCTCTCCCTCTCTGTCCCTCCACCTCGCTCTCGTACACCCTCTTCGTAATTTTCTCGCTTTCCATACGTTCCATATGGCCGAACCATCTCAAGTTGTTCCTTTTCACACTTTCCAGCACATCTACCTCCACACCACACCTCCTTCTTACTTCCTCATTAGTCTGTCTATCCCTCCATGTAACTCCGCACGCACTCCTTAAGTAATTCATTTCCACTGCTCTCACTCTTGGTCTGAGTCTCTCAACCAACGTCCATGCTTCGCTTCCGTAAGTCAGTGTCGGGATTACCACACTGTCATGCAAGGACTTCTTCACTTCCATACTGACCACCCTATTTCTTGTTACTGCTTTTAGCATTCCTACAACCCTCTTCCCCTGTTGTACCCTCTCCCGCACTTCTTCATCCATAGTCCCATCTTTACTCAACACACTGCCCAGATATTTAAAAGAGTTGACGATCTCCATAGCCTGACCGTTCAGCTTCACTTCACACTCTGTGACTTCACCCCTTTCGAAGACCATAACCTTGCTCTTCCCCGCATTTACCTTCAAATTCCGTTTTTCGCACACTGTTCCAAACTCATTTACCAGACCCTGCAACTCCCATTCATTATCACTCATCAGAACTGTATCATCCGCAAACAGCAGTATAGGTAGCTTCCACTCAATTCCCTCCCTTTTCAGCGATACACCAACATCCACTGCTCTTGATAGTATTTCTTTCATGACTCCATCCATATATACAGTAAACAACCACGGGGACATCACACACCCCTGTTTCAAACCAACATTCAATATTTATATATATTCTATTTATTTTTTAGTTTCCTCGCTAGACCTCCACCAAGCTTAGAAAAACACCCCCTAGACCCCCTTTCAAGATAAATTTTTACATTTTTCGGTAGAAAAATGTCCCGGCCGAAGGCCGCTTCCTTCTAAAATTAGAGGTTTGCTATCACTCGCCAGTAAAAAATTGACACCTAAAGGGCACGAAAGGTTTTAATATTGACAAATAATTAGGCGAAAGGTCTCAAAATGCCAAACTAACGGAACGAACATCTTAAAACCTCAAAACTAATATGAGGGAGAAGGGGTCCAGAAAAAGCGAGTACTACCCCCTTAACCCCTTCTGTACCAGCGGCGTCTTTATATATTTTATTTCAGCTACATTTAGACAATTTTATGAAGCTTAGAAAGGATATATGGTAGCTAAAATTACTAATTGAGTTAGTCTGTAGCCTTTTAATGGGTAGACGTAATTTCTAAGCTGAGTAAAATCGTCTAATAGTTACCAGAATATAATAAAAAGGACGTCACCGGTACTGAATCGGGTAATCAAAATGACAAACTGACTTTATTCCAACTTGATAGAACTGTGACTGGAGGTTGGTATAGGTAGCGCCAACGAACTTGACAATAATCTTGATCCCTGACCTCTCTGTAACTCAAAAGGGTCTAGAGCAAACTGGCTGTAAATACCCACACTTATTTCGTGGTGCTCTTCCCAAATGATAAAAACGTCAGCCCGATTGCTTTCATACATTTTGAGTCAAGATTATTGTAAAGTTCGCTGTCGCTACCTGTAGTATGCGGTGGCAGAACAAGACTCCTACAAAAAGTAATGGTAAATTATCTAAATTCCCATATATACAAAAGACAGGAAATTACTTGTGACTATTTGTTAACTGTATGTATCTTTCTTTACTTGCGCTGCCTTGTGAAAGCAGAAGGTAGGATGAAAACCAATATATGCTTGTCTTTCTGTATACAAGAGTTTACATATGTTGTTGTGCTGAGGAGGTATCACACAAGAGTTTTTATCATCAACTTCCATTGGTCAATATTTTCTGGCAACATTTGTGGAATCTTTAACCCTGCTGGAGCACCATGGGTATATTGGCAGGGCTTTCCATGTCCTTAGCTGCACTGGTGGACATTAGAGGTGCGATAAACCAGTGTCGCTGGTAGCCTACACTTGTATATGCTAGCTCCAGATCAGGAGGATCGAGCAGATTACACTGGTTACAAACTACATTCACATCCACAACCATTCCAACAGCACAATAATATCCCACATGCACCCCCACACACTATAAACATCAATGGACGGTTGGGCTTAAGCGACCCTCCCCCGTGAACAGGTACAAGCTAGATAATCGAGTGAGTTGCCTCGGCATATGGAAGCATATGAAGACGATTAAATAGCAGCCACCCCATTTCGGGGATAACGGCGTCTGGCAATAGATAATTATATAGATTTTACACTGGTATCGGAAACTAGACAGATGATAGATTAATTATGGAGACATACTAATTTTAAAAGTTAAACTCATAAGCTGCCAGACAAGTATTGAGGATAAATGTTGAGGGAAAAAGCGCTTGTGTGATACCGGCTTTAGTCATGAGTCAGTGATGTACTCAAGACCATTTTAGTCATGAGTCAGTGGTGTACTCAAGACCATTTTAGTCATGAGTCAGTGGTGTACTCAAGACCATTTTAGTCATGAGTCAGTGGTGTACTCAAGACCATTTTAGTCATGTGTCAGTGGTGTACTCATGACCATTACACTATGCTTTAGGGTGTCTTAAGTACAATAGATAACCTAAGTGGCTAGGGTTCGAATCCCACTGAGGTACTTATGAGACTGATGTGAGTAACGAATCCCACTGAGGTACTTATGAGACTATCATCTGAGTAACTTTGAATCCCACTGAGGTACATATGAGACTATGATATGAGTAAAGATAAGTGTGTGCGTGTGTGCATGCTGACTGACATGTCGACCCCGCAGAGAGCCGCATCGTCATGCCGGAGCTTAACATAAATATGGTGTTCCCGCGTCGCAACACAGCATCCGAGGGCACAGGTACAGAGCAGCCTTGGGACCACCGCACAATAATAGGGTGCTCACTCGCAGCATTTGAGCATTCATTAAAACGCTCCTTGCGGCATTTGGGCACTCTTTAAAATACAGTACTCCTTACAGCATTTGGGCGTTCATTAAAACGCTCCTTACGGCATTTGGGCACTCAATAAAATGTTCCTTACGGCATTTGGGCACTCTTTAAATCGTTCCTTACGGCATTTGGCCACTCTATAAAACGCTCCTTACAGTATTTGGGCACTCAATAAAACGTTCCTTACGGCATTTGGGCACTCAATAAAACGTTCCTTACGGCATTTGGCCACTCTATAAAACGCTCCTTACAGCATTTGGGCATTTATAAAAACGCTCCTTACAACAATTGGCATTTATTCAAGAGCACTTCCCTCTGTATGATACTATTATGCACTAACTGCATTTATAAATAGAGGAATAGAAAACTGCACTAAGCTAAACTAAATAATATAACTTAATACTTAAATTGGTATATAATTTTACTGACATTTCGTGTAACCTACTTTTCATTGGCGTATTGGGCTATTATCTATACCTTTTACTACCAAGTGACTTTATCTGTTAACCCTTTCAAGTTACTATTACGAATTAGGGCGGGTGCCCAACCCCGAAAGGGGTTGAAATAGGGGAGCTATCCCCCCGCCAAAGGCGGCTTTCTAGGGCCTTTCCTAGCTGATGCTGAGAGGATTGGGTTCTAGTCATTTGGTGATGGGCTGGTCTATCAGAGTGAGAACTGAGCGATCTCTGCCATACCCATAGCTTACTCCGACTGTTCCTTTTACTTATGTCTTTCCTAGATCTCAAGTGACGGCGTCTTTTCCGTGGATTGACCTCCCAATCTACCAAGATTGGAAGCCAAAGCGTCACATTTTTCCTTTGCCCCTCAACTTTCTCTTCATAATTGCTGAGGGTGGGGCTTTGGTTTCCCGGGCGTTTCCGCACCCTTCTCCGCTCCCCGCCATGGAGTGGCTTCGGTCACCCAGGCTTTATTGTGGTAGGCAGGGAGGGTTCTGTGGGGGCGCTCGGTTATGGCCTTGGCCTTGCTCGGGGCCTTGGGGCTGTTCGGCCAGGCAGCTTGGGGAACAACAACAACAACAACTATTACGCATTTTTCTCCTGTTTTCTGGCTATTATTAGATGCTTTTATTTACATTGGGAAGGGTATGTGGAAGTCAATGGGTTACTTGAGATAGTCTTTACCCTCCTACTTCCCATAAATTAATCCTAAGCTGTATAAAATAGTCTAATGATAGCCAGAATATACTGTCAAAATGCATCATACTTTTTCAAAGGGTTAAATAACGTTCTATAGATTAGGTTATATCTGAATGATTTGCCAGAATCAATAAAGCATCCTCAAATACTGTAAGGATTAAATTAGGCATTTTACTGCATTTGTGTAAGGGATAAAATTAATTAATACCATCCCTGTGAGAGTTCCAGATCGAAGCTGAGTGGTCTGGTTAATCTAATGGGGACAACAATGAAAAAATAGTTAATAGAATGTGTATGCATATTATATTGTCATGTCTCCTTATTATAAATGGAATGCAGCCAGTATTAATTCCTTCTCTCATTTGTTACATGTGCACAATATTCCACCACTATGTATGGTTGAAGGCATATCTTACTTTATGTATGATCTTGCATGGTTAAACTTATGCATAAATACATACACAGGCTACATACATACAAGTTTAGAACATAAGAAAATGGGAGTCTGCAGAAAGCCGATTGGCCCACACAAGGCAGATCCCTGTCACACCAACCCCAATTACAAGGCCTAATTATAGGCCCAGCTCACTAATACCATGAGGACCGACCTCACCAAAACGGTCAGAGGTCAGGAAACCAGGGTCTGCAGAGCGCCGATTGGCCAACACCCGGCAGATCCCCCTCAGACCGTTTCATCCACAGAGAGCGTTCCTTTTGAAAATACCACATTCCAATTCCAATATGAGGAGTCTCTTTCAATCAGATGACAAACATACATACTGTATATAGTATTAAAATAAATCACTAATACTTATGCACAAATCCTTTAAAAAGTAGCTAGATTGTAAAGAGTATAGAAAACCATTATTTAGGAGCGAGTGATATACTGTATATTTAAAATGAGAATGGCTACAATCACGAATATATTTTCATAGTTGTAACTATAGTCTATTTTTTTCCAGCTGATGATAAATTGAATCCCTTAGCAACTGATTTTTCGATACTTAATGGAAAAATATGAAACTACTATGGCTGTGCGTCGTATTAATGCCAAGTTTTCATAATTTACAAAATATTTCGCTACAAAATCTACCTTATAGCTGAGTAATCAAGATAGTAACGTGACAATTTAGTAACATGACAATTTATCCTCAGTTGGAAAAAAATAGACTATAGTAGGTCTAATTATTTTACTGCCGCATTCATATTTAGATTATATATTGTAGGTATAATTCAGATTAATTATGTTAATGTGAATCACCGAATATTTGCATTATGCTTTGACAATTGACCACTTGTAAGTTTCAAGCTATAAGGAAGTTGGAGCTATAAACATTGGTATCAAACAGAAATGCAACAATAATATAAATTTCTGATGGATAGAAAGTATAATTAAGTTGGTTTTATGAATTTATAAGTTTACTACGACCGTATTTAAGTTGGCAATTCTGCAAAATATTTATGTCTTCAACTCCAACTTTCCTTAAAACCTGGAACTCGCAAGTAGTCATTTTTGTATATAGTTTATGGGCCAGAATGAAAATCGATATTATTTATATATATTTACTACAGTCCTTTCATTTATAGGTAGGCCAGAAATCGTTAACTCTAACCTCTGTATAACTCGAAAAGTGCTAGAGCAAATGGGCTGTAAATTGCCACGCTTAATCCCTGGCTGACTTTCCCCAAATGGTGGAAATATTAGGTCAATTACTCTAGTCGCTTATGAGTTATAGAGGTTATAGTCTATTCGCTGTAAGTAGGCGAGAAATCATGACCTCTAACCTCTGTAACTAAAAAACGACTAGAGTAATCGAACTAATATTTTTACCATTTGGAAAGAGTCAGTCAAGGAATAGATGTAGAAATTTGCTCTAGCCCTAATTGAGTTACAGAGGATAGAGTTAATTATTTCTCGCCTACTTACAGCGAATAGACTATAGTAGTAAAGATTTTTGGCCTAACTGTAACGGATGGACTATAGTTAATATTGTAAATAAGGCCCTCAGCGTGGTACCGATTCGCGAAGCTTTGTGAGCTGGCCCGTAGACACTAAAAGGAGCTTGATATGGTGATGGGGATTATAGATCTTGTTGTAAAAGAGATCAGGCATATTTGTCTTCGGACGCCAGGGTGTTGCTGTAATTATCAAACAAAAATATACTCATTTATATCTGATCATGTTGAATTTAGATCCAAAGACCAAACTATATCTTTCACCAGTAATGCCAATTATTCATTATGGGTGTGGACATATTTGAGTGTAAAAGGAGGTTAATGACTCCTGTGGCACAAATATGGTGGCGGTTGATCGATCTCTGTTACTATAGGGTCTATAATGGTGACTGTTTAAGCATGACGGTATTTTAGCCTCTTGTGAATTATGTTGCATGTTGACTGTATCGTCTATGCTTGCCAAAGGGTATGGGGGCCTGGATTGACAAAGCCAACCTTAAGAATAGATGACTTGAAGGTTGTAACCACTGAATGTAATGAGGGAAAATATGAGGTACAGGTCTCCCTCACTATCCGATGCCTCGATTTACGTTATTGCTATAGGTTTTTAGGTGTTTTGTGTTTGTGTTTTGGCTGGTCCCAGAACGCATCCCCATTTACCCCATTCATTTTAGAGTTTGTCATATGATTTGAGTTTTCAGGAACGTAATCCAATCGCATATCGAGGGAGTCCTGTACTGCACTCAGTTATTTCATTAACTAGAGGTAAATCTTGGAAGATGATGTCGTACGATGTAGTCTTAAATCTATAAACCTGACAGTGAGGCAACCCACAACAGGGTTGCTTGGAATGTGGTATTCTAAGCAGCTCTGTTGTGGGCTGCCTCACTGTCAGGTTTTTAAATTTGATATATGAACGTGAGACTGAAACCTCAACTTGTGTGGACCACTTGTTTTTTGTTTATTTTTAATCTATGTATGCCTACAGTATATACTTTGTTGATTTGAGACAAGTTTAAGTTAATTGAAAAGTAGATATTCATGATCACTCGCTATACAGATTAGTTAATTTCATCATCTATAATTGGACAGTTAAAGTTAACATTTATATGTTTGCAAGTCTCCAGTCTATATATTATTGATACAATCCATGAGTGTTAATCTGGATCTAGGTTTATACATACTACTGTACTACTATTATTTTATAAATTTGTATATATTGGTATAAGCTATTATGGAAATGGGGAGTCTCATGTCTACTTCTTCAATAGAGAGGTAGGGTAGGCCTACTATTTATATTTCATTATGTAAGGTAAAAATGTAAAGATAGGCTTCTCAGAGATGATATTTTTTACTGCAGCCTTCATCAGCTAGTCTTGTGGCCTATTGAGATCAATAATTAGTTATAAAACCCATTTGTTAGGCAAGACATATTACTACTGCATAACCCATTTGTCAGGCAAGACATATTACTACTGCATATTATTTCGGACAATTGAATAATTAAAATGTAAAACTTGCAAAACAAACAAACCGAAACAGGAACCGCACAATATAAAGATGAAAGAATTAATACAAAAAATCAAGCTCAAAAATTCCTTGACCATTTTAAGACCAATCAGGAGCAATTATTTTTTTATTCTTCGTATTGGGGTTTTAATCAGGCAGGGAGAGAGTAGACTAGAGAGAGAGAGCAGGGGGACACTTTTGGTAAAACAGTCAAGTAGAGGCATCTGGAGGCGGGCTGGTGGAACTATAACTCGCTTACATTGCAACACATGGAGAATTTGTTTCAACGACTGTTATGCTAAAGAGCGGCGCCTGACGCTGTTTAGTAAGTGCATATTGAATATTATTGATGCATGTTATAATTTACTCGACATGCTTAGCAATATTTTGGAGGCAAAACCAGTGCATATAGTCTTCTATTTATTGAAATAACTTCATTTATCTATATAAGCGTTGTCAGCCAAGTTGAAGCTCCGTTCCTGGTGTGTTGACAAGAGAATAACTAAATCATTTATGCTACTTGCCTTTTATGGTTTCATATGGCAGGTTTGGTTTGTAAAGCAAATCAGGTGAAACAAAGTTGTCATATAAAACAATACTGTACAAGGCACTGAAACAAATATATTTGTGGTATTCTCTTGCCAACCAACCAGACAGCAAAGCTTGGTGGAGCTCCAGCCTGGCCAACAGTGTTCATAGTCTTTAGTCATTATTCAATATGATATACACCACGTTCTTCCAACGTGTTCATGAATATAACCCTTAGTTTCTTTCCACCAAATGTAAATTTTTCTGTCAATCCCTCTAACCGTGTCCAAATAACAGTTCCTTACTTTGTCTTGCTCGTCATTGCCATATCTCTGACCTACCACTGTACACTGATCAGGACGAATGGCAAGTCGTGATTCTCGACTGAACGGAGGGTACGATGCAGACCGAGAGAGCGACCATGGTTCCGTAAACACCATGAGCATCAAACCTGCCAAGTATGGTCTCATGGAATCTAACAACCATGGGTCAATGTATCTCAAGATGGGTGCTGTCCGTGAGTAACCAATTATGTTTATTAATGTAAATCTTCATGGAGTTGCTTATGTTTTCACGGTTTCTAATTTTATATTATTCCAAAAAATGGTTTATAATTATTGTGCAACGCTTTCTAATGAAAGTTTTGTAGGTTCGTCATGTAGCATACCTATATGTTGAGTAGTGATGAACTTAATATATAAATGCATATTCAGTAAGTGAAAAGACTATCAATTTAAAGATTGTATTATTTCATTCTGCAGTTCTGGTTCTCGGTATAATTCTAGTGGTGGCTCCAACTCGATTTGGTTATTAACATTATTTCCGTTCATCTATAAATATCCTTATTGGTTTCTGGTATTTTTAACTGGGGCATTTTCGTTTTAAAATTATACTAGGTTAAGTTAGGTTAGGTTAGGTTTTAGGTTAGGCTAATAAAAAAATAAGTTGCACCATTTCTTAGTATCACAAAACATAAAATATGAACGAAAACTAGGAAATAAAAAAGAATCAATGCTAAAATCGATTTGGTGCCATTGTTAGAATTTTACCTGGTTCTCTTCCTTCTTTCTGACTTCCTTTGTACCATTCAGTGTTTGGCATCGGGAGCATGATCTACTCTGGCCTGGAGGTGGGTCAGTACTTTGAGCTGCAGGCGGATGACAGTTGTGCCGACATACTGCTGGTTATCTCACCCGCCGCCAGGATGCTCTTCACTTTTATCCAGATGTACTTTATCTTCCTCAACT
Organism: Paralithodes platypus; assembly: GCA_032716605.1. Taxonomy (NCBI): domain Eukaryota; kingdom Metazoa; phylum Arthropoda; class Malacostraca; order Decapoda; family Lithodidae; genus Paralithodes; species Paralithodes platypus. Next base: position 52,651,851 of record CM064519.1, on the reverse strand, counting down.
CAAGGGTAAGCAGAGGATAAGTTAGTGTTTGTTTATGTGTTAATATGTTTTTTGCCATTTAAGTAGCCTACCATTTATTGATTATTAAACTTTATACAGGATATTCAGAATGAAGTACTGCATACAGTTTCAAAACTTTTTACCTCGCAGGACCCGAATAAGGCTTATTACTGTTCGTCTCAAAATTATTGTTGATGTTTTTTTCTTTTTCTTGGACTGGATTAGCCAAAAGAATTGTCAAGGGGGGAAAAGAGGAAAGAGAAGGATTTGGAACGACTGGGTGATTGACAGCATCTGATGGAGGCCTTTGGTGCTTCGCAATTCTTGTTTTATATGTAACCAGTTCAGTATATTTATATTATTTTTAATACTTGGGTTTTATCCAGGCTGGGCGAGGTGGTAATTTTAGTTGGCCTGCCAGAATCAGTGGTTGACCTCTCCACCATCTTGGTGGTTGGTATTTTTGTAGCGTCTTCATCAAGCGAGTTTTAATCCCATCACACTTCTGTGGAGTTGGCTCGCAAGTCAGATTCTCTACCAAATCTGCCATGTTTATTTTATTCTCAGAGGGAAACATAAAAGTTGTCATCACTCCTTGCAAGATCTATGTAATTCAATTAATGCGACTTGTCCTACAAGTTGGAAACGTCGTTTTCCAACCACTATAGTCGCAGCAACACAGCATGTCAAAGGTAACAGAAGCAACAACCTCTTTGATACTCTGATGTTTAATAATCAACTTCAATTGTCAATTTTGTATGTATGTAGGCACATACCCCATAGCTGGGGGTGGCCGACTCGAGGCAAACATTTAATCCTTCACTTAGCCCCATGTAATAATGCTACCTATACCATGCAGAACTAACGATCAGAAAGGACCATCTAATTGGGAGATCGGCTTTCATGTTATCTAACTTTTATGGTGTATTGCAACATGGTATCATATGCAGAATGTGTCTGTATGTTGTAAACTACCATTCTGACAAATTGTAATAGATTCTTATTTGATCTTCATGAAGCTAAGGCATCAGTCATTTTATCCCCAAACATCACCATTTTCCTCTTTACACTTCATTTACCAGTCCATATCTCTCATCAACTTGCCAACTACTTTTTATTCCTGTTGCTGTACCCCACTTGTAGGCCTGTATGTTTTTCCATGTTACAGTTGAATTCTAGGTTGGGCAGAAATCGTAACCATTAACCTCAGTAACTCAAAAAGGGCTAAAGCAAATGAGCTGTCAATTTATACACATATTCCCTAGCCAAGTCTTCCTATTTGGTAGAAATATTAGCTTGATTACTCTAGTCCTTTTTGAGTTATGAGAGGTTAAGGGTTACGATTTCTGCCCAACCTAGAATGAACGGACTACAGTATTTATTCCTGTTTCTGTCCCCCACTTGTAGGCCTATATGTTTTTCCATGTTACAGTTGAATTAGTCGCTAGTCGGTAATTTGTCGCTATCATATTGAGGGCCGGGGGTTTGCTGGAGTGATCTTGGTGATCCCTGGTCTCTGGGTCTTCTCCTGGGTGACCTAGATCTGTGTGAATTTGTGTTTATGTTTTTGTGTGTTCATTGTTTTGTTTTTTGTTGTGTTGTATTGTCCCTATTCGGGCTCTGTCTCGAGTCGGCCACCCCCAGTAAAAAGAAAATAAATAAATATATAAATTTTAAAAAATGAAAACAAATTGAAAAAATGGGGAATGGGCCTGAGCAAATAGATAGATATAGATAGAAATAGATATTATTGATGCGTTCTTCCCTCAGGTGGCCATCAGTCGGCACCGAGTGATCGCCAGGTTCGGGTTGATGCACATGATCGGGACCAACCTGTGCATCTGGCTCAACGTACTGGTGGAGGAGACCAAACACGAGATCATCAATCTTCGCTACGGCCACGGCAACCATCACGGAGGTACGAATGGGCGAGGCACGGGGTAGAAGTAATTTACAGATGACTTATATTTTTTTGGTACAGGCTACGTTGAGGAAAGAGACAGAGAAGTGACAACCGTAGACTTGAGCTTCAGGTTATTACATTATACAGACGTAACCCTTTGAGTACCAGCGACGTGTGTTATATTGTATTCTAGCTTTATTTAGACGATACTATGCAACTTAGGAAGGATCTGTGGTAGTTAAAAGGGTTGGTTGAGATAGTTTGAAGCCTTATTATTGCTAGAGGTCCTTCCTAAGCTGCCTAAAATCATCTAATAGTTGCCAGAATCTGCTGAAAAGGACGTCCCCGGTACTGAATGGGTTGACAATCATGGGGGAGGTTTGAGATAATGGGGCATCGGGTAAATAGAACAATGTGGGTGATTTATTCATCTTTTAGTACGGGAAATATTGAGGAAAGAGAAATTTAACTATAGCCTACTCTGTTTCATTTCATCTGACGGTAAACTGAATCCTTTAGCACCAAATGTTTTGAAAACTAATGGAAAAATATGAAACCACCATATCTCTGCATCATATTAAAACCAAATTTATATATTTAGCACCCTATTTCACTACAAAATCTTCAAAATAACTGAGAAATCTTGACGGGAACTTTGCAAATTTACCGTCAGATGAAAAGAAACAGGGTATAGTTACAAGGAATGGATAAAAGTAGATTGGAAAACTAAACGATTATGTTTATACGAACACCAGAAGGATATAAGAGAGCAGATCAGAAGAAAAAAATAAAATAAATAAATAAATAAATGGGGTAAGTGCCTGAGTACAGTCGGCCTAATAAGTGATGTCTCGGCACCAATTATGTTTTTTATCAATAATTAGTATCAGCAATATTTACACATGATTTCTTCTTTTTGAGTGCGATATACCAACATGTTCCTACACTTACCCACCCTATTCAACATCTGACAGACATTAATACAGCACAGAGCGAGCCAACATAATGACAGCTGAGACATGACTTATTAGCGCCACCGTACATACATACATAGGTCACAAGCAAGAGTTTGAACTATGGATGATGTTTCTTTTTATGTACATCGTTGAAGAGTACAATTTTGACACATTGAACAAATATGGATAATTGTAGCCCAGACTTGGTTACAGGAAATAACTTAGGAATTAAGCACAAAATATTTTCATCTTCTGATTCGAACGGGGTTGTTATTTAGGAGGAATGGAATGAGAGAAAGGAGATATATAGAAAGTAGGAAAAATAGAATGTGAGAAAGAGATGAGGGAGGTAGAATAAGAAAGAAGAAGAAACAGGTGAAAACAATGGGGGAACTACAGGATAATAATAAAAGAAAATGGATAAATAGGAAAAGGTTGAGAGAATAAAAATGGAGAAGAAACAGGTGAACATATAGGGAGAACTACAGGTTATTGATAAACAAAAATTAATAAACAGGAAAAGGTAGAGAGACTCATAAAGATGAAGAAACAGAGGTGAAAATAAAGGGAGAACTACTGTATTATAATAAGAGACATATATTTAACTGAAACAGTGGACCACTGGTTCTTATCTTCAGAAAGTTCCTGTGCTTGGTATGCTTCTAGCCAGGGCCCCACTGGGGTAAATACAATAGAAAAACATTGGTGGAACTGCCATCTGGGTGAGAGACTGCTCTGAGTCTGCTCTTTCAGTGTTCATGGTCATAATCCACTTAGTGGAAATGGTACTGTGGAGTGGGTCAGTCGGGGCCTGTCTGGGAGCCTGGAGGCAGTTTCTGCCATGGCCATCCCTTTTGGGGCGGTTCCTCTGGAAGCGGGGCGTCAGATTTGATGATTGATGATGGGATATAAAGGAAAGGGTTGAGAGTTGTACAGATAGTTTAAGTATTTCCTTGCACGTTTGTCTTGATGTAAAATACTCCTGTTCGATTCCCGCTTCAGTCTGAGGAACACCGAGCCATTCATAGGGAGAGTCAAGCCAGCTTTTCTTACAGTAACCCCCTTGTTGTCTTGCATTGTGGGCCACCATGCACACTAGTACCAGCCAATAGAGATATCTTAAGCTTTTTTGTGTATTGCTTGTTTTGTTACGACCGGCACTACGAAATAAACAAGGGCACTTAATAATGGACTAGATGATAGGCTATATCTGCAACAACGGCCATTTGTTATATCTATTACAACAGTACGCTAATTCCAAACCCTCGAACTATTACGCCGGTGAACAAAACACTTAAAACCTAAACATGGCAACACACCCACAGACACCAAGAAATATCAAAACAACACCCAGCACACGGTATCACACACAATTATTGTCCTCTCTCCCTCCCTGCCCACCCCGAACCAACATCCAGAAGCACATCCATACTCATATCTCTCACCGATCCATCCACTCACTCACAGACAACACACAGCTGCATGCACGACCTCCCGAAATCCATCCTTCCGAATCCTCCCTTCCTCGCGAGGACAGAGTCCACCTGGCCAGGCTGAGATGCGGACACCATCCAGCTCTCCTGAGCTATCAGAAGAGACTGGATGACTCCGTTGTCGACGCCTGCCCGGGATGTAACACAGCACCCCATACCATTAAACACATCATAGAAGACTGCATTTCACACAACCACTTACGCCAACAACACAATCTACACTCAATGAGAGCTCTGTGGGAAAGCCCGATCGTGGCCATGGCCTTTCTCAGGGACTCGGGGCTGTTCGGCCAGGCAGCTTAGGGAACAACAACAACAACAACAACAACACTTAAAACCCTCCAGAGTTAATCTACTGGATAACGGGGTATCAATTAACTGGGTTTTAGTGCACTTCTACAAAGGCTTTCCGGTGACGGCAAAGCTAACTAACAACAGTACTTACGTTACGAAAATGCTCTTAAGTAATAACAATGCTTGAATAAACTATATAAGATTTAATAAAGGAATAAATGCTTACGTTAACTTTAGTGGGAGTCTGTACTCAACGCTAAACTCTTCAATGCTCTATGAAAACACTGATAGTCTAGTCCTACAGCAATCGGATAAGGAATCTTCTGAAAAGGTCTGATGCTCTAAGATGCTCGTTAATATAGAACAGAAATTTTGTGTATTGCTTCGCCTCGTGAGGTTAAGTGTAGGAAATGTAAATATAGCACCGGACATAGACAGAACATAGGACAAGGTATACAACATCATGAGCCTATAAGATACAGATCCTATAATGCTCTGAAAATATCCCACACTGTGGGATTATATTAGTGTGCATTCAATGTTGTAATATTTGTTAACATTATATTCACCGGACTTTCCTGACTTTCATAGAAAAATTGATACACTTTTACATAATTACAGAAATCTAATTATTGATTTGTTTAAATCTTAAAATGAAGGGCCTTAAGTGTATTGTAAGCTATATACCCATTATGCTTAGACAAGATCACTGGTCTACAGCTTTTAAATAATGACAATAATGGTGTACTATCGAATTACATCTTTTGCTATACAGGAAAGCATAATTATGTATTGCAACTTTCATGCCTTTGCAGTTAATGCTATAATAATGGTCTTAATTAACCTGCATGATGCATACAGTAATCAATTGATTTTGGATGTTGATAAAAATAATATTTCCAGGGTAGCCTATAATTAGCTTCACCAAAAATAGTCATCTCAATTTACACCAGATTTCATATTTGTTACTCATCAAATTCCTAATGCATTTAGAAAGCACTTTACCTGATGTATTGAATCTACGGAAATTACTTCTTTCTGGGTAACTAAGCAATACTGCACAATCAGCCTAATAAGTGATGTCTCGGCGCCAATTATGTTTTGATCAATAATTGATATCGGCAATATTTACACATGATTTCTTCTATTTGAGTGAGATATACTAACATATACTAACACTTACCCACCCTATTCAACATCTGACAGACATTAATAAAGCACAGAGCGAGCCAAACGTAATGACAGTTGAGACGTGACTTATTAGCGCCACCGTACACGAATACTGATATCCCAATTATACAACTTTACTTATAATCTGTCCTAATATATATATACTGTATATATATACAGTATATATATGTCTGACATTACGGACATTGACACTACTAACTGACTAACATTACACAGAATTCGAATTGAAAATGCATTATACTGTAGTCAGTTGTATTTTGGCTGACTTATCAGCTTTGGTTGGCAACCCGTCTAGGGTGAAGCAGGTTAGTGGTTGGACTAGCCGCACACATATGTAGAAAAATGGTGCTCAAAAGATACAAAGAGGGCCTCAGAGTCAGATGGATTTTAAGTTGAGTTGTCAATCCTGTAAGTCCTTATAAAATTGACAAGGGTTGTCCTTCTCACAGGGGACAGGCCTGCTTGGGGGTGTATATTGTATGGCCACCCTCATAAAGGATATAGATAGGCAATTAATAGATAGGTAGGATGGAAAAATATGAAACTACCATGTCTGTGCGTCATATTAATTCCAAGTGTGGCTATAAAATTGACATCTGAAGCATCTTATTATCGCTAAACTAATGAAATGGAGCGTCTTAAAACCTCCAAACTATTGGACCGAATCAGCGGATATCCAAGAAGACTTCCCCGGGACAAAATGGGGTTAAACACAATTAGAATAGCAATGTAAACAAGAACCCATCAGAAGACTGTGTTTGGACATGACATAGGACTTGCACACGTAGCGTCAATGGGGGTAATTGTTGACACCTGGGGCAGTCCATAAAATCCTTATTATTCAATATACAGTACTGTATAGGGGTCTTAGCAATTCAAACACATAGAACACTATTAAGCCATAATTTTGATAATGACAGAAATCCTGAATAATTATAATTGAGTATTATTTAACCCTTTGAGTACCAGCGATGTGTGTTATAGTTTGTTCTGGCTATATTTAGACAATATTATGCAGCTTAAGAAGGATCTGTGGTAGTTAAAAAGGTTGGTTGAGAGAGTTTGAAGCCCTATTATTACTAGAGGTCCTTCCTAATCTGAATAAAATCGTCTTATAGTTGCCACAGTACAATGGAAAAAATGTCACCGGTACTGTATGGGTTAATGAACTTTCCTCAATTGCCTCAGGTGTCCACAATTTCCCCTTTGACGGTAACCATTATATCTGTGTTCCAGAAATACTATTTATTTATTTTATTTTGTTTTCACGTTATAACCAACCAAATCCAAAATGGAGCCTTCTTTCATTTATTAGTATTCTTATTTTTTATAGTGTTAATGTAATAAACGCTAATCTTTCTGGAAAGCTGATAATCTGTTCTCTCATGATTGATAGCATATTACAAAACTTATAATGCTTATAAGAAAAAATAGGGCTAAATTATTAAGTATCAAATAACATTTCTTTTTAACCTGTCACATATATAGTACATTACTGCACATCAAATATTGTTTTATAATGCATGCACTTGTTAAGTATTCATTTAAATATATTAACTATTCTTTGATTACTGTCTCTCTGCAATTGTTGCATTTCACACATCTTAAGGGGGGTGACCTGCTTTTTTACTCTCTCTGGGTTGTATTCATTCATCCCCATTCAGCCTACTGTTTTAAGATGTTTATCCCCATCCAGGTGTCAATATATACCTAGCGAGTGATAGCGAGCTACCATATTTTGGATAATGATTTAGACAACTGGCTCAATTTGTAAATTTTTTGATAGAAATATTTCTCCGGCGAAGCCGGATTTTCCATAAAATACTGGCTCTCGAAAATCGACACCTGGATGGGGATAAACGTCTTAAAACAGTAGGCTGAATGGGGCCGAGTGGATACAACCAAGAAAGAGAAAAAAGCAGGTCACTCCCCTTAATTCTTAATAATATCTTTTACTACTTTGTGTTTATACCTGTTCTTCAAATACTGTACAATTGAAATATAAAACTGATTGATCAAAAAATATATGAACATATAATTATTAAGTATTGCATTTGCATCCTAAAAGCTGTTTGTACATTAGCTTAATCACCAGAATCATTAAAAAAAATCCATTTCTATTATAAATTTAAGCATGTTTTAGCATTTGTAATTGTAATTCATGATGTTTATATAATTTCTTCTTAGTCTGTCTAGTACATACATACATAGCCTACATATCCATGCATACATATACATACATACATTCTTATATGTATGTATGTATGTATCTGTCTATTACTCTGTTTCTCTTCAGCTGATGATAAATTGAATCCTTTATCAGCTAATTTCTCAATAGTTTATGGAAAAACTACTATGTATCTGCATCATAATAAGACCAAATTAATTGAATTAGCACAATATTTCACCACAAAATCTTCAAAATAACTGAATCATCTTAATAGGAACTTTGCGAATTACCGACAGTTGAAAAGAAACAGACTATAATACATTCCTCGTAGAGCTATTTCCGTACCCTTGTGTATCTATATCTAATTTCTGTTCTTGTATCTGCCACACACCATTTTCAAGCCATTGTGTCGATCTTGCCGCGAGAGTGTCCCATGTTCATCATAATCTTCCAATTCCAGGCAATCTATGGGGTCAGATCTTACAAGAAGGTGAGTTGGTTGAGTGTTGGTGAAGTTGGTGGAGGGTGGTTACTGGTGGTTTAGTGGTTGGGTTGGTGGATAAGCCATTGGTGGAGAAGGTTGAATATGATCTGCTTTTGTTACGGGTGCCGGAGGTGCATTCCCAAGGTATACAGTATGTTCTTCTGGGAAGGATGTACTATCTATGTGTACGGTCCGACGGTCGTAATGTTTACATAAGTCGATCGCTCGTGGTTAAGTTCCCGTCTATTTTTTCTGTTATTTACCCCCTGCTGGCAATCTATATGATGATGACAATAAGTCATGGGAGGGTGAGGGGCCTTTTATTGTATCCCACGGCAGTCAAAATAGACGGGAACATGATCACGAGCGTCCGCGTAGTGTAAACAAGACGGGCGGTACACTCAGTAACTACATTCTTGCCATTCTTCTTAGCCCCTCAATAACCCCTTCTGTACCGGCGACGTCTTTGTACTTTTATTCTAGCTATATTTAGGCGATTTAGTGCAGTTTAAGAAGGATCTGTGGTAGTAAAAAGGGTTAAGTGAGATAGTTCGAAGCTCGAAGCCTATTAATTGCTGGAGGCCCTTTTTAAGCTGAATAAAATAGTCTAATAGTAGCTAGAATAAAGATAAAAAGACGTCACCGATAAAGAAGGGGTAAGGAAGATGACGGGATTTAACATTATATTCTGGCCATTGGACGCTTATTTATTCAGCTTGGTATAGATCTGTGGGAGTCAGAGGTATAATTGAGTTGTTCTGATGCTTTAGATTCCTAGAGGTCCTTCCTAATCTGCATAAAATTGTCTACTAAGAGCCAGTATATACTGTAGAAGCGCGTCATCCAATATTAAAAGGGGCTATTATCTATCTTTTGTACACGACATTACTACTACTAATTTGCAACTTGGTTATACTTTCTTCCATCATCTATTATATGTGTACTATTAACCCTCTCACGTTCTTGACGCAATTTTGAGCCTATTAGGGATACTTTAAAGCCTTTGTTACCATCAGGGGTATTTAGAAACCTTTAGTTTAGTTACCTCAACCTCTACAGTTGTCTTTGAGTTAGCTGTGGGCAGAAAACTAATTTTGGAGAGGTAATTATAAGAGTGAGAGAACTCTATTTATTATTGCTAATCTGGCAACTTCTGCGTCATAAAAACGTGAAAGGGTTAATATCATTGTACTACACACTACAGTAATTCCTCACTTAAAGTTATACATAGTTGTATGTATATGTATGTATATACCCAGGCACATAACCCATAACTGGGAGTGGCCTACTCGAAATAGCTCAAACTGAAACAAAATTTATTCCTGAAAATCAAAACTTAAATTGAAGGAAGTGTAAGTGAAGCCATTAGTTATTGTCATTTCTATTGCAATTTAGATTATTTATTTTTTGTCTAATTTACAACTTAATAAGGAAGTATAACAACTGTACATGAATTTTGTTTTCTGATTAATGAACAGTGTAAGAATGAAACAACTTAAAATTCAGTGACTTTAAGTGAGGAATGCCTGTACTATTATTTGACTTGCATACACTTTCTTCATCAAAAGTACTCTTGATATAACTGTCTTGATGGTGTAATGGTTAAAGCGTGTAAGTTCTGTATGAGATGTCCTGGGATCGAATCCTGGGAGAATCACATGTTTTCGTTAATTTAATTTGGTGGTTATTGGTGTTAAAAATAATATACACCTGTACCCTGTTCATTAATGGTAGACCAGAAATCCTGACTTCTATTTCTACCAATTGGAAAGAGTCAGTCAGTCAGTAGCCAGCCCTTACTCCCACAAGGGGTAGGGAGGATCAGCAAGAGATTCAAGAAAGGAAGAAGAGGTGACAGGAGAAGAACACATAACAGTTCGCCCACAAAAAGCAAGCACACAAGCCTTCAGAAGCACCAATCACTCATCAGCCCCCGAAATCAATGGCTTCACCTCAGAATCAACCATTAAATAGGTGTGGCAATTTTCACCCCATTTGCTCTAGCCCTCTTTGAGTTACAGTGGTTAGAGGTTGGGAGTTTTGGCCTGCTTATAATGAAAGGACTATAGTTTACATTTCTTCCACAGCTCATACCACATTCTTCTCTTGTTCTTTGTACAGTACTGTCTTTCTCTAGCATCTACAAATACGTTCGGAAAACTAGGAAACCTTGATTAACCGTAATTAGATTCAATGATTAGTGCCCTGTCTGTATATGTTTGTATATTAACTCTTACACTGCGGGGACCATACAGGTACGTCCTGGCAATATCCTGCAATTTAAAGCCCATTAAAGCTTATGGAGATGAGTGCGAGTGAGCAGGAGCATAGCAGGCCCCTGTCCGCTCTCCGGCACGTGTGCTGCGGCACTGAGACTCTCACCCCATGTCGCAAGATATAATCAGTGTTGCCAAAGGCAATTGAAGCGCGACATTGCTAATTATTAGTGAATATTGCTGATGTCTGTAGTAACGCTGCGAGTGAACCCTGCGCGCTACACAGCTCTCAGCTCTTTTCTTCTATTGTTTTTGCTGCAAGCATTTCATTTCATTCAGGCACTTGTTTCAGCAATCAGGAGTGCCTGAATGAGCCCTATTATAGAGGAATTATGCCCGCAGCATAAGGGTTAATACCATAAAACTGCACGTTACATAATTTCTCTTATATAATTTATGAAGATTACTTAAAGTTTCCTATTTCTGAGTTATACTCTTCCTCTTTAACCCCTTGATGATTACAACGTGTTTTGCCAGTTTATTGTGGCTATTATTAGACAATTTTATTCAACTTAAGAAGGATCAGTGGGAGTCAAAGGTATAATTTATTTGATTTTGACCCCTTTGATTCCTAGAGGTCCTTCCCAATCCTCATAAAATCGTCTAATGATCGTCAAAATGAACTGCTAAAATGCATCATAATCCTCGAGGAGTTAATTTGTAGCACTACTTTTTCTGATTGTGTAATTATTGCCTGGCATGCTTAACATTTAATAGTGAATATGCCTGCTTGGATTTTTAAGACTATTAACTCTTTTTACCATACTCTAGAAAAGCATGGGTGTGAAAAGGGTATATAAAGACATTATCCATAGTATTCTACTGGTCCTCCTATCCAGAGTGACATTTGGCATCCTCTACCCAACCTTAGCTGTTTCTGTCTGTCTCTTTTACTGTCCTACTTTTCCTTCCGGGGGCAGGGGGCTAGGAATCCTCCTCCCCTTGTATAATTCTCCTACTCGACGGGGCTGTCTCGTGTCAGCCACCTCCAGCAATGGGGTATGTGCCTGAGTATATACATACATTCTACCCCTTTGAAGGTATGTTAGTGGTAATAAACCTCTCTTATACCAGTTAAAACGATCAATCACCATCAATGTACTCAATTATTCTATATACCTTTTCCATACCCTTTTTATACCCATGAATTTTGACAGTGCAGGTTGGTTGCTAATACAGTACTGTACTTGCTACCTAAGATCGTGCTAATTTATGTCAGGCTAATCTCATAGTAGTATTAAGGGGGGGTGACCCTCTTTTTTATCTCCTTTTCGCTCTTTCTCTGGCTTGTATCCATTCGGCCCCATTCAGCTTACTGTTTTAAGATGTTTGCCCCCATCCAGGTGTCGATTTCTTTCCAGCATTGTATGAAGAAATCCGGTTTTGCTGGAGACATATTTCTATCGAAAAATGTACAGATTTAGTCTGCCGTCAAACACATTTTAATAAATATGCTGGCACGCTGCCGCTCGCCAGGAAAAAATCGACACCTGGATGCGGATAAACGTCTTAAAACAGTAGGCTGAATGGGGACGAATGGATGGTATACAGTAGGTCGGGCCGCCGCATGGTTGGGCCGCCGCATGGTTGGGCCATGGTATGATTGGGCCGCGGCGTACTTGTTATTTTTGTCAGCAAACGAGTAATGTAAACACTACATGGGTGGTGGCCCGACCGTCAGGCGGCCCAACCGCCACATGAGCGAATGGATACAACCCAGAGAGAGAGGGAGAGAGGGAGAGAGAGAGAGAGAGAGAGAAAAAAGAGGTGGGGCCCTTAAGAAAAACCTGCGTAGCAACACTGACAACGCTCACATATGCGAACATGTCAAAAACACATTTACACGACACCTCAGCAACAACGTTCTCCAGTGTTGGAGCTTGTACTGAACATAAAAAAAAAGTATAAGAAAAATATCAATATCAAATATGTGCTTTAAAATAGGATAACAAATTTGAAAGGAGGTAAATTGAAAATAATCTATAATATAAAATAGAAATAGAGAAATTAGGGGAGAGTACTGAGAGTTTAGCCAAGAATATTGAGAAATGTATGGAGCCTGGACTCATAAGATTTCATATGATTGCTTCGTTATGTTTATTTATCTCAGTGAAGTGGAGGGAAGGTCCTCAGATCGAATGTCGCAAACATTCACTTACTCCAGGTCCCTATTCTCTGCTAGCTGGACAGTCATTGGTTGTCAAGAGACTGTTCATCGGTCTTTCTGTGCCCATGAATCGAACCTGGGAGATTTTAATTAGGAAACAATCGTATTGACCATCGCACGACAAGTCATATACAGTAGGACTAGATTAGAGCCGCGGCGGTCGAGTGGAGAGCACCCTCACATGTGAATCTGCTTGACCTGGGTTCGATCTCAGCCGTGGCTGACATTTAGTGGGTGTGGTAGTACGTCTTAGCATGTACAGTACAGCATGTTAGCACCCAGTCGGGGGACACCTCGACGACGTATACTGTACAGACTATTAACACATACCAAAGCCATTCCAACAGCTTCCTCTATCTACAACACCCCTTCTCTGTTATCTACACTCTCCCATCCGTATGATCATAGTGTACTGTCTGATGGCATTAATGGGATTCCAAATGTAAGAATATGGAGCAAAACGAGCATATTTTAATTGTTTTTTCATACCCATCATATAGTGTGGGAAAGCAACACGTCGAAGATTTCATTGTGGAGGAGGACCTACGAGTATTGTGTCTAACGTTAAATGTATTAGCATGTTATTGTTCTTGGGTGAATGGATCAGTGGAAGCATTGGTGTCAACACAGTGTTGTAGAGGAGTTTATGTTCTGCCTGTTTATATTCAACATTCTTTATTTCTTTACCATACATGTAATGCAGATTCAGGTTTAGGACAAGTTTGGTTCCTCTGTAGATGTCTTGTATACTACTGTGTGCATTCTGTTGTTCACCTTGGACATAATGATCATCTATATTTTAAATAATGTATGCATACATTTTAAAAAAGGTGGATGGGTAGCATGTATGAAGTATATACATATACATTATACAGTATATATATATATATATATATTGCATATTATTTATTTGTATGTTGTTAACCCTTACAGTAAACCAGGATGTATTCCTTAATTTTATTCTGTCTGTTATTACAGAATATTATTAAGATTAGGAAGTATCTATAGAAATTAGAACATTAATTGTGATAGAGTGTACCCATTTGACTGCTAGAGGTCTTCCTAAGTTGTATAAAACCTTCTAATAACAGTCTGAATATTTTTAAGAACTCATCTTGGTACGCTGAAAGGGTCAAGTGACTTCAATCTGGATCAAAGGAACCGGCTTAAGGCCGGAAAATTTTTCCACCGAAAAATGTACAAATTTATCTTGAAAGGGAGTCGAGGGGATGCTATTTTAAGATTGATGGAGGTCTAGCAAGGAAACAAAAAAATAAATAAATAAATACATAGTCCCAAAACCAAGCACTACCCCTTTAACCCCTTCTGTACCGACGACGTCTCTTTCATTTTAATTGGCTATGCTGTATTCAAGCGATTTTATGAAGCTTAGGAAGAGCATATGGTAGCTAAAAGGATTAATTGAGATAGTCTGTAGCCTTTTAATGGGTAGACATCCTTCCTAAGCTAAACAAATTGTCTAATTGTTGCCAAATTATAATGGATAGTACATCACCGGTACAGAATGGGTTAACAAATGGCAGGTAAGGGGTCAGTTGTACTTTGCATCCCAGTTCTGTGATAATAGAAGCCTAAATTAGTATACTCATAAATTATTAATCTTATTTCACATGTAGTTATCTATGATTTAAATATTTCTATGAAGTAGATTATTGTTAATATTATTATGATAAAATAGCTAGTTCTCCGTTTCTTGCATTATATTTCCTTTCCTTGAAAATGTATTTATTATTTAGATATTTCTATGAAGTAGATTATTATTACAATGATTATGATAAAATAGCTAGTTTTCTGTTTCTTGCATCGTTCTTCCTTTCCTTGATATTTTTTTTTCTTTCTAACTAACCTGGTATTACTTTTCCGGTCCAACATTTGTCCAACCTTGTTACGCTTATTTTCCAGTGCTTCCCTCCACATCTTATTCCATCTGTATTCCACACAATCACTTACGCCAACAACATAATCTACACTCCTTGAGAGCCCTGTGGGAAAGCCCGATTGCGGCCATGGTCTTCCTTAGGGACTCGAGGCTGTTCGGCCAGGCAGCCTAGGGAACGACAACAACAACAATAACATCTTATTCCAATCCTTCACCTCTATACATACATAAAATAATTTTAAAGATCGAATGCTCCACACGAGGTGTAGTTTTATTCTCACGTCCTACTGGCGACATTCCAGGCAGCCCTATCCAGAGCTGCCGCAATTGTCAGGTTTTTACATTAGAGATCAGAGTGTATGGTCTTATCCCAAGTCTTTCTAGGTTATTTTATTTATTTTTATTTATTTTATTTTTTTATTCTAACTACTCCCTCTCGGGCATAGGCTGAGAGACTGTGCATTCTACCGCTCAACACGGTGAAACCCGCGAGGTCTCGTTCAAGTCTAGGGAGTGAGACATGTGAAGCACCCACTTCACGGCTCAAAGCAGCCCCATCTCTGAAGCTGCTTCCCCTATGTGATTCACTGTCTTAACCCCTAGACTCGGACCCTCACTCTCAGAATGCCACCTATTATTATTATTATTATTATATGAGATGCCGAAGTCTCCAACCAGGGTGCAGAAACACCATCAAGATCAATCCACACAAAACACCCGGAGGCACTGGAGAGAGACTACGGCAACTTAGGAAAAAATTAAAACATATACTGTATACTGTACTGTACATATACACATATTAAACACAGATAACATATTATGCAGTGGAGGATATCAAGCATAAATATAATACAATAAAATAGAATAAAATAAGTTTAAAAATTAGAATTAATGCTGCAAAAAAGCATTAACTCTAGACTTAAAAATGGAAATATTGGCTGAATTGACTAGCTCATTTGGCAACTTATTCCATAAGTCAACCATTGCCGGCACAAAACACCGTGAAAACTGTTTAGTAGAAAAATTAACACGGCTCATGGCAAGATCATTAAGATTGCTTGTGAATCTAGTTGCACGAGCCCGGACCCAGGCAAAACCCCATGTAAGGGATGCTGAGGGTTGTTAAAAACTTTAAATAAAAGACTAAGGGCACCAACTTTACGTCGATGACACAGATCAAATCAATGACACAGATCAAGAGACAAATGAGGTAGAATAAAACTGATGGAATTTAGCGACCTGTCAAGCAACTTGAGATGGCAGTCAGCTGCTGACAACCAGACAGGTGAGCAGTACTCGAAATGTGGCAAAATAAAAGCATAAAAAGACTTGATAACTGTGGCGTCACAAGCAAATGTTTTATAAACCTTGCGAAGCAGACCAATTTTTGGGGAAATGGAAGAGGAGAAAGAACGAATATGCTTTTCAAAAGTAAGTTTGGGATCAAGAGTAACTCCTAACAAATGCAGAGTATCCACATTCTCAATTTGCTCGCCAGAAACTTGTAGATAAGGATGGGGAGGATCCAAGGTACGAGATCTGCTGATGATAATGGAGTGTGTTTTACTAGCATTAAGTTTCATGCCCCAAAGTTCACACCATGATGTAATTTTGGCTAAATCCCTATTCAGAGCAGTAGCAATTACGTGTCGACCTATTGGTGATGCAATTGACGCATATAAAGTTGTATCATCAGCATAGGAGATTAGTTTATTTTCAAGCTCGGAACACAGGTCAGCAGTAAAAATAATAAAAAGCAAAGGCCCAAGGACACTGCCTTGTGGAACACCAGAAACAACAGTATCAGAAGGGGAATGACACCCATCAATGACCACAGACTGAGATCTTTTCGTCAAAAAATCTTCAAAGATCCTTAAAAAATTGCCACCAATACCAATGAGCTGTAACTTAAACAGAAGTGCTTTATGGTTGACTAAATCAAAAGCAGAACTAACGTCAATAGCCACAACGCGAGACTCATGTCCCTGGTCCAATGAAGATTGCAAGTCATGGGTGAATGTCAGAAGTGCATCACATGTACCCAGTCCCTTACAAAAACCAAACTGTGAGTTTGGTATCAAATTATGACTATTACAATAAGAGGAAAGGCGTCTGGACAAAAGCCTCTCATAGAGCTTGGATAGGATAGGTGTAATGGAGATAGGGCGATAGTCATTAGGAGATGATGAGGCAGTATTTCCCTTTGGAATAGGAGTGATAATAGCCTTACGCCAGCAAAGAGGAAAACTACCTGATTTCAAAAGCAACCTAAACACCACAGCCAATTTAGGTGCCAAGACCACTGCAACCTTTTTAAAAAAGAGAGGGAAAAACCCATCCAGGTCTGTGCCACCATAGGTATCAAGATCCAGCAAGTACCTTTTCAGTTCAGCTGATTTGAATGCCATTGAATTGAGGTTGGGTCTAGGGAAACATGTCAATGGCAAAGACAATTCCTGATTACTCTGCTTATTAATACAAATATTAGATAGAATATTGGCCTTCGATAATGGATCAAAAGAGATGGAGCCATCAGAATCACAAAGAGGAGGCATGGAGGAATCTATTCCAAATAAAGAGGATTTCAAAGCGGACCACCATTTATGAGGCTGTATAGCTCCTGCCAGAACATCCTGAAGATGGGAGTTATAATCCCTCTCAGCACCATCATAAACTCTCTGCGCAGCTGCCCTTTTAAAAACATAATTTTCCCAATGCAAGGGGGTTTGATTACGCCTCCATAGACGATATGCAGCCTGTTTGTCATCAAATGCACGCTTGCAGTCATCATTAATCCATGCTTTATCCCTGATACGAGACTTAATTGTCTTTGATGGAACTCTTTTGCGAAGGATACCAAGAAGGGAATTGTTGAGAGCTGAAACCGGGTCATGAGATCTTAGTATATGATTCCACTCAATATTACAAACATCGGGTGGATGGGACTCGTTAGCCTTGCTCGGCAACTCATCTAGGGGAGACAACATTATACAAATCCGGGTGGATGGGACTCGTCAGCCTTGGTTGGCAACCTGTCTAGGGGATTAAACCTGATGCAAATCCGTGCTGCTTACCTAAGGGTAAGGCAGGTTAGTGGATGGATTAGCCGAACACCACTGTAGAAAAATAGTGCTAACAAGATACACGGAGGGCCTCGGAGTCGGACGGATCCTAAATTGAGTGGTCAATCCTGTAAGTCCTTCACTAAACTGGCTCGAGTTGTCCCTCTCACAGGGAATAGGTCCGCTTGGGGGCATTCTGTGTATGGCCACCCTCGTAAGGGGAGTAAGGCGTCCGGCAATAGATAGATAGATTACAAACGTTGTCCCAGTTAACCCGGGATTTAAGGTAGACTTTACGTGAGAGAGTAATATCAGGAACAGAAAAATCAAGATTAATTTTACACATGATGGCATTGTGGTCGGAAGTGCCAACAGGTACAAGAACGGAGGTTTCTACAACGCCAGGAATATCTGTTAGTACTAGATCAAGACAATTTCCAGACATATGAGTAGGTCCTTGGATTAGCTGTTCACTACCAGATAAGTTTGCAAAATCCAATGCAGCATGACCATTTCTATTAGTTGGAGAGACCGAGTTCAACCACTCTTGATGATGCGCATTGACATCACTAACAAAAATAAAAGATGATTTGACATCTACAGACTGTATTGAAGCCATGGCTGTTAAAAGGCAGTCATATATGTCATTGTTAACATCAGGATTTCTGTACAGGCTAAAAATGTAATGATTATGATACTTGCTGGAAACTTTAACTAACTGCATCTCATAGCATTTACAAATATGCTTAGTTAAGTGCTGAGCATTATACCCAGATCTAATATACAAGCTCATTCCACGAGCACGAGGAATAGAATCACGCCGAATAAGAACTGGTTTACCGAAGTTAGGTATAAGAAGTTCAGAATAATCTCTATAACCAGAGACAAGGGTTTCAGAACAAAAGACAATATCATAATCAACAGATGCCAATGTAAGATCCTTGATGTTCTTATAGAGACCACGAATATTGGAATAAAATACACGACAACTTGTAGCAAGTTGTCGGTGAGGACCGGGATTAACTTCTATATCACTGGACAAAAGTTGAAACAAAAACAGAAAAAGTTGAAAGCAATCCATATACAAATACATAAAGATGGATATAAACAGGTCGACCCAGACGGAGCCATCACATCTGGGTAAGGTATAAAACAAGCCCCAAAGACACCATATCCAGGGGGGAGCAGTAGCGGTGGATTTTATTTGTTTAGAAAAGAGCTCTATTGAGCAATGAACTCACTAGGCATTGCCCCCCTATAGCATATTTTGAATATTGGAATATTCATATAGTGCTATTTAATCAGGGAACAATGAGGTTATTTTTTTGGCGTTTCGTTGGCTTTCTGGTAATGCACTGATACTAGGTACAGCACAAATTCCATCCCAATAATATCTTCCCAATGACATATCGGGATTTGAACCCGGGTCCATTGGATTACCAGTCCAGTGGCAAGACCACTCCACCACACCTCAGTGCAGTTCCTTCCACGTTCACGGACTTGCATCATTTACCGAGTTTAGTTCATTCATCCTCTCTACATTTTACAAACCATCCAAGTCTCTACAGAAGAATAACCACCTCCATTTGCAACTTGTACCATTGACCTCTGCACATAATTACTGTTCCCTTGTTACCTGCACACAGTGAGTGAAGCCATGGGTAGCATCACTAAGGAGCACGATTCGAATAACCACGGGTCAGGCCATCACGGTGACTCTGCTGTACTGGGTCACCACGACGCTGGTGCTGCCCATGCCGTCACCACCCTCACCCCGGACCTCGCCACACATGCTGCTGCAATCAACAGCTCCGGCCATAATGATACTCACCACATGGATGACGTACATAAGGTACTGTATAGTTACTCCTGATCCAGTTTCCTATCCTCTTCCCAATTTATTTCCCAATCAATTCCTATTTTCTCCCGTTCTTTTCCCAATACTAAACCTTTTTCCAATCAATTCCCATCCCCTTCATTGTTCTTTTCCCAATACCTAACTTTTCCCAATACCTAAACTTTTCCAATCAATTTCTATCCCTTTCCTAGTTCTTTTTCCAACACCTAACCTTTCACAATCAATTTCCATCCCTTTCCCAGTCCTTTGCATAATACTAAAAGCTTCAACAAGCAAAGTGTGTAAGGATCAGTAGGTCTGTACAGTGTTGCTTGATTTCCTTTGTAAGTTACAGTACAGCAAAACACCACTTTCACACACTCTCCCTGCTTCCAATACATTAATATTGTACTGTATGAATATTTATGTTTTCAGAATATACTGTAGAGTGTAAGACTGTACCTAGAGTTTGTTGTTTTTTCTGCCAACAGTAAATTCAATACCTTAGCAGCTGATGTCTTGATACTTGTTGGAAAAATACAAAAAAAAATTGTCTTTGCAGAATAACTTTCATAATTAGCAACATTTTTCACTACAAAATATCTATGATAGCTGACAAATCAAGATGGGGACATAGCAATTTACCTACTGTAGTCTAGAAGTCAAAAGTCACTGGAAGCCCAGAGTCCAAAAAGAGAGGGTTTGACTGTGAAAAGTTTGGATTTCCTTGAAGGTAGGTTTAAATAGGTAATGTTGTATGAACGACCCAACTTTGGATATTTACATGTCACTAGCAACTATCTTATTGTCTACATTTCAAAGATTTGCACCTCACCAATTGTCCAATGTAAAATATACACCCCTCAGCTAAAAAGAAAAAGAAAATGGGGTATGTTCCTGAGTAGATAAATAGATAGATAAAAAATACACAGTATTCAGTGTTACGTGAACACACATGTAGGGCAATTTCTTTCACTGTGTTTTTGTGTACCATATATATTTTATTATCAAACCATATTTTGCAATATCATCTAATTATGCAACCCCCAACAGGTAGCCAACGCCAGTCGCAATATCCTGCGTCGTGCAACCAAACCCGACGGCTCCAGCATCTACGACACGGCCTCCAGTCTGTACGAGTGTAGTCGGTCGGAGCTGATGGGGGAACTGGTGGACAACGCATCACCCTTCCTCTTCCCCTGCACCATTGAATACTCACTTCTTTGTGCTGGTGGGTTATTGAGTTCAATGCATAATAAACATCTATCTATCTATCTATCTATTGCCTGACGCCGTGATCCCCGAAGGGGTGGCCACGAACGAACCGCCCCCATGCACCTCTGTCCCCAGTCAGTCGACGCCCCTCCCCCCAACCAGCACCGCCTTCGTTCATGTACTTCCTCACTCCATCCTTCCACCTCATATTCGGTCTACCTCTCCCCCTCTGTCCCTCCACCTCGCTCTCGTACACCCTCTTAGTCATTCTCTCGCTTTCCATACGTTCCATATGGCCGAACCATCTCAAGTTGTTCCTTTTCACACTTTGATAAACATCAAATCAATAATAAACATATCAAATCAATTAAAAATCTTGTAGGCACTCTTCAAGTAAAGTCTCCTCAATATACTGTAAGTTAAGCAGATTCGTAGTCCGTAACACTGACCACACACACAATTTGATTATAATTTAGCTCACCCAATGGAGTCCAGAGGCCTTGCCCTCATTATAAAACATGGCAGTATTTATAATATATGCCCCCAAAAAGACAAAATGTAATGAATGAAAGAAATGCAAGAAAATGTATGTCTAGAAATACAGTACCAGGAAATATATTATGTTATATGTGCGATTAGTTTGCTTGGGAAACAGATTAACTTGCTCATGTAGTAATGTACACCCTATGTGGTGGATTGTGTTCTTTTATTTAATAATTTTCATTTTAGTAAGCGTTGTTTCCACATAGCGATTTTGATAATTTAATTTGACTTTATATTGTCCTTGTCCCAATTTTGGTTTATAATAATAATAATATAATAATAATACTTTATTTCAGACTCACACAGTACAGAGGGGACCATACTGGGGTCCATATATACCTTACAGTAACATAAATATATATAAATATATATAAGCTACTGTACATAGGCTACATAAAATTAAAAAAAATTAAATAATACCCAGCTTGCTATCATGTAGTTCACAGCACTGCCTCAACCAAAAACAGTGGTCATCAAACTACTGTGTTACCAAAACCACTGTCCTAATTGTGTACAGTACCATGCCTCACATCATTTAGCTTCCGGTACAGTATGTTGCTACAGTACAGTATAGGAATATCGGTACTGTACTGCACTATGAGGATCAGTACCGGTATGCTAATGCTGTAGAGTAGCAGACCTGAAATCATTACTTAAGGTTAAATATAGAGCAACTTCCTCCAGTGTGCCTGGATCCTGGAGGTGTACACTATGCTTGGAGTTTGTAGCATTTTAATGATCCTGTTCTCAGAAGTGTTAAGGCGCTGAATGAATTTATATGTTAGCTTTCTAATGAGTGATTTGTAACAGTGTAAGTTCATATAGGCACATAGCGTACTTGTACTCTCATATTTTGAGAGCCCCAGAAACATTTTCATGATATTGTGATATGAGATACTTAGTCTATTCACTGTCATTTTCTTATAGTTCCACCATAGTTGTGCTGTATACATTGGTGAGCAGTAGGAGTTGAACAATGTTATTTTTGTATCCCATGTGCACATATGAAATTTTCTTAATATTGAATTTCCCTGCATGTAAAGTTGCCTTCGCTGACGACCCATATCCTCATCATCTGAGCGATCACATGAAATATAGTGTCCTAGATACTTTACTTTACTTACTTCTATAATTTCTTCATACAAATGGAATTTAGGTAGCTTTGATTTCAATAGAAGGTTAGATTTAAATATTATGATATTGCTCTTTATAGGATTAAATTTGACTGAATGTTCGATTCCAAATTTTTCACATACTCTTAATAATTTATCCAGTCCTGCTCCAGAGGGCGCGATTAAGGCTAGGTCATCAGCATACATGAGATGATTTACAATGGTGCTGCCAATACAGCACCCAGTGCGAGTCTTGTTCAGCTCCAGACTAAGATCATCCATGTAGACGTTGAAAAGATACGGAGACAATATCCCCCCCTGCCTAACACCATTGGTTACGGCGAAAGAGCCTGACAGGATGTTGCCCCATCTTACACACATTTTTTGATTAGCATACCAGAAAATAAGTATCCTAACAATATAGCTAGGCACTCCCCTGTTAACTAATTTTTCAAATAAGGTTTTGTGACACACCCTATCAAAAGCCTTACTTGCATCAAGAAAACAAGAGAAAATTGAGCTATTTAGTTTGTTGTATGTATCAATCACTTCTTTCAGCACATATATGCATTGGTCTGTGCCGTGATTTTTCTTAAAGCCAAACTGATTGCTGCTGGTGACAATATATGCAGACATTCTTTCTAGCATTATCATTTCAACTACCTTACTCACCACACTAGCAAGTGCTACTGGGCGGTAGTTGTCTTTTGCTGTAATTTTACCTGATTTATCTTTAATGACAGGAACAAGTATTACGGATATCATAGACTCCGGCAGGACACCATGCGTAAATAGACTGGTGATGCAAGAACTAAGTTTATCTATTAACAACTTATCTGCATATTTAAGATGTTCTGCATATATACCATCCAGCCCACAAGCTTTATTTAGGTTAAGTTTTCTTATGGCATTCTCAAGATCACTTTCAGTCACTTTAATGTCTTCATAATTACTATCTTTCACATATTGAATTGCACCATTAGTAGACCTTTGGTTTACACTGTTAAGTAGTTCCTTAAAATGAGTTTTCCATAAGTCAGCAATGTTCTCTTCACCCGTAACCCCCTCAACACTGACAGGTAATGGTGTGTTACAATTTTGCATGGATCTGATGTCCTTCCAAAAACAGTTAGTATCCTTTTCTGCCAGACTCTTTGCAAGGGCTTCCTTCCTTAATTGGTTTTCATTTTGCTTAATAAATCTAATGGCATATTTGGTTCTAGCCTTTGCTCTTTTGTGAAGTTCAAATATAGGCCCCTGTCTAGGCTGACCTACTTCAAGCCAATGAGACCTAGCATCTCTGGAGGCCTGATACAGGTCAGCCACATAGTCTTGCCAACCTGGCTTATTGAATGAGGACTTATATTTACGGCTATTAAAAATACTTTCCCCCGCTTTTGATAAAGAATCTATTATACTATTGTAAAATGTAATAATGTCCTTTCTGTGTTGTGCATCACTACATTTTGGATCCCTGCATTGTGCTACACCATTACCATCATATTGCACCCTATTTAATAAGTCCTTGGTTTTATCACAGTACATTTGGCACTCTTCATTTGAGATTACATTCCATGGAACTTTTGCCTTGATGCTATTGCTAGTTTCTGTTATTTCCGGTGC
Source organism: Paralithodes platypus (assembly GCA_032716605.1). Classification (NCBI taxonomy): domain Eukaryota; kingdom Metazoa; phylum Arthropoda; class Malacostraca; order Decapoda; family Lithodidae; genus Paralithodes; species Paralithodes platypus. Next base: position 52,627,625 of record CM064519.1, on the reverse strand, counting down.
TTTATTAATTTGGATTGTTAATTCTATAGGTATGTGGTCGTCATCCGTAATGTTGTATCTTATGGCCATTTCTGAGATAGAGTCATGAAAGTCAGAGCTAGAGATTGCATGATCAAGCCACGACCTGGTCTCCCATGCTTCACTAACATATGTATAGCTATTTTCTGGAAGCAGGTTTTTGGAGGACAAAATTAAACCTTGCTCCTCACAAAACCTTAACATATGTTTAGCAAACATGGAACCACCCAACTCGTGAGGGGTAGCATTCCAATCACCTACCACTGAGTAACACGTTATCTCTAATTCAGAAATTAGGCCACCAAGCTCCCCTAACTTTTCCAAATAAAGTTCTTCATTTTCTGCACACTGATACGGTAAGTAAACACAAAATATTGCAAATTTTCTGTGTCCCACTTCCAGCTGTATTCCCGCACACCAGCTTAAATTTGTCTCAATGGTTTTAATTACACTATCTAGGCACGATCTCCACATTATTGCAACTCCCCCTGGGGGGTGACCTGCCACAATACCATCACGTGTGTCCGTAGTGGAGACCCCGTACCCATGGAAATCTTTATCTAATATGTTCAAATTACCTAAGTCCTGTTTTGTGTACCAGGTTTCCTGAAGGCAGACTATGTCACTGGTCCTTAATGTAGATACGATGTCAGGTCGCAACAGGAGATTCCTCTTTGTTTTGGGGAGTCCTCTGCAATTGTATGAAGTTACTTTTATACTTGCTGCTGTTGTTGGTATCCCCTCCATTACTGCGAGTTGGATAGTGGTGTGCGATGCCTCCAAGTCCCAGAAGCCTCTGCACTGTCCTCATTGGGATATTGTCTTGGTTCTCTGTACCAGTTGACATATGCATCTTCTGGCCACAGGTCAGGATTCATGAAAACATCTGGATCTGGACATTCGCTAGTTATACAAAAGGAGGCACAGGTAGTGGACCTGGAGAGGGTGGTCAGCTGTCTTACCTCTATATTTATATGTAGATTATCAGCCAAGTATGTCTTGAGATTCTCAGCAGTAACACTAGGGTTGAATCCTGTGGCAAACACCCTAGCTAGTCGGGGCCTTTTGATGGTATTGAGGCCAGTATCCTTGACCCTACCTTTAATTCCTGGCTGGTTTCTCGGTCTAGGGTGAACCTGCTCGCCTTCCCTAGAGTAGCGAGGCTTGCCATTCACCCATTTGACCATAGTCCATGGGTTTTCCCTTGCATTGGCTCCTTCATTTGGTTCAGTTTGTATAGGTAAATTTGAGGATGGTGTAGCTGGCACTGTATTATCTTCTCTCGTTGCCGACGATAAAGATTGCTGTTGTGTTCGGTGTTGTTGCTGTTGTGGTCGCTGCTGCTGCCACACCTGGTGTTGCCTTTGATATGAATGCTGCTGCTGGGTTAGTTTGGATTGTTGTAGTTGTCGCTGGTGTTGTTGTTTTTGTTGATGCTGTTGCTGCTGCTGCACCTGCTGTTGTTGCTGCTGCACCTGCTGCTGTTGTTGCTGCTGCACCTGCTGCTGTTGTTGCTGCTGCACCTGCTGTTGTTGCTGCTGCATCTGCTGTTGTTGCTGCTGCACCTGCTGTTGTTGCTGTTGCACCTGCTGGTGCTGCTGCTGTTGTGGTTGTTGCTGCTGTTGTTGTTGTTGCTGTTGATGCTGTTGTTGTATGGGTCGCTGTTGTTGCTGGGGCTGTTGTGTTTGGAGTTGTTGCAGCTGTTGCTGTTGTAGTTCAGCCTGCTGTTTCTGGTGGTGGTGTTGTAGGCCTATGGGTGGTTGTTGTTGTTGATGCTGTTGTTCTAGATGCTGCTGCTGTTGTTGTGTCACTTGTGCCTGTGGTTGAGGTGGAGCGTTAGTAGAGTTATTTTCTAACTTATTCACTCTGTCAGCTACATTTGAAACCACACTGCTTATGTCCACTATGGTTTCTTTTTGACCTGTGGTACACTCTCTCAGTAATTTAACTTCCATTTGGGTGTTCTTGATTTCACTAAGTAGCACTGACACATCTATCCTATCAAATTGTATAGGTGGTAGGTCCTTTAGGTCCATGGCCACGAAAGTGGGTAAGCCCATAGCCTTACTCTCTTGTAGCAATTTAATAATGTCTTTAATGTTCTCAGCACTTTTGTTTGCACCAACTCGTTTAATATTTCGATAATTGTTATCTTCACTAGTACCAATAAGATCGAACACTCTGTTCTTGGCTGCCACAATTTTATCTTCATCATAAAAGGGCACACACAGCTGCACAATACTGTCTGTAGGTAGACTATCTATTTTATTTGATATAAAGCATAACAGTTCGTTGATTTCAAGGCCATCACTATTTCGTCCCTGGGTTGAGATTGTCCCACCTCGCCCCGCCATCTTGTTTGATACCCAGATGACCAGGGGGGCAGATATTCCACTTCACTTTTCACTCACTTATGGACTATTCACTAACACTGTATATGTTCCACCACTTTCTCTGTGCATTCATTGTGGAGTTATATACGTTGTTTGCTCTGTGTAGTGTTGACATAGGGTATATATGTTGATAACTTGGAGCAGCAGTTTACCCAAGGTACCTCTCTTCTTCTTCTTCTTCTTGAAGAGGTTTGTTTAGTTTGCAAGTTTTACATTTTAATATCTAGATGTGATCTCATAATTTCTTGGCCAGGTGTGTTGTACGTGATCTGGAACAACATCAACAAGCCGGAGGTGGCGTACGACGGTGACTCTGACATCTCGACCTACGTGGCCCGCAAGGCTCGCCACCACTACTCCGTCGACTGCGCCCACGCCAACCGCGGCCTCTTCATGGGGATCCTCATGCTCGTCCTCACCATCATCTCACTCATCCTCTTCTTCGTCCTCATCAACAACGAAGATTACAAGTCCATCGCCATCATGGAGGCCAACATAATAGAACTCACCGTGTATGGGTAAGTTTGGGGAAATTCAGTACTGTACTTCTAATCGCAATAGATTAGTGACCTGAGAATACATATAAGTTTAAAGACCGCTTCATCCACAGAGAGTGTGGCTTCAGTCCTTTTACTGTAGTACAGTAGGCTACAATAAAGCTTGCCACAACCCCGCCCCATCATGTCGTCACTGTGGCCGATGTTGGTATAGTGCTAACAGTGCCTCAGCAAGACTCAAGTTAGTCCCCTGGAGCACTTGCACCTGCAGTATCCGCACCACAACAGCCTTAGTCGTGCTACAACAATACAGTAACAAGTAATTGGGGAGATTGTAGACACCAATCGAGCAGGGCAATACCCAGGGAAGGCCTCATAGGCATTTGAGAAGGAGTTGCTGGAACTCCTGTTTCATTTGTCTGCCTTCCCTAACTGATGCTGTTTGTGTCTCACCTACATGAGAGTAATCCAGCTAACTCTCACAAACACCTCTTCCTATCCATTTCAATACACTATAAAAGCACAACACTCTTCTTTCCAATAATATACATCTAAACAAAATGCTTTAATTTGGCTTTCTCACGCTTTCAATTTTTTGGGAGACACTTGTTGCAGACAGCTTTGCCTTTTGTCTCCTTCATACACATTTAAAAAAAATATATATATATATAATAATAATAATAATACTGTAATAATAATAATAATAATACTGTGGAATGTGGATGTCCCTCACCCTGGCATTATCAGAGAGGCCCCTGCCACCCAAGACTACTGGTAAAGATACTAAACATTATCTGTAACATACTGTATATCACCTCAAACACTGCACTAAGATGTTATTTTATGCTTCAGGGTAGCGACGGTGACGGTGGTGATAGGTATGATACAGATGAGGGAGCTGGAGTTCATACCAGATGGAGACATAGAGTTGGACAACATCCTGCTGCTCATCGCCCAGACCGGTGTATACATCTACACTTCCTTCACCGTCATTGGAGGACACTTCACCATGAGTGTACGTAGTGGGGACATTCTGCGCTCCATATTTTTAATTTTTTTTTTTTCTACTGTTTTATTATTATGTTCCCTCCACCAACCGACTTTATTATAGATTCTTTGTTTACTTGTTCAGTGTTCGAGGACGAACACTGCGCTGGTGTAGTGACTAGCGTCTCGGACTTTCACCCAGAAGGCCCGGGATCGCGCCCACGCTCGGCGCATTAAAGATTTTTCACAAGCACAGAGTTGTTACCATCCCTCATGAGCAAGGGGATGGGGTAGTAGTACAGGACCCCAATGGAAATACGCCTAATCGGCCTTATTGGGCTATCCTTAGCTGGCTTAGCATGCGCTGGCTTTAAGAACTATTATTATTATTATTAACTATTTTATATTATTTGGCTAGCATTTGACGATTTTATTAAGATTAAGAGGTATCTGTGGGACCTTATTCCTCCTCCCTCTACCTCTCTTCATCCACTTCTGTGCCCACATTTTGGCTACTACCACATAATGGTCAAACAGCTCTCCTCCTCCCCCCCTTCCACACACACACACACACACACAGCCCGTAGCCTAGTGGTAGAGCTCTCGTCTCACACACGAGGGGCCGGGGGTTCAATCCCCGGCCGGGCGGAGACAAATTGGGCTTGTCTCCTTTCATGTGTTAGCCTCAGTTCACCTAGCTGTAAATAGGTACCTGGAATAAGTGGACGACGTTGTGACGTCCCATCTGGGGTTGGCAAAAATGGTACAAGGCGAGATGGGTATCATATGGTTCACCTAAGCTGATGGCTACCTAAGCCTTCGGGCGAGATGGTACCGTCTATAGTGAGAATGGTACCATACAGATCCACCCTATGCCTTGTTTCCGATGTCGCCAATTGGCTAAAAATACAGACTACACACACATCCACAGCCATTCCAACGATACATATAACACCTACACATATAGGAGGCGGGAAATAACGAGCATGCTCACTCCCGCAATACAACTAGAGTAAGTACAACTAGAGTAAGTACACACACACACACACACACACAAGCTGCAGTTACCTACACTACAAGAAAGGAGAGTGAGGGGAGACTTGATCACAATGTACAATAGTGTGAGAGGGTTGGAACGATTGGATGGAGATGATCTTTTTATAATAGATGCTGGAAGAACGAGAGGGCATGAGTAAACATTGAGGAAGGGTATTTTCCATAAAGATGTAAAGAAATTTAGCTTAGAGGCAAGGAACATCCATGTGTTTAAAACTAGATTGGATAAAAGTAGTCATGGGGACAGGACAATACGAGCTTAGCTCAAATCCTGTATACTACAACTAGGTAAATACACACACACCAACACCTATACACCTTTGCGATTACACTGATTTCCTCATTACTCCTTTATTTAAACTGTTTCCATATTACAGGAGCAAGAGTTCATGATCCTCCCGCTACTGTCGGCCATCATCACCTTGACCCAGACCACCCTACAGACCATCTTCATCTTGGACGCCACCCGCCGTTGCTGCTACAACCACGAGCAGCTGGAACGCAAGCCGGGCAGGGAGATGGTTAGTTGAACCACCCTTATTAACTCTTTTACTACGCTGGTGTCATGTTAAGGGGAAAAGTTTGTTTATTTTTATTTATTTTTCCGGCCAAAGGCCGGTTTCTTCTAAATTGCAACTCGCTATTCCTTGCCAGGAAAAAATCAACACCTACTGTATATGGCACGAAAGGTTTAAACATTTACAAAGAAATTAGATGAATGGTCTTCAATTGGCCAAACTAATTGGGCGAAAATTATAAAATTTCAAAACTATTTTTGCTAAACATGAGGGAGAAAGGGATCCAGAAATCCTCTACCCCCTTACATTTATTCTGGCTAGCATTAATTCAATTTTGTTTTACCTCGCAGAAAGCTTGATCTTTAGCAGCTTTCGCTCGCTGAGAAAAAGAATCAACAACTGAATGAGGTGAAGTATCTTATTATCGCCAAAAAAATAGGGTGAAGCTTTTTTTGTATCTCCAAACTACTGGAACGAAACAGGGGAGACCCCCCAAAAAATACACTCGTACCAAATATGGTTAATATGTTGTAGGGTCAGTACGGCCACAGGCCGTAGCGCGGTTGGTAGATCACTCGCCTGCAAACTGTGAGGTTGACGGTTCGAGTCTCGGGCCGGTCAGTGTGAGTTATTGGCAGACGCCAGTGCTGTTGGTGAACAGCGCGGTCTAGCAATATGTGGCAACTATTCACTGTCTCTGATCATCAGGGCACCCACCCTAGCCCAGCTGTTGAGCAGGGAGTGCATGGTGGTAAAAAACGCATCATAATGAAAAGGATAGAATAATCTTGATGGTACAGTAATTGTGTTTCTTAGCAGTTGAATGCTAAACTGTAAAAAATTATGGCATAGAAAGTTAGTGTGATAAAATAAAATAGTCAGCCTTTCACAGCACTTGCACCAGATTCATATGTCCTAACCTATGGTAGGCTTTATGCTGTTCATTATCAGTAGGCCAGAAACCCCACCCCAACCTCTCATAACTCAAAGAGGATGTTGATAATTATTTATACCTTATTTTTTTTTATGTGTTTGAAGGAGACAAAAGGCAGGTTGCCTGTAACAAGTGTCACCCCCAACGCTGAAAGAGTGACAGGGCCTAATTCAAAGGATGTTGGGGTCAAAATGCCTGGACACAACATTTTTAAAGCAGTTTAAGATATAGGATGAAGGAAAGATTGATCGAGGGAGAGAGTTCCAGAGTTCAATTGTTGAGTAGAAGAAAGACTGAAAAAAATTTGCCAATTCTTGGGTTGGAGAGCTGGACACAATGGGAGTGGGACTGTGTTGAAAGGCGGCTGCCTTGCACTCGCCGCAAGGGAGGGGGTATACGCTGAGAGAGCTCTGGAAAAAACCCTGATTATTGTAATAGTGATAGTAGAGTGAAAGAAATGCAACATTGCGGCGTGTAGAGAGAGATTGGAGGGAACTAGTAAGCGAAAGTGAGTTGATGAGACAAAAAAAATGTTACTACTCTTTCGAGAAGTGCGGTAGGGTGGAGCCTCCCCACACATGCGAACAATACTCAATAAAGTGGCGCACTGTGCCCCGATACAGAGCAAGAAGCTGTGCAGGGATGAAGAACCCACGGAGGCGATTGATCACACCTAACTTTTGGGAAGCTGTTTTAGCAAGATATAATCTTTCCAAGAAAGGTAGGATGAAGAAGATACACCTAGAATATTGACAGAAGGTGAAGGGTTGATTTGTGTATTGTTGAAGAATAATTTATTGTCTTGCGGAAGATTGACATGGAGAGATAGAGAGAAATTGGGTCTTGGAGGTGTTGAAAGGCACAAGATTTTATCTGCCCCAATCAGAAATATTTTGGATGAGTCAACCAGTAAGTAGGTGTGGAAATGTACAGCCCATTTGTTCCAGCCCTTTTTTAGTTATAGAGGTTAGGGGTCACAACTTCTGGCCTATATATAGTGAATGGACTATAACGCTAATAATAAATAAATAGATAAATAATAACAAATGGACTATACCACTAACTCGTCATTGATGTTCCTCTCTTTAACCAGGTGACGTTCTTGTTAGTGTGCAACCTTGCCATGTGGGCCATCAACACCTTCGAGACGTCCCGCGCCGACGCCCATCCCACGCAGCTCAACTTCTACGGCATCTGGGCCTGGACAATCATCTCCCACATCTCCATGCCCCTCGCTATCTTCTACAGGTTCCACGTCACCGTCTGCTTGTGTGAGATCTGGAAGCGCTCGTACAAACTCAAGAACGAGTATTAAGAGGGGTTACCGGCTTTTGTTATCTTTCTCTCCTTTTCTCTGGCTTGTATCCATTCGGCCCCATTCAGCCAACTGTTTTAATTTAAGATGTTTATCCCAATCCAGGTGTCGATTTCTTGTATGGAGAAATCCTGCTTCGCCGGAGAATTTTTTTTTATAGAAAAATTTACAAATTTAGCTTGCTGTCAAAACAAAAATATATAAATGCTGGCTCGCGGAAATTATTGACACCTGGATGGAGGTAAACTGTCTTAAAACAGTAGGCTGAATGGGGCCAAATGGATACAAGCCAAAGAGAGAGGGAGAGAAAGAGAAAAAAAGCGAGATGGGCTCCCTTAAGAAAGTTCATGTGATCCTGTTGACTTATAAATGTTTTTATTTTCTTTATAAGAGTGTTGATATTCATACTTGGATTAACCCATACAGTACCAGTGACGTCCTTTTCATTATATTCTGACAACTATTAAACTATTTCATTCAGCTCAGGAAGGAAGTCTACCAATTAAAAGACTACAGACTATCTTAATTCATCCCTCTAACTACCACATATCCTTCCTAAGCTTCATAAAATTGTGTAAATGTAGCTGAAATCAAATATAAAATACGTCGCCGTTACTGTACGGATTGGTAGAAGTTCACGGAAACCAATCATTTTCATCACTGGATTTCATAGTTTATATTCTGTACAGCTAGTTATAGGTTGCATTTAGAACCCTTATAAGAAACACTGTATTTTGGATGAAAGACATAATGTTTTAATAGCTATATATTTTCTATTCAAACACATATTGTACTTCAGTTTCCTGGTTTCCTAGTACGGTATTAGTATGCTGTCATTAGGTACCGTAAAATGGCCTAACTTCAGACAAGGGGGTATACTTCGGACATTTCTGGATATAGTTATATAAGCTAGTTATGGAGAAATGGCTCTGCATTATGGAAGAACACCGCAGACATACTTGTTTGTTTCCATAACATCATGTATATATCCCATAACTGCGGTTCATTATATTTTTACCAGAATGTCCTAAATTAGGTCCAAAGTTAGGTCATTTTACCGGTACTGAAAATATTGATTGACATGATTAGTTTAATCAGCATAAAGTATTATATTAGAAAATATAATAATTGTATTAAACCAGGCAGAGTTAGTGATTTATTTTAATAGATAATATTTATGTATGTTTGTAATCAGATTGAAAGAATTAAGAATCATTATATTGGAATTATAATGTGGTATTTTTTAGTACAGGTTTCCCTCGATTTACGATTGGATTGCGTTCCTGAAAACCCGACCTTAAGGGGGGATGGTTCACATTTTGGCCGATTTTTGCATGTACTGTATTCGTTATTTTTCTAGTTTCCTCCCTAGACCTCCATCAAATTTAAAAAAAACATCCATTAGATCCCCCTTCTAGATTAATTTGTACTGTACATTTTTCGGTAGAAATATGTCCCGCCTTGCCGGTTCTTCCAACACTACAGGCTCACTATCGTCCGCCAGGGAAAAAATTGACACCCAAATAGCACGAAAGGTCTAAATATTGACGAAGAAATGGGGCGAAAGGTCTTAAAATTGACTAACTAATGGGGCAAACATCTTAACATCTGAAAACTAATGGGGCTAAACATGATGGAAAAAGTGGTCCAGAAAATCGGCCCATCCCCCCTTAAATAAGTAACACCCCGTTCTTAACATCAATCATCAATTAAAACCCCAATGTACAGTACTTGAATAAACTAATGAAAGCATATGGTTCTCCCAGGATTCGAACTCGGGACATCATATAGCAAACCCTTAAAATGAATGGGGTAAATGGGGATGAGATCTGGGACCAGCCAAAACCCAAACCCAAACACCTAAAAACCTATTATAATAATATCGTAAATTGTGGCATCGGACAGTGAGGTAGACCTGTATCGTATTGTTTGTATCGAACCGTTTTATTTTACCTTTCTTGTTTGACCAGTAAATAATCTTGAGGTCATCAACTCAAACCAGACACTTAATACTGTACTGTACTGTAGTTGTAGTATTTATGTACTGTATATAGGTAGTCTCCAAATATATGATCATTACAGAAAATGCGATGTTACGTGAGCTCTTTTTCCGGCAATTTTCTTCTATCTATCTATTTACTCAGGCCCTTTCCTAATTTTTTGAAGGGGGGGGGACTCGAGACAGAGTAATTTTCTTAAAGCAATTTTCTCTCGCAATATTTTGGTTCTTTTTAACATTGGTATCGGGAACTAAACTGAAATTGGGTTATGTTTGGTGCCTTAAGACTAATAACAGTTAAAATTCTGAAGCTTTCAGACAAGAAGTGCTCCATATTATTGCTGGGAAAAGTGCTTGCGTGACACTGGCTTGAGTCAAGATCTGTCATGTAAGCCGATGTCACTTGAGCTATTTTTTCAGGCTATTGTAATCTACCATCTTCTGAATTAAAGTTATATAATTTTCCAGCCTCTTAAGATGATATAAAGTCAGTCTAGTTGTCGATTCCAATGCGGAAATACCAAAAAGTAGTACTGTACGAGAAAAAACTTCCTCATCGAAAATTGACGGGAAAATCGCTCGTGTGACACCGGCTTTATGAGAACAAAAATTGTAAGTTAAGCATCACATTCTTGCACTTGATAAGAAATGTGAATGACTAAACCGATTTCATTACAGGTCTCCCTCGATTTACGATTGGGTTACGTTCCTGAAAACCCGATCTTAAATATAAAAATCGTATAGCGAACCCTAGAATTAATGGGGTAAATGAAGATGCGTTCTCTATTCTATTCTATTCTATATACAGTACTCAGGCCTAATCCCCACTTTTCTCGGACAAGCCAAAACCCAAACCCAAACACCTAAAAACCTATAATATTGTAAATCGGGGCATCGGATAGTGAGGGAGACCTGTAAAATATTAATATAGCGTAGTGAATAAATGCAAATTAATTATGTAAATACAATACTATAAATATGTTAATTTAAAGTCAATACAATATACCAGAGCTTGTACAGTTGTATAATTGTTTACGTTAAACAAGAATTCTTATTTGAAGAAAATAAAAATATCTCTTCTCTAGATTTTGTTTGTTAAATGTTTCTATTTATGATTACTCTTTTTTAAGACATTATTAATTAATTATTCAATGTTGTAAATTATTGAGGTTTGTAGTATTTAATATCTATTAGTTAGTAAATAAGTTAACAGCATGACTAAATTATTCTTCAGTAACATCATAATTATAAGCAATATTTGGTTAACCTTTTGGAGATACGATGACGCATTTCTTCTCTGTTTTCTGGCTATTATTAGATGATTTTATTCAGATTAGGAACTGGATATGGAAGTCAGAGGGTTAATTGAGATAGTCTTTGCTCATATAATTCTCACAGATCCTTCCTAAATTATTGTCTAATGAGAGCCAGACTAAGCTGTCAAAATGCGTCATAATCTTTTAAGGGTTAGATAGAGTGTAAGGTGGTCAAAAGCTAACTCCAATGTAACATTTGCTTATAATATTGTTTGTACTCCATTAACACTCTCAGTATTAGGATACATTTTCAAATTATATTCTGGCCATCATTAGGAAAAAAAAAATCAGTTTTGGAAGGCCCTCTAGTAATCAAAGGTGTAAACTCCATCACAATTAACTTTGATTTCCAAAATGTCTTCCTAAGATGAATAAGATCTATCTATCGATTGCCGGATGCTGTGATCACCAAAGGGGATCCTGAACGAGTTAATTATTTTTATATTAGCCATTAATAGGATGTAAATACCACCAGACATCATGTTTTTGGTGCTGTCAATATCTGTTGGCATCTGTGCGGACAGACTAAGATATGGGCTCGGATTTACTAACTAATACGAGCTACGATATGAACAAAAGTGACCGCGAGTGGGAGGAGATACAAAGGAATTAACACCTAAGGGGATCATTCACTCGTATCTCCTCCCAGTTGCGATCATTGTTACTTGTTCCTTGGTTAGTATTTAAAATGTAAAACTTGCAAAACAAACTAACCAAAACAGGAAAAAAATTTGGAGGAGATCCAGGGGAAGGCATGAAACATGAAGCCAGTCAGTAATTCATGCTAAGAGATTCTAACAATGGGAAAAGTTACAACCAGGGAGTTCCCCCGAAATGGAATGAGAAGGATGGCGTTGCCACACACTGCCCTAGCACATGCCCCATTTGATTGACTGATTGTATATCCTATTTCAGCACCGTCAATTTAGATACAGTTGAGAATGGGCAATATTTCCCAGCAGGTCCTATAGAGTCATTGTCATGTCATAATATCATAACAAATTTAACAATTATTTAAGCCCATTATATAATTTTAATACTAAATTATTATTGTTGACTATTAAAGTATTATGACAGTATAATGTCCATTATTATATATACTGTACATACATGTTGAAAGACTGTTTCATCCACAGAGATTGTGGTTTCAGTCTCATGTCCTAAACTCCAGACGACCCTGTTTTGGGCTGTCTCTATCATCATTGTTATTTAAGGAGAGGTTTTCAGTTTTGTCCCTAGATATCCTTCAAGCTTAAGATTACACCTCCTTTAGCCCCTTTCAAGATAAATTTGTAAATTTTTCGGTAGAAAAATGTCCCGGCTGAAAGCCGGTTGCTCTTAAATTACAGGCTCGCTTTCGCTCGCCAGGATAAAATCAACACCTAAATGACACGAAAGGTCTTAAAATTGACAGAAATGGGTTGAAAGTTCTTAAAATCGTCAAAATAATGGGGCAAACGTCTTAAAATTAGAAAAACAATGAGGCTAAACATGAGGGAGAAAGGAGTCAAGAAAAGAATCCCTCAAGTGGAAATCTCCCCTTAACCCGTTGAGTACCAGCGACGTGTGTTCTATTTGATTCTAGCTATATTTAGACGATATTATTTACCTCAGGAAGGATCTGTGGTTGTTAAAAGGGTTGGTTGAGATAGTGTGAAACCTTATTATTGCTAGAGGTCCTTCCTAAGCTGAATACAATCGTCTAACACTTGCCAGAATATGATAAAAAGGATGTCCCTTGTACTGAATGGGTTAATTAGACTATTGAAAGTTATTATTATTCATCGCTATGTAATTAGTCTGGTATTTATTCCCTTCATTCTGAATTCACTTTGTGTTACAAGCTGTGAATCGACCACTTGCGAGTTTTGGTCTATAAGGAAGTTGGAGCCGTGGCCATCAATATTTAGCATGAATTATCAGCTAAAATACGGTCATAATACATTTATATATATACATAAAACCAAATGTATTATACTATTTATCCATCAGAAGCCCACATTATTATTACATTTGTCTATAATATTGATGTTCACGGCTCCAACTTCCTTATATCCTGAAACTCGAAAGTGGTGAATTGGCTCTATTACTGAAGCCTTATAACATTACTAACAGTGTAGATAATACTCTTTTAGATATTAAGATGTTCTGTAACATACATTTACTTACATTATAGGTTATATTTTTGCTAAGCTGCATGTAGCTTTACCAATATAGGTACATACTGAAATGATTAATTGATTTATTATCCTTTTTATATAATATATAAAACAATGAATGACAAGTTTTTTTGTCAAGAGATTTAATTTATCTATATGTCTCGAGTCGGCCACCCTCCCAGCTATGGGGTTTGTACCCGAGTATATACATACATACTACATACATACATGTACAGTATGAGGTCCCCTCACTTGAAGAAACATATCCACAAAATTGAGAGGGTACAGAGAACAGCTACGAGGATGATCCCAGGTTTGGAAAATTTGGAGTACCAAGAGAGGCTCGAGAGATTGAATCTACCAATGGAGGGCGGGTGCCCAACTCCGAAAGGAGTTGAAGTAGGGGAGCTATCCCCCCGCCAAAGGCGGCTTTCTAGGGCCTTTCCTAGCTGATGCTGAGAGGATTGGGTTCTAGTCATGTGGTGATGGGCTGGTCTATCAGAGTGAGAGCTGAGCGATCTCTGCCATACCCATAGCTTACTCTGGCTGTTCCTTTTACTTATATATCTTCTAGATCTCAAGTGACGGCGTCTTTTCCGTGGATCGACCTCCATACTGCCAACCTAAAAGTTGGCAGATTGGGAGCCAAAGCGTCACATTTTTCCCTTGCCCCTCAACTTTCCCTTCATAATTGCTGAGGGGCACAGGGCCTTGGGTGGGGCTTTGGTTTCTCGGGCGTTTCCGCGCCCTCCTCAGCTCCCTGCCTTAGAGTGGCTTCGGTCACCTGGGTTTTGTTAGTGGTAAGCAGGGAGGGTTTTGTGGGGGTGCTCTATGGCCTTGGCCTTGCTCGGGACCTTGGGGCTGTTCGGCCAGGCAGCCTGGGGAACAACAACAACAACAACAACAACAACAACAACCAACACTGGAACAGAGAAAGAAACGAGGACAGCAAATTCAGATATATAAATGTGTTAGAGGTATTGACAAAATCGACCAAGAAAACTTCATAAAGAGGGATGGAGGTGAGAGGACAAGAGGTCACAGCTACAAACTAAAAGTGCTAAATAGTAAATCTGATCTGAAAAGTAAGATTTCCTACCAACTCGATTAGTGGGTGGAACAAATTGCCAGCCGAAGTAGTGTCTGCACCATCAGTGCAGTTTCAAAGCACGGTATGACAAACATATCTTAGGAGGCGGGAATTAACGAGCATGCTCACTCCAGCAAATACAACTAGTGTAAGTACATACATACATACATGTACATACATACATATTAATAATCTATGTTAAAAGGTTTTTGTTCAGTGATATAATTTTTGTATTTAATTATCTATGCTCGTGGAGCTCCATAGTTCATCAAAAAGGGCTTTCAACTGCAGCAAAAGTTAATGGTCAACATTTATGGCCAAGTTATGTTGAATAGACTTATAGTCCCTCACGATTATAAGCCACATATTTTCTTATCTTGGGAAGCTGCCGAGTTTTGGCCTGTCAAATCCATGGTACTTCAGTGGGTCAAACAACAATCTCAAGCCAGCGTCACACAAGCACCTGTATCCGATAATTTGGATCAGATTCTTGTGTCCACAATAATTTGATAGTCTACTTTTGAGTACTTGCGTAGTTAATTTGAGTTTAAAAGCATTTGTTCCTGATTTTAAGATATATTTTCTCTATCTACAACACCTCTTCTCTGCTATCTACACTTTCCCAGCTGTATGGTCCTAGTGTAGTCCTACTGTCTGATGGCGTAATGGGATTCGAAAGTAAGACTTAACCATTAACTGTCTTGATGGTTTGAGTGTTCAAGATCTGTAGGCAATGTGGTAACCCAGGTTCGAATCCCGGGTGGATCATATGCTTGCATCAATTTCATTGGGAGGTGTTGAGAGTGAAATTAATAAATTATATTATATCCCCACACCCATAAGTAAAATGTCTTATTGTAGATTATATTTGTAGCTAAAAACCCTCGCCAATGGTAGCCCTACTGGTTTTCACATTGGCTCAGGCAGGAATCTATATTTTATTAATTTCACCACAAGACCAAACACCTCCAATGAAATTAATGAAAGAATATTGTGATCCACCGGGATCGAATCTGAATACAGTATATGAATTCCTCGAGCTAGTGCGGATATAAAGGCCAGCTCGCGGGCGTACTCGGCAGCGTCTTCATCTGAGCTGCCCTTTAAATGCTTACAAAAATCGGTATATTTTTTAAGTTTTCAAGCAGCCTCAGCAGTCTCTGCTAGGCTACGGTAGTGAGTGGACGTCCGCGGGAGTCGTCTGCCGCTTCGGTGGTTCCGCGGCCTCTCCCCCCGGCTTCATCTCCTTGCACCATTCTGTAATATATGTTCCTAGTAATACTTGTAACAGTATCACTACTGGTGATGGGCTGGTCTATCAGAGTGAGACCTGAGCGATCTCTGCCATACCCATAGCTTACTCTGACTGTTCCTTTTACTTATATAATTTCTAGATATCGAGTGACGGCGTCTCTTCCGGGGATTGACCTCCCAATCTACCAAGATTGGAAGCTAAAGCGTCACATTATTCCTTTGCCCCTCAACTTTCTCTTCATAATTGCTGAGGGGAACAGGGCCCTGGGTGGGGCTTTGGTTTCCCGGGCGTTTACGCACCCTCTCAGCCCCCCGCCATGGAGTGGCTTCGGTCACCCAGGTTTTATTGTGGTCGGCAGGGAGGGTTCTGTGGGGTCGCTCGTTTATGGCCTTGGCCTTACTCGGGGCCTTGGGGCTGTTCGGCCAGGCAGCTTGGGGAACAACAACAACAGTATCACTATCTCATTGACATCATTAAAATGTAAAACTTGCAAACTAAACAAACCAAAACTGGGACAAAGAGAATATAAAGGCAAAATAACTATGTGGAAACTTTTACTAAAATAAACAAAATAAATAAAAGAACACAATCCACCACATAGTAATACATATTCCCAAAGTACTTATAACTGAAACTCTTTCTCGTTTCCTTCCTCAAACCTAATCCCTCTCTCTCCGCAGGCTTCAAGAACTTCACGCGTAACATTCTGGAGGAGATGCAGATCTACATTCCCAAGCCTCTCTATATGTACTGGGCTGCCACTTGGTTGTTCATCACTCCCGCTACACTATTGGTAAGCACCTATTTACTAATCTATTATTTATTAATTTCACCACAACACCAAACACCTCCAATGAAATTAATGAAAGCATATAATTTTATGTGATCCACCAGGATTCGAAACCGGGTTATCACACACAGATTTTAATTAGTCCCTTGAAATTTATGACAGGTTTATAATTTATTCTGGCTATTATTAGACAATTGTTATTCTCCTTTGGAAGAACTTCAGGGACCTACAGTTAATTGTGATATTTTTTTATCAATTTGATTCATAGAGATCCTTCCTTACCTGCAAACAAGTCTAATTTTAATCAGAATAATTACTAGAAATGCGTCATTAAATCCTCGAAGGATAAACAAATCCTGTGCAAGCTTCTTCTATGAAAGCTTGTTCCAAGCAGTGTATTTCCACTTCTAAATACCCTCTGTTGTTAATGGTTTATCTAGCTATAATGTCAGGTACAGCTACCTCTTCTAATCCTCTCATAATCGTTTTCTCAAACACCTGCACATAATGCTACCCGAGAAGAGCCCTTTGCTTGTCACTTATAATGTAAAACTTCCAAAATAAACAAACCAAAACACAAACACAGTAAAAAGACAAAACAAGTAATCAAAATCGCTATGTGGAAACAACGCTTAAGTAAAATAATAATTTATAAATAAAAGAACACAATCCACTAAACTAAACTAAATTTACAACCATTATATTCTCATTACGTTCTCTTTGTTAATATACTCAACCATTTCATAAAATTGTTTGCTTCTTTTTCTTCACATATTGTAAAAGGGGTATTTGATGCAAACAATGTTGCATTTTGTCCTTTTTTGTATATTAATATGCTGTATATTATTATGTTTTTTTACACCAACCAACTTCACATCTAAACTCAATTAATGAAATCAACAAAATATGGACCAAACACAGCCCTCTAACTGAACCAAACCTGCATATTCATTACGTAATCTTTTCAGGTGATTCTCGTCATGTCGTTCTATTTCTTCATCCCGGCGTACTTCGTGCCATACACCTATTCCGACAACATCCAGATCCTTGGCTGGTTCCTGTGTTGCTCGTCCATCGTGTTCATCCCCCTCGGATGTATTTTCATAACCTTCAAGGGCAAGACCGGCAAGGGCCTGATGCGTGCCTCACCGGACTTCTGCCCTGCCCACGTGAGGGACCTTGGGTCAATGGTCTCTGGGTCTTCTGCATGACCTAGATGTGGTGCAATCTCTCTCGCTTTGCCGCAATGTTGTATCTCTCACTATTCTATCGCTACTACAATAATCAATGTTCCTCAGAGCTCTCCCAGCGTATATCACCTCCTCTACGTAGGATATGTAGTACAGTACCCATCTTGCAACACAACCCCACCCCTACTCTGTGCAACTCTCCAACCCAAGAGTGAAATGGTATTCTCAGACTTTCTTCTATTAAACTGCTGAGCTCTGGAACTTTCTCCCAGAATCAGTCTTTCCTTCTTCCTATGACTTAAATTGCTTCAAACTCTGTGTACAGGTATTTTGGCTCGAATGTCCCTTGATTTTGTCCGTCACTCTTTCAACTCTGGGGGAGGCACTCGATAATAATAATAATAATAATTATAATAATAATAATAATAATAATAATAATAATAATAACCTGGTTACTTATATATAGCGCCCGTATCTCCTCCTTCGAGGATTCACAAGCGCTTGGCTTTCTTTAGTCTACCAGAGACCATTACCCATCCCCCTTGCTCATGGGGAAATGGTAACCGCCGGCTGTATCCCAGAAAAACTTTTCAATCTGAGCGGGGATTGAACGCGAGACCTTCAAGATGGGAATCAGGCACGCTATCAACTGAGCCAGCCGGACGGTTGTCGAAGATGTCAAAAGAATGGAACGTAATGAGATGAGAATGGTGAGATAGATGTGTGGGGCCAGGCTGCAGGATAGAATAACAAATGTTGAGCTGAGGAGACGTTTAGGTATAAAGATACAGGCAGTTCTGCTTTTTGTCTCCCTCACTCACATAGAAAACAAAAAATGCGCCTTCATACATACGGTACTGTAAATACATATATACACTCATACATAATTTTTAGTTTATTCAGGTACATTGGGGTTTGTATTTTATATTAATGTTAAAGAACGGGGTGTTACTTATAACAATCAATATGAAAAACTTGACAACATATCTGAAATGCCTGCCAACACATTAAGCAAAACAATAACAATAAATTAAAATGTAAAACTTGCAAACTAAACAAACCAAAATTGGGACAAGGACAATATAAAGTCAAATTAAATTATCAAAATCGCTATGTGGAAACCACGCATTACTAAAATGAAAATTATTAAATAAAAGAACACAATCCACCACATAGGGTGTACATTACTACATAAGCAAGTTAATCTGTTTCCCAAGCAAACTAATCGCACATATAACAACGCACTATCGTCACGTTAAAGGAAGTAGTCAAGTTTGGGAATTCCGGGACGTTCTGGCAAATTTTACTAAACTCTGCATGAATAAAGAAACTACATGTTAAATGTCAAAATATTATTTAAAATCAAATTTGCAACATGACAAGACATTAACAATAGTACAAAATACAAATATTGATAAGATATCTATACTATTACAAAATAATATATAAAATACAGTACAGCACTCACTAACGATAGTGCTATCGGGTAGGTACCTGTAAGCATAGCATGCCTCAAGTGACCCCTATCAATAACTACCCTACAAATAACCTACATTTATAGCACAAATAAACTAAGGAAATCGCAAAAGTAAGCAATTGATACTATCGACAATGAATACATATAATATAAAGACAAATAATTGCAAAATATGAAGTAACAACAGATTTAAACAAAGAGTACTCTTTTAACAAGAACAATAAATTTAAAAAATCATCAATATTAATAATAATAATAATAATAGAAAAAGATAAACAATAAATACAGACAAAAAGTAAGCAGAGGTTATACAAGAAACTTCAAGTTAAAAATGCTTGATTAAAATTATTGATGTCAAATTTTAGAATAGTCACAATAATTGACCCTAAAAAGATTAAATTTATGGAACAATTTACTTGCCTCAAAGTAAGTACAGTAAAAGTCAAACAAAGATAACTAAAGAGAATCGCCATGCGTTAAATAGTACAACTGTGCATGGACAAATTAACCCCTTCCGTACTGGTGACGTCTTTAATAGATGGTGTTCTTTTATTTCAAAATTTTATTTTATTAAGCGTTATTTCCAAAGCGATTTTTATAATTTTTTTTGTATTTATCTTGTGTCATCCCAGTTTTGGTTTGTTTATTTTGCAAGTTTTACATTATAATAGTTGATTTCAGCTACACTTAGATTTTATGAAGCGTAGGAAGAATATATGGTAGCTAAAAGGATTAATTTTAATTAGTCTGTTGCCTTTTAATGGGTAGACATCACTCTAAAGCTGTACAAAATCGTCTAATAGTTGCCAGAATATAATGAAAAGTACAGTCGGATACCAGTCTCCAGCCCACTCATAAATATTCGTGGACTTCACCTATTATAATGTAAAACTTGCAAAATAAACAAACCAAAACGTATACGAAAACAGAAAAATGACAAAATAACTAATCAAAATCGCTATGTGGAAACATCGCTTAAGTAAAATAATATTTTATAAATAAAAGAACACAATCCACCACATAGGGTGTACATTACTACATGCGCAAGTTAATCTGGTTCCCAAGCAAACTAATCGCACACATAACAATGCACTGTCGTCACGTTAAGGAATTAGTCAATTTGGGAAGTCGGGGACGTTCTGGTAAATTTTTACTAAACTGCATGAATAAAGAAACTACATTAAGTGTCAAAATGTTCTATTAAAATCAAATTTGCAACTTGACAAGATAATAATAATAGTACAAAATACAAATATCACTCACTAACGATAGTGCTATAATTATGGAAGTACTGTATATCTCTGGAAACTAATTTATAAATATCATTTTCCATATATCAACTAGAAAACTATATATGCTATTTATTGATAAGGAAGTTCTATCCAAAAATAAATAAAAATGGAAACGGATTAACTTGCTCATGTAATAATGTACGCCCTACGTGGTGGACTGTGTTCTATTATTTATAAATTATTATTTTACTTAATGCGTCGTTTCCACATAGCAATTTTGATTAGTTGTTTTGTCTTTTTACTGTGTTTGTATACGTTTTGGTTTGTTTATTTTGCAAGTTTTACATTATAATAATTGCATAGAGAAAAACATAGGGGATCAACGAATTCTCCTGAGTGGGCTAGAGACTATGGTATCCGACTGTACATCAATGGTACAGAAGGGGTTAATAACTCTTTGACAGTAGTAAATATAGTCCCAGCTATAAATGTAGTCCTCAGATGATACATTTCTGCCTGTTAAGTTTATCAGGTGAGGAACACGAGAGGATATGCTGAGAACAAATACAAATGTTATATTTATTTATGTTGGCTAATTAATAAGTGAATGCATTTGATAAGTCAGAAATAGAGAAATTTGAGTGCGTAGTTTGCAAAGGTGAGCTTGTGTTAAGTGATGATCCTGTGGCTGTGAACTTTGGATACGAGTCATTGGAGCTGGTGGACAAGTTTTGTTACCTAGGAGATACCATCTCTGCCGGTGGTGGGGCCGAGGCTGCCGCTGTCGCTAGAATTAGATGTGGCTGGAGGAAGTTCAGAGAACTGCTGCCAATTCTGACCATGAAAACAATGCCTCTCCCCCTGAAGGGAAAGGTGTGTGCCTCATGTGTTAGAAGTGCAATGATGTATGCCTCAGAAACATGGGCCGTTAAAGTAGAGGATGTCAACAGAATGGAACGTAATGAGATGAGAATGGTGAGATGGATGTGTGGGGCCAGGCTGCAGGATAGAATAACAAATGTTGAGCTGAGGAGATGTTTAAGTATAAAGAGTATTAGCGAGGTGATGCGTACAAGTAGACTGGGATGGTATGGACATGTGGAGAGAATGGATGAACAAAATTGGGTGAAAAAATACAGGTCTGTGATTGTGGAGGGAGCTGCACCAAGGGGTGGACCGAGGAAGACCTGGGATTGGACTATACGTGCCGATCTCAAATCCAAAAACTTGACAATTGAAGCAGCCCTTAACAGGGTTGCCTGGAACGCCGCCATTAGGACAAGAGACTGAAACTGCACATATGTGTGGAGCACTGTCTTAAAATGTTATGTATGTATGTATGTATACTGAATTTTTAAAGTAATAGATTAGGGATAAAAGGGATTCATTTGTGGCCACCCCTTTGGAATCTGGCAATAGATATATAGAAATACCCTGTAAATGCTTCAAACAGTTGACTTGACAGAATTACAACAGTTGAAATGTGTAACCAAATCCTTTAAGAGTTAATACTGGAATTTTACACAATTTCTATTGTTATAACTATGCAGGTTTTGTAGGCTTGATATTTCTGTATTTGGTGCATATATTATGGTACTACATCTAAGAGATTTATAATAATGCTTTTGATTAACTTACAATGCAGAGTTTATAGAAGTTTCCCATGAATTCTCATGAGGATTTTCTCATGAATATGGCATTTATGAATATAAATTGTTTATTCATAAATACCATAATCAAATGAGTAGAATAAACTTGAGGATTGCATGACAAACTTAGGCCTGCGCCATATTAAACACCGTTCGCCACACGTCAGGCGACATTAAAGAGGGAGTAAGCACTGGTGACATGACCACCTGATTCGCAATGTGATCCGGCAGTTTGCGGACTAAAGACATTCTGAGGTCTTGTCTCGCTCGTACCGCCTCAAGCAAGGCGGTGCGGATGTCACCCAGAGATTGGATTGACGACTGAAGAAGCAGTCGCCGGGACAATTCAACCGATCGTCTGGCATCCGCGTCTGCGATTGCCTGAGTGGACCGGAGCAAAGACTTTGCTACCTGTTGAGACACTATGTATTGAGAGAACAGGCGAAAAGCTTTCCCCCTTAGCCTAAATTCTCGGTCTAGGTGAGTTGGGGTAGGGGTAGTGAAAGGGTCTTTTAGCTCACAAAGATTAATTTTAGGGGCAGCTAAGAAAGCAAACAAAGCTGAAGGGACTCCGCCGGCAGAACACACTGGCATGGAGAACCAAGAATGAGTATCTTGAGGGATCTGGTGGGAAGTTTTGGAAGTAAATGTGGTCGCAAAGTTTTGAGCCTCTGTCTCCCATTCCACCCAAGGTCCTGGACCCAACTGCCCCACCTTCAAGACTGGATTAGCTGCTTCGTCTGTGACGGTTTGTAAATCAAGTTCTGGAGTGAGAGCTGACAGAGTCTTAATGTCATTAAACCCATCCAGCTTAGACCAGTCTGAAAACAATTTTGAAGCTGAGGCAGGGGGTAAAGCCGGCTTAGTAGCATAAACAAAATAGTCCTGGTGATAATAACTAGGTATAGCCTTTATATTAACGTCTAGTACATTTCCCAAAGTATCCAAGGCCCTTAATTTCTTAGATTTATTGCCCTGGATGACCCACTCACGCGGTACTGGGAGTTCCCCTGACAAGATAGGTTGGGCGAGCTCTGGTTTAGTGGGGGTCAAAAGGACCCATGACTCGTCTGGTCCGTAAAGCAAGGGCATAGCTACCTTTCTGAGAGGCGCCTTGTCTAGAGGGGGTGGATTGACATCCGTTATAACCCTTACATTCGAAGTGGTCAATGCCACCGTAGCAGGCCTAGTAACCACTGATGGTGACAGAGTGGGAGGGTGAGGGATCTGAGTTAAAGCAATAGAAGTCATCAGAGGCCGTACCGTAAAACTTGTCGTGGGAGCTCCCAAGTCCACTGTGGGAGTTTCCTGTTGTTGGCCAAAAAATTTAGATAAAGCATTACTAAGTAGCCCATCAATTTCCTGTGCAGTGACAAATTGACTTGATGATGTACTCACTGGTGAATCATTAATATCCTGCGCGGCGTCTAAGCCTGAACCTGACTCTTGCCCTTCCATATCCGAAATCATTGAAACCTCGTCTTTATCGTCCTGTTCCTCCTGAGAAGATCCCGCCGAAGCTGGGGTACCTTGTTGCCAAGATAAGTCAGGAATAGAGGATAGGATCGCCGCGTCCCTGTGGACGTCAGCCACTGTGTGACTAGTTTGAGCCGGAAGTGGGTGGTCAGACCCTGGCCGAGAAAATCGCCAAACACCGAGGCCTTGGCCTACACTCTCTTGGGAGTCTGAAACACTCTCAATCACTGATCCCCCTGAACTCTCCAATTCCAGGGTTAAAATGTTAATGTGTAAATCATCTTTAGGTACAGGCACTGTACTGGACCCTTGAGACCGAACACAAACTCTGTCTGGGGTAGAGGTACGATGAGAAGCACTAGAAACCGGCGAATGTAGGGAGGCCATTCTATTATGGGAATCCTTTTTGGAAGATTTATGGCTGCGGTGTGACCGTGAACTACTCTTCGATTTGGAGGATTTATCGCCGTGACCACTGGTGGAACTTTCCGTCTTACTCTTCTTACTCGATGGTGAAGAGGCAAGACTAGGTGGCTGGTGTCCGAGAGGTGACCTAGACCGAGATCTCTCCCGAGACGAGGAGGCTGCTGCCGGGGGTGTAGGCTCTCTTGGACGTTTCGGAGTAGCAGCAGAAGACACAGAACCCTGACCAGTCTCCGCCGGCTTATGACTAGTTACTCGAGAGGAACGTTTAGGGGGAGGGTGTTCGAAAAGCAGCCTATCCCAAAGAGGGACGTTGTCACATTGAAGTGACTTATGAGCCACAATCGTAGTATATGCTGACATCTGTTGCCTAACCTCTCGTAAGGCGACCGCTGCGGTCTTATCATTGTCGCGGAGGACCTTGACACTTAAATGGGAGCAAAAGGAACAGTTGCGCATCACCCACAGACCCCTTGAACGGTCTAGACATTTAACACACTTGATGCAAAGAGTGTGCGCAAAAATAGGGATACCGGCACAGGTAGGGGTAATGCATAAAGCAAAAACTGGGGCCAAGGTAGCCATGACAGAGACTGGTGGGGAAAACTACTGCCGGGTCTGTATTGGTCCGCCGGAGCCCAGCTCTGGAAAAAAAGAAAATTTCCAGGAATTAATGCTCATAAGGTTAACTCAACATGTTCGCACACAAGTGTTAATAACCCGCCGGGTAACGAGATGTAATGACAACGATCACAGCTCGCTACGCGGCAGGGTTCAGAATATCTAAACATATCTTTAAGAAAGTGAAGAATACCCTCTGACATAATAACATAAGAAAATGGGAGTCTGCAGAAAGCCGATTGGCCTAAGCAAGGCAGATCCCTGTCCCACACAACCCCAATTACAAAGCCCAATTATAGGCTCAACACTCTAATACCCTGAGGATCATCTTACCAAAACGGTTAGAGATTAACGCAGGATTACGGGGGTCTGCAGAGCGCTGATTGGCCCAACCCTGCTGATCCCCCTTCACACCCAACCCTTCTCGTCCATATGCTTATCCAATTTTATCTTAAAGCTCCCTATCGTTTTTAATCCCACTATAGCACTTGGTAGTCCAGTCCACCCATCTACAACTCTGTTACCAAACCAATATTTGCCTATATCTTTTCTGAAACGAAATTTATCTAATTTGAAACCATTGGTACGAGTTCTTTCGCTATCACTGAGCTTTAGTACATTTGTCATGTCCCCTTTGTTAATCCCACTAACCCACTTGAACACCTCTATCATATCCCCTCTAACTCTGCGTCTTTCTAACGAATGTAATCCTAATTTCTTCAACCTTTCTTTATACGGAAGATTTCTAATATTATGGATCATTTTTGTCATTCTACGTTGTACTCTCTCCAATGAATCTATGTCCAAAATTGAACAGCATAATCCATATGGGGTCTCACTAATGACA
Source organism: Paralithodes platypus (assembly GCA_032716605.1). Lineage (NCBI taxonomy): Eukaryota > Metazoa > Arthropoda > Malacostraca > Decapoda > Lithodidae > Paralithodes > Paralithodes platypus. Next base: position 52,602,383 of record CM064519.1, on the reverse strand, counting down.
AATAAAGTTTTAAGATAACATCAGCAGTTGTTACTCACACTCCTTGAGATGAACCCGAGAATCCTGTTTGCCTTGTTTCGAACGCTTATACACGGTTGTCTAGGCTTCAAATCATTGCTAACAAACACACCTAGGTCTTTCTCACAATTCGAGTTTTCTAATTCCACATTAGCTAGTTTATATTTAACATTTGTATGCATCTTCCCTATCTTTAATACCTTGCATTTGTCAATGTTAAACTTCATCTGCCAATTTACTGACCATTCATGTAAGGTATCTAGATCCCTTTGGAGGCACTCTATATCGCTATCTGAATCAATTGATCTCCCTATTTTAGTATCGTCTGCGAATTTACTTATCCTACTAGTTATACCTAAATCTAGGTCATTTATGTATATAAGAAACAACAGGGGACCTAATACCGATCCCTGGGGGACACCACTTTTGACTGCTCCCCATTCTGACTTGGTACCATTTATGCTGACTCTCTGCTTCCTACCAATTAGCCATGACCTAATCCATCCTAACAACGCCCCACCTATTCCATGTGCCTCAACCTTTCTCATCAATCTCTCATGAGGGACTCTGTCGAAAGCTTTACTGAAATCTAAATATATATCATATGACTTGTCATTATCTACTGCTTCATATACCTCTGAGAAAAAACTAAGCAAATTAGTAAGGCAAGACCGTCCCTGAGTGAATCCATGCTGAGAAGAATTGATTAAGTTAAATGTTTCTAAGTGGTTTCTCATTTTCCTAGCAATAATTGACTCTAGTAGCTTTCCTATGATTGAAGTGAGACTAATGGGATGCTATTGATTTATCACCTTTTTTGAAGATCGGAACTACATTTGCAAGCTTCCAAGCTTCTGGAACGATACCCGTTTCAGTATAACTCCATTTATTGGTCACCAATTATTTTGACATATTTGAAGACAGATATGGAATCTATATGCTCTAAGCATCATATTAAAATTAGTTTCAACCCTCGGCAAAACCTATTAAAAAAACCGGTAACATGTCTACCTACCGTAAAACGGTTGTCAATACTCTCTTATAGACGGCGCGGCTTTCAGCGACGCCATTTTTTCGTGAACTGGAGAGCTCTATCCTTCAACTTTTGTAATACTATCACGCCATCTGCCAATCCTCATTGGAAATACCGAGTTTCATTTCCCAACTCGTCACGAGACACTTCTGGATTCTTATTTTTATTTTTGTTTTGACCACGTCATTAAACTCATAGATTCCGTCACGCATACAACCAGGTGAGTTTATTGACCTTGATTACGTCATTGCACTGAACCAATCACAGATACACACCTTCATTTAAGTCTCTCCTCACTTTAGTCATGGACGCCGCTTGTAATGGTTCTTCACCCCTCCCACATTCAGTGATTATTGACACAAGGAACAATAGTGCAGCCCTTAAGGTTTTTACTGACCATGGTTTTTTGCCTACCTCTGTTTCCTGCAAACTCTGCTCAAACGAATGTTACTATAATGAACCGGCAGACCAGTGGCGATGCGGTCATTATTGGTTTTTAAATAAAACCACTACTCGTCGTAACTCCTCGTCGAAAACGTGGACGCATCTCTTCTCCACCTACTCTCTCCACATCTCAATAAGGTATGCAATTACGCTTTCATATTTTCGCGGGTTTAAAAACGGCGAAAACAAAATTATTTAAGCAAAACTTGGTTCGTGTTTTAAGGTATTTAAATTGTTTAATCGAAGTCCTCTTTTTTTCTAGTTATTAAAAACGTATTCTATGGTGTATTATATGATATATAGAAGCAATAGAACTGTTCAAATGACCTGGGAAGTGTATATTTAACCAAATACAAAACTTTGAATAATGAGGTAAGAGATATGTCTTTTTTATCACTTTTCAACGTATTCTATGGTGTATTATATGATATATAGAAGCAATAGAACTGTTCAAATGACCTGGGAAGTGTATATTAAACCAAATACAAAACTTTGAATAATGAGGTAAGAGATATGTGTTTTTTATCACTTTTCATCCCAAGACCAACGGAGGTCTGGGGGCAGCAGCCCCCAGGATGCCCAGGTTAGGTTAGGTTAGGTAATGACCAGCTATGTAAATACAGTAGTGAACATTTGGTTTAGTCTGTGCTCAAAAATCCATTTTCTTTAGCAGGCCATACACTAAACAATTACCCCCTTTTCACAGACAAATACACAAACAATCTGTCAAAGATGCAAATAGCGGGGGTGTGGGGGCGGCAGCCCCCACCCATAATACTAGGATAGGTTAGGTAAGGTTGTTAGGTTAGGCTAATGTCCTTTCAAAGGGGTATAGGCTTGTAAACACTATGATAGCTTAACATGAGCCAAAAATCGAAATTAGGTTAGTGTAATTTGTTTACTCTTAAAACTCGCAAAATCAGAGCCAACTTTTCCCAAAACTTGGCTCGGGTTTTCCAAAATTCGGGGTTTATGGGTTTGCAATTTTGGGAAACCTGAGCCAAATTTCTAAATGAAGTTACTGTCATTTTGTTGTCTACAAACTCTCAAAATCCGAGCCAGCTTTGGCCAAAACTTTGCTCGGGTTTTCGAAATATTGAGTTTTAGGCCTTAGAAATACCTTCAAACCCGAGCCAAGTTTTGCTTGAATACGTTTGTATCGCCGTTTTACGCATTTAACCCCTCATTTTCCCTGTACTTCATAGCCCTCCCCACTATCGGGCGGCATGTCTTAAGATCGTTGTATAATGGGGAAAACGGTTTCGCCGAGGGTTCTAATTATTTCTAAACACTATATATTGATGAAAACTAACAGGGAAAAAACAAAAATCCATGGGAAAATTGGTGACCAATAAATGGAGTTTTTCCCCTGTTTCTAATGACTTGTTAAATAGAAATGTTAATGGATAACTTAACTCATCTCTGCATTCTTTTAATACTCTAGCATATACCTCATCAGGACCAGGCGATTTATGAGGTTTCAGTCTGTCAATTTCCTTAACCACATCATTTCTACTTATAGTAACCGTACTTAACCTATTTTCTATACTATCGCTGTATACCTTACGGACTTCTGGAAACTGTGCCAAATTTTCATTAGTGAAAACGGAAAGAAATTGACTATTTAATGTACTGCACATTTCTAAATCACTGTCAATTTTCCTATCGAAGTTTTAAGGGGACCAATTACATCTCTAACCTTGGATTTATATAGTTGGTAAAAAGCTTTAGGATTATTTTTTGAATCATTGGCAACCTTAATTTCATAATTTATTTTTTCTTTACTAATATCCTTTTTTACCTGTCGTGATAGATTCTGATAGTAAGCAAGTAGGTGAATTTCGCCTTTTTTAATTTTTCTATATATTCCTCTTTTTTCCTAGATCTAATAGTCTATTATTCATCCATTTGGGTTGGTTCTGTGTTGATCTAAATTTTCTTTTGGGGATATATTTATTTTGCGCATTGAATACTGACTTGATAAAATTATCGTATGTATCTACCAAGTTTGACGTCTCCTCCTGACTTAAGATGACAGGTGCCTGAGAAAGGACACACTCATTTGGACACCTGGATCGACTTAATTTTTTGACCATAGGGTCCGCTAACAGGGCTTCTCTTAACCCACCATAATTGGCTTTTCTGAAGTCCGGTATTAATGTTGTATTCTCTCTGATATTACCTTTCCATTGTATATTAAAATACACAGAATTGTGATCACTATTTCCTAGGTGGTCCCCGATTTCTACACTATTTATCATATGTTCATTGTTACTGAAAACTAAATCGAGAATATTATCACCTCTAGTCGGCGAATCTATGAATTGAGATAAAAAAAAACTATCTTGTACTACCTCAATAAACTCCTTTGAATCAGAGTCGCCTATTTGTTGCTGCCAATCTATATTAGGGAAATTAAAATCCCCCATAATGCACACGTTGCTAAGCCTTGATGCTATTTTAATTTCCTCCCATAATGATGTTCCGTCATTTCTACTCATATTTGGCGGTCTATACATAACTCCAATAACTAAAGTCTCACTACCTTCGTTAACTTCTACCCAAACACTTTCATTTTCATTATTTACTCTAATACCTGATTTAGTACAGCTTTTTAATGAACTCCTGACAAACACTGCTATACCGCCACCCCTCTTACTTGGTCGGTCATATTTAAACAAACTATATCCCGGTATATCAAACTCTGCTAAAAAATGCCTGGTTTCTGTATTAATCCATGTTTTCAGTTAGCCATGACCTAATCCATCCCAACAACGCCCCACCTATTCCATGCGCCTCAACCTTTCTCATCAATCTCTCATGGGGGACTCTGTCGAAAGCTTTACTGAAATCTAAATATATTATATCATATGACATTATATCATATAAAGGACCAGCATGGCGTTCATAGTCTTTCCGGTGGTGACGGTTTCAAGATTCAATTTTGGAAAACAACCCCCCACAAAGACGCCGGCCCTTGAATTATTTAGCAGAATAACACAGGGCAGGCTGATACGAGATCTGATTTCTAACGAATTGTCACAAAAGATCGCCGTAAGTTTGAAGGCGGCGATACATTAACGTATCTCTCAATTAAGTGGTTAACGAAATTGAATTGTAAATATAAAGGACCAGCATGGCGTTTATAGTCTTTCCGGTGGTGACTGGTTTCAAGATTCAATTTTGGAAAACAACTCCCCACAAAGACGCCGTCCCTTGAATTATTTAGCAGAATAACACAGGGCAGGCTGATACGAGATCTGATTTCTAACGAATTGTCACAAAAGATCGCCGTAAGTTTGAAGGCGGCGATACATTAACGTATCTCTCAATTAAGTGGTTAACGAAATTGAATTGTAAATTCCTTATTTCCTCCTCCCAGGAGCACCCGCCGGGTGTAAAAACGATGTTAACCCTAATTGAACCTTCGATCGCCGTAAGTGTGAAGGCGGCGATACATATAGTATCACTAAAATGGATCGGTTAACTAACTGAATGACCCAGTCGTTCATCCCACCCTACCAAGGTGCACCCGCCGGGTGAGATGTCAAAACGTTAACCCCATAAGTTCCAGTCCCCACTTCTTTGTAAAATATCGCCGGGGAGGAAAGCCCTCAACAACAGCTAGGTTTTTCCTGTGGTTTGTAAAACCGGGTAGAAAAACTTCATAACATATGTCCGCATGAACAATGTTAGATGGGTACAGCCAATCCGCCGGGAATCAAAGGGAGCCTGAAAACAGGCACCAACAGAGACGCAGTCCTGGAGAGCCGCAGACACCTCATCGCCGGGGACACAAGCCTGTGTTGAAACCACGCGTGGCCCAACACGGCTCTCGGCCGGGTTTTTTCATGGTGTAACCGAGAAAAAACCCGCCGGAAAGTAACCCACCCCGTTCAGAAACCATCTGAACGCACATAGGACCGAGAGAAAGCCAAGCACGACTAGCCTAGGGTCCACACAATAATCCGTGGAATTAGCCAATACACAACTAAACCAGGAAACAAACATAGTCCGTGGAATTAGCCAATACACAACTAAACCCGGATACACATGACACAGTAGGACATATTTATAAAATAAACAATAACACTTGTATATGTGGCAAAGCTACGAGCGGCAGGCTAGGCCTAAGTAGACGGCATAAGAAATGTTGAAATATAAAAAAAAAAACACTGGAAATATAACAACAGGAACCACCGCCAACACACCACTGTAGCAAATACTTCCGGCAAAGGGAAGACCGACTCGGGACCCAGAAAAAACTTCACTAAGTGAAGAAAAATACGCTGGGAACGTCAGTAAGCAACGCTTACCTCATCAGAAAGATAAAAGGCAGCATAACTAACGCGTAATGAAAGCCGCCTGCATCCCAAGCTAGCTCAACTGTGAAAAGATTACAAGTCCACAACAGGACCACGAGGGTACATCCGAAATAGATGCCCCAAACACACGACCCAAAATACACTGCACTGCGGGCAACCAGCCCAGGACACTCTTGCTACGCATATCCTAACCTTACTCGAGCATCCCGGAGTAAACAAATGAGAAAAAACTCACTAGGGACGCAGCAAATGCGGAACCGTCTAGGCAGGCTGAGCGCAGAGCAGAGAAGGAAGAATGACGCCTGAATCAGCGTCTGGTCAAAGTTCCACACAAGTACATCCACGATATGATGGAAAGCTTATTGGATAGTTATTCTTATTTTCTTTTTGTTTTTATTTTTTACGAAGTTTTTTCGTAGTGAGAACCCAATTCATAATGACTGAAGCCATGAGTGAGGTCGCGTGCGCTCATGATGAAGGCTCCTCAGATTTTAAATGCTCTGCGCGGTAGATTCAAACTACGGCGGATTAGTGTTTGAAGAGGATGCCTTATGTAATAGGCATGTTCGTCAATGATTACGGGGCCACTACTAAATATTAGGTTTTCTTTATCTCCTTACAGGAGTCAAACCTATATTAAAGTGTCTGGAATATCAAAATTGCCAAATGTATCCAAACTGACATAAGGTATTTTAGTTTTATTTGATACTACAGTATGCAAGATCTATTTTGCTTATGTTCTGGGTGTGGTGTCCCAAGTTCGAATCTCGGGAGGGCCATATGCTTTAATTAATTTATTCAAGTACATTGGGGTTTGTATTTGATATTAATGTTAAAGAACGGGGTGTTACTTATTAAGCTACAAGTCCAAATCTTGTTATCCTCAAGTTCATATACAGTACAGTACAGTATATTTTCAATTTTAATCTCAATGCTGCCAAAAAAGTATGAAGGTAGTGTATTTTTATGGCATTCTTTGTTATATCAGGTATAGTCTATTTGCTGTAAGTAGGCAAGAAATCATGACCTCTACCCTCTGTAACTCAAAAACAACGAGTAATCGAGCTAATATTTCTACCATTTGGGAAGAGACAGTCAAGGAATAGATGATGAAATTTACAGCCAATTTGCTCCATCCCTTTTTCAGTTTCAGAGGATAGAGGTCATGATTTCTCGCCTACTTTTTTTTTTTTTTTTTTTTTTTCTATATTCCAACTTACTTCCTCTCGGGCATAGGCTGAGAGCCTTAATATTCACCGCTTTACAATGAACAGTGAAGCCCGTGAGGTCTTGCTCCAGTCTAGGGAGTGAGACATGTGAAGCACGTAGAGTACAACGAGCACCTGCCATCTTGCCTTCACATGAGGCACGGTGCTCACTCATGGCCCGAAACGACCCCATCTCTGAAGCCACCTCGTTCCCATGCTTCACTGTCTCACCCCCTACGCTCGGACTCTCACACTTACACACACACAACGCCACCTGTTGAGCAGATAACTCACTTGCAGCGAATAGACTACATAGTGATATTAACTCTTTCAGTATTTGAGGAAGCTATATTATTTGTTGGTCTTGTCATGTTCAGTTTATTATTTAACTACAGTATTATAAATATCAGTAGATTATATGCAGTTTATTAAGATTCTGGAGCATTAAAATGTTTACTATGATAGTTTATACCCTGTTGATTACAAAAGGCCCTCTAAACTGCATAAAATTGTTTATTGCTAGCCGGATTCAGAGGAAATTGCATCCTGATACATACATACATACATAACATTTTAAGACTGAGTGTTCCACACATAAGTGCAGTTTCAGTCTCTTGTCCTAATGGCGGCATTCCAGGCAACCCTGTTAAGGGCTGTTTCACTTGTCAAGTTCTTGGATTTGAGATCGGCGCGTATAGTCCGATCCCAGGTCTTCCTCGGTCCACCCCTTGGTGCAGCTCCCTCCACAATCACAGACCTGCATTTTTTCACCCAGTTTTGTTCATCCATTCTCTCCACATGTCCATACCATCCCAGTCTACTTGTACGCAGTTCACACAAAATTTGGACACAACAAAGAAAGTACTACCACAGTATATAAACAATACATAAGATCAGTGATGGAATACGCAAGCCCAGCCTGGGCTTCTAACCTAGCTGAAACACATCATAAGACCTTACAGACTATTCAAAACAAAGCCCTGAAGATCATTACAGGCTGCACAGCTACTGCACCCACAGATCACCTACATCAAGAAACCAAAATCCTCAAAGTCAAAGACCATCTGGACATGAGAGGCACTCAATTCCTGGCAGCAGCCTCCACGAACCAAGACCACCCACTAAACTACATGGCAACACACCCACAGACACCAAGAAATATCAAAACAACACCCAGCACACGGTATCACACACAATTATTGTCCTCTCTCCCTCCCTGCCCACCCCGAACCAACTTCCAGAAGCACATCCATACTCATATCTCTCACCGATCCATCCACTCACTCACAGACAACACGCAGCTGCATGCACGACCTCCCGAAATTCATCCTTCCGAATCTTCCCTTCCTCGCGAGGACAGAGTCCATCTGGCCAGGCTGAGATGCGGACACCATCCAGCTCTCCTGAGCTATCAGAAGAGACTGGATGACTCTGTTGTCGACGCCTGCCCGGGATGTAACACAGCACCCCATACCATTAAACACATCATAGAAGACTGCATTTCACACAACCACTTACGCCAACAACACAATCTGCACTCAATGAGAGCTCTGTGGGAAAGCCCGATCGTGGCCATCGCCTTTCTCAGGGACTCGGGGCTGTTCGGCCAGGCAGCTTAGGGAACAACAACAACAACAACAACAACTTGTATGCATCACCTCGCTAATACTCTTTACAGTATACCTAAATGTCTCCTCAGCTCAACATTTGTTATTCTATCCTGTAGCCTGGTCCCACACATCCATCTCACCATTCTCATCTCATTACGCTCCATTCTGTTGACATCCTCTACTTTAACAGCCCATGTTTCTGAGGCATACGTCATTGCACTTCTAACACATGAGGCATACACCTTTCCCTTCAGGAGGAGAGGCATTCTTTTCATGGTCAGGATTGGCATCAGTTCTCTGAACTTCCCCCAGCCACACCTAATTCTAGCAACAGTGGCAGCCTCGGCCCCACCACCGGCAGAGATGGTATCTCCTAGGTAACAAAACTTGTTCACCAGCTCCAAAGACTCTTTTCCAAAATTCACAGCCACAGGATCATCACTTAACACAAGCTCGCCTTTGCACACTACGCACTCAAATTTCTCTATTTCTAGCGTTACCTAAGTTACTGATTGTCCTGATGATGTCCTGTTATCCTGTTGTTAATGTCCCACAAGAAGCCAAACTGTTATTGGTACCAAATAAAAACATCAACCAGACTCAGAGCTTTAATTTATCCTATCTTCTTTGTGCGGGACAGATTGTTGCGGGTTCAAATCTTTCAACTTCCCTCCGCGGCCTAGCCTAGGTACTGGCTGTGTCCCTTAGTGTGTATAGTGTGTGGGGGTGCATGTGGAATATATTATACTGTTGGAATGGTTGTTGATGTTAATGTAGTATGTAACCAGTGTAATCAGCTCGCTCATACTGAACAGGTGCTAGCATATATTATACATGTGCATATGCAACACTGGTCTACCTTGTGGCGTGGACATTTTTGGACCATGGGTGATTAGGGGTGTATTTTTGGACTAAGGATATAGTCCATGGGTGTTTTTGGACCATAGGTGGTTGTTGTTGTTGTCGTTCCCTAAGCTGCCTGGCCGAAATGGTGCCCACATCTCAGCCTGACAAGGTGGACTCTGTCCTCGCAAAGAAGGGAGGATTCAGAAGGATGGATTTCGGGAGGTGCTTCTGGAAGCTGGTTTGGGGTGGGCAGGGAGGGAGAGATGACAGTATTTGTGTGTGATACTGGGTGTTGTTTTGATATTTCTTGATGTCTGTGGGTGTGCTGCCATGTAGTGTAAGGGTGGTGTTGGTTTGTGGAGGATGCAGCCAGGAATTGAGTGCCTCTCATGATAAGAGGCATTCAATTCCTGGCTCTCTTGTCCAGGTGGTCTTTGACTTTGAGGACTTTGGTTTCTTGATGTAGGTGAAGTGGCTGTGCAGCCTGTGATGATTTTTAGGGCTTTGTTTTGAATAGTCTGGAAGGTCTTGTGATGTGTTTCAGCTAGGTTAGAAGCCCAGGCAGGGCTTGCATATTCCATCGCTGATCTTATGTATTGCTTGTATACTGTGGTGGTGGTTTCTTTGTTGTCCAAATATTGTGTGGGCAAGTGACCTGAGGGTGTTAAGTCTGGGTGTCAGTATATTTTCTTTATGTTCTAGAATTTTGGGTAGCCTACATTTGTGTGTGTTAGGGGGGTGTTGTTATGGTGAGGTGGGGGTTTTTTTTCGTATTCGGCTGTCCAGCTTGTGAGGAGGGTTGCAGGGGCTAATTTGAGTCTGTGTGTAGTGCACCAGTCATGAAGTGTGTTGAGATAGGGTTGAAGGAGAAAGTGTTGCTCTGTCTAGATCTTGGTATGTGCATGTGAGTTTTATGTCATCTGCTTAGGAAGCTATATTTATTGGGGGTGTGTGGGGTGTGGGTATATCATGCATGTATAGATTGAAGAGTAAGGGCACCAGGACGGATCCTTGCGGGACTCTGTTTGTGAAGTTTCTGATGTTAGATGACTGACCGGCAAATTATACATGTGCACATCTGCCTGCTAGGTAGTTGGCCAGCCACCTTTTTGTATTGTTGTGTATGTTTGTGTCGTAGATTTCGTTTGTTAAGTTGTGGTGGGGGATGGCATCAAAGGCTTTACTAATGTCGAGTGTGGCAAGTACCAAGTAGTGGTCTGGCTGAGTTGATGCCGTCAAAAGCTCTTTGTGTAAGGTCTGTAAGAAGTGTTTGTGGAGTGCAGTGGCCGGAAGCCATGTTGTGTTTGAGCTAGGGGTAGAGCATGTGTGGTCAGTTGTAGTACGAGGCGTTCTGTGACTCTGGAGGAGGTGCAAAGGAGTGTGATGGGGCAGTGTGGGGTCTTTGTTGGGTTTGGGAAAAGTAATAAATGACACCATGCTTCCAGATGCCTGGTATTGTGTTGTGTGAATAACTGTAGTTTGATATGTTGGTGAGTGCTTGCTCTGTAGCCCTAGGTGTCTGAGGTGTATGTTGCTTATGTTGTCTGGACCACAGGCGGGTGAGTGCTTGAGATTGTTGATGATGTGCTTTGTCTGGTTGTTGGTGAAGGGTGCATAGTCAGGGTCTGTGGGGAATTGTCTCTTATGTCGGATGACACGTCGGTCGTCTTGATGGGGGTTTAGATGCCTGACATGATAGAAGTGATTAATGAGAGTATTTGCTTATTGTTTATATGAAGGAATAGAGTCTGTTGTTGTGATAGTGGCATGCAATTTTGTTGTGTTGCTGTTGGAAAGTGTGATGCTGTACTTTAGTCTTTTGTAGAGTTTGTTGGGGTCTGTTTTGTGATCAAGTGTTTGGTGGTAGTTATTCCAATTTAGTGTTTGTTGTTCTAGTATTTTGTTGGTAATCTGTGTGTTGAGTGCTTGGATTTGTTGTGCAATGTCCTGTGTGTGGGGTGATGGGGAGTGCTTCAGTGTGTCGTGTTGTCCGATGAGGTTTTTAATTTCTGGTGTGAAGTTGTGGTTGTGTCTTTTTCTGTAACCTCTTGGAATGTGTTTTTTGTCAGCGTTTTGGATAGTTGTGTTGAATGTGTGAACAGCATTGTTGATGTCAGTGATGGGTGTGCTGTTTAGTGTTTCGAAGTGTTGTTCTGTCTCATTTGTGAAAGTTTCCCAGTTTGCTCTTTTATAGTTAGTGTATGTGTATCTGTGGCTAGGTGGGGTGAGTCTTGTTATGGTGGTGATAATGATCGGGAGGTGGTCGGAACCTAAGGCTTTTACCACCCTCCAGGATGTTGTCGGGGCGAGTTCTGGGGAGCAGTAGGTGATAACTGGAGATGATGGGTGGAAGAGGGCTTGGTGGGGAATATGGGTATTTTGATGGATGTCGTTAAGGATGAAAAGGTTATCTGATTGGCGTTGTAGCACCAGCCCTCTGTCTGTGTCAGGGTTGTTGACAAACCAGGCCGGCGTCTTGGCATTGAAGTCACCACCCAGGATGATGTGTGAAGTGTTTGTGATTTGTTGTAATTGTGGTCTGTAGTCGTTGGGTACTGTGGGATGTTTGGGGAGGAATGTATGTATTTATGATGGTAATGTTGGAGTTATTGCCAGTGATTATTTTGACGATAGTATTTCTGTTGTGTTATCTTGAGGGGGGAGGAGGGATTTGGTATGCACACTGGTGTCTGTGAAGTTTATTGCTGCGTGAACCAAGGTGATGAGTCCATCGCCGCCGCCGTCGGCCCAGTCCTGTCTGATGGTGGTGAAATCATGAAATGTAGTTTTGTTTTGTGTTGTGCGGAGTTTTGTTTCTTGCAAGATGGCAATGTCTATGTTGTATTGTTTGTGAAGTGTGAGAGTTTGTGTTTCTTTGTGTTAATGTCATCTATGCTTAATTGTAGAATGTTGATGTGTGTGCGGTGTATGATGGGTGCTGCTGCACGGGGATGAGGCGGGGTCCATGGGGATGAGGGTGGGGATGAGGAGGAAGGAGATGGGTGAGGTGGTGATGGGGATGGGGATTTGGGTGCAAGGGATGAAGGTATGGATGGATTAGGTTGGGGTGGGATGTGAAGGGTTGAGGATGTGGATGGTATGGAAAGGATTGGTGGATTAGAAAAGAGAGGTGTGGGTGGTGTAAGTGAGGGGTTTGACTGGGAGAGGGAGGGCCATTAGGAACAGGTCCAGGTGTTATAATAATAATAATAATAATAATTCTTTATTCCAGACACATAAGATAGATACAGTATAAATACAGTACGACCTAATGGTCCATATCACATACACTTCTCGTCAGAGCACAGATAATAATTATACACAAAGATATATTAATAAAGACACAATAAAATAAAAAATACAGTAGGCCTATTTACAGAATAGAGCACATATCACATTTTGTCACAATATAACACAGATAGGCTAACTAAGGCTATTGCTCAATGTTGGTTAACACCTATTGCACAGATCATTGCTCATAGTTCAATTAGACCTATATATTACATTACAGTACATACTATGTGTGCAGCAGCTTCTGCCAGTGAGATATAATACGGGATTCATAGATATGATCACTAGACCAAAGAGCTACAATCAGCGTGTTACTGGAGGATTGCAGTCGCTGCGAAAAGCTGTACACCAGTCTCCTGATGACAGCCCGACAGCACTGCACATCCAACAGTGTGCACACCATACTAGTGCTTTCATATTTAGAGAGACCAATGAACATCTTGAGTATATTATGATAGGATGTACACAGACCATTTATGGTGGCTCTCTTATACTTCCACCACAAATGGGCCGTGTACATAGAGGAACAATATGTCCGGAACAAAGTGACTTTAGTTTCCCAATTACACATGTGGAATTTTCTCAAGATGGTGTTACCACGTAAATATAGCTGTCTGCGCTGACGGCCGATATCTGCATCATCTGAGCAATCGTTTGAGATAATGTGTCCCAGGTATTTTATTTTGTTTACTTCTTGAATAATTTGATTATTGAGTGAGAAATTTGGCAGTTTACTTTTATACAGTAATTTTGATCTAAATATAAGAACAGCACTTTTCAGTGGGTTGAATTTAACACAATGTTTACTACCAAAAGATTCACATATATCAAGAAGTTTGCTCAGACCCGCAGAAGACGGTGCAATAATGACCAGATCATCAGCATACATGAGATGGTTGATGATTTTATTCCCACCATAACATCCAATCTGCTCTTTATTCAATTTATCACTTAATTCATCCATATATACATTGAATAAGTAAGGTGAGAGAATACTACCCTGTCTCACTCCATTGGTTACTGTAAAGGAATCCGAAATAATGTTACCCCATCTTACATTAAATGTTTGATTGGCGTACCAGTACTTCAAGATTCTCAGTATATAGGATGGCACTCCCCTTGTTGCTAATTTATCAAACAGGATATTGTGGCAGACTCTGTCAAATGCCTTACTAGCATCAAGAAAGCATGCAAAAATAGAGCTGTTCATTTTGATGTACCCATCCACTAGCTCCTTCAGAGTGTAGATGCACTGGTCCGTACCATGATTCTTTTTAAAACCAAATTGATTACTATTAGTTGAGATATACACTGAGATTCTGTCTAAAATGATTAACTCTAGTATCTTACTTACAATACTGGCAAGGGCAATAGGTCTATAGTTGTCTTTTGATGTAATTTTGCCAGCCTTGTCTTTAATTACTGGTATCAAGGTAACGGACATCATAGATTCTGGTAGGAAACCATGGATTAGAAAGCTGGTAAAGCAACTGCTGAGTTTCTCCAAGAGGAGAGTGGAGGAGTACTTCAAATGTTCAGCATATATACCATCAAAACCACAGGATTTGTTAGCATCTAGCCTACTTATTGCAGCCTTGATTTTTTCACTTGTAACTTTAATTGTGTCATATTTTTCTTCTTTGTTACACTCTGTTGTAGCAGCAATGGTATTTCCTTGGTGCCCAACAGAGTTAAACAAAGTTTGGTAATGTGTTTTCCAAAGATTGGCTATGTTATTAGTACCAGAGATCCCATCTACACTAACGGGTAGAGGTGTGCAGCTATTATGCATTTTTTTAATATCCTTCCAGAAGGCCAATGTGTCTTTGCTAGCAAAGTTTTTGGCCAATGCTTCTCTTCTTAATACATTTTCATTGTTTTTTATATATCTGATTGCATACTTGCATCTAGCCTTTAGTCTGGTGAACATGTCAAAAATGGGTCCCTGTCTCGGTTTGTTATGATCCAGCCATACACTACGAGCATCTCGGGATGCCTGGTATAGTTCTGAAACATGGTCATTCCACCCAGGTTTGTTAAAAAGAGTAATTTTTGTTATGCTTGTGAAATACTATGTCACTAGCCTTAGTAAGACAAGATATAATATTATTGTACAGCTTGCTGACTTCTTCTCGATGACTAGCATTAACACAATTGGGGTCTTCACAGGTAATGGCATCCTCACTGCCAGGATCAAGCTCAGAAAGGAGAGTGTGTGTTAAAGTGCAAAATTGCTCACACTCCTCCTCGTCAAGCCCGCCCCATGGCAGTTTTGGATTTACACTATTGTTTGACTGGGTTAATTCTGGCGCTCTTTCCAAACTAGCTGTTAAGGTCAATGGGATATGATCTTCATCTGTATATGTATACTGAATTTCCATATTTGTTATCATATCATGGAAATCAGCACTAGCTACGGTATGATCTAGCCAAGACGTTGATCCCCATGCTGCACTGACACATGTGTAACTACTATGAGGGAGCATGAGCTGAGAAGAGATAATTAGATCATGCTCACCACAGAAGTTAGTCATATGACTAGCAAACAGAGAGTTACTCATGTCCTTCAGATTAGCATTCCAGTCCCCTATTACAGAGTAGCAGGTGGTATTTAGTTCTTGTAAAAGAGCACTTAGCTCTCCAAGGCATTCCAGGTATTGTTCTTCATTTTCATTACATTGGTAGGGCAAGTACACACTAAGAATAACTACTTTCCGTTGGATATCTTCTATTTCTATACCTGTACACCATGGTAAATTTGTTACAAGTGGTTTAACCCGGCTGTCTAAAGAGTCCCTCCACAAAATAGCTACTCCTCCCGGTGGGTGACCTGCTACTAGACCATCCATAGCATCGGTTGTCGAGACCCCAAACCCATGAAAATTATCACAGATAGTACTGAGGTTACCCAAATCCTGTTTAAAATACCAAGTCTCCTGCAGGCACACAATATCACTGGTATTAAATACGTCTACTACATCAGGGCGTAGGAGAAGCCCTCTGTTGGTTTTAGGGAGCCCCCTACAGTTATAAGTAGCAATACGCAAATTGTTGGGAGATGAAGTAGACTTTATATCCATGATTAAGAGTTGTTGGGAGGGTGGGTTACCGTAGTTATAGAGTCCTCATTTGTTGATACCGGTACCTGTGCCCTACGTTCTCTCCACCAGTACACCGATGCTTCCTCTGGCCAAAGTTCTTCATCCATAAACACCTCGGGATTTGGACACTCGCAGTTTATTCTGAATGAAATATATGTGTGCCTATCAGACCAGGGAATAATTGGTTCAACATCCATACTAAGACTGAGTTTATTGGAGAGATATTCTTTCAAGTCGGATGCCGTCACTCCTGGCTTAAAACCTGTCGCGAATACTTTGGCTATGCGTGATCTTTTCACTTTTTTAACTGTACTTATCCCCGTACTTTTATTTTTACCCTTAATCCCCTGATGCATAAAGTTCCTAGGTTGAATTTGCACAGCCATAGAATTCCTAACATTGTTTGTGGTACCAGTACCGGTACCTCCATTCAGCCTCTGTTCCCCCTCAGGTATGTGATGAGTTTTACCTTTGGTGGAATGTACCCTAAACCATTGTCCTTGAACAGTACCCTCCCCCTTATCACCTGAGGGTGGAGGCGTTGTGATCCTGTCGATAGGGGTTGTCGTCGAGCTCCTTCCCGTCGCAAGTGCTGTAGTGATGCCTTGCGCGTTGCCTGTACTTACAGCTACATTATAGGCCCCAGGTGTTGCTATACTCATTATAGCGGGTGTACCGCTTCCGACGCTCCTCACTGCAGGGTAGACTTCATTAATTTCCTCAGTGGCAGAAGTTACGTTGATGTTAGGCCTACCTCGGGTTGTCTCGTTGGTTCTACTCGTTATGGCTGTGGCTTCCTGTGTGATGGAGGAGGCGCCACTGGCACCTGGTGTGGAGCAGCTGGTGGTGGCATCAGTAATTTCCCCTGTGGCAAAGGTTTCAACGGAGTTAGGCCTCCCTCGGGTTGTCTCGTCGGAGTCGTCGCCGTCGGTTCTGATCGTTGTGTCGTGGACAGTTGTGGATGTGGCCGTGGTCTCCTGTGTAGTGGAGGGGGCGCTATCTGATGTAGTGCGGCTGGTAGTGGACACTGCAGGTGTGGTATTTATAGGCTCTGGATTAGTGTCATTTACAGATGCAGTAGGCCTAGGCCTATTTGAGGGAAAGCCACCTGAAGATATTAAATTTCCTTGGGATTGGCTGTAGTCCTCAATCACTAGCACTCTACTACTCAGATCACCAGTTGCACTCAATAAGTCCTTCATACAGTCATTTTGGGCTGAGGAACACTTTCTCAGATTAGAAACTTCTGACTGAGTTTTCTTGATCTCACTAAGGAGCACAGTAACGTCAACATGATCAAATTGGATGGGTGGGAGTTTACCAAGGTTATGGGCAACAAATGTGGGTATATTATTACCTTTTTCCAGAATCAGCTTAATTATGTCTTTAATATTCTCACTATTTTTGTTGGGACCCTGTCTTTTCCTGTTCCGGTCACTATTGTCGTCAGCACACAGTTCAAACAGTCTATTCTTGGAGGACACAATCACTTCCTCATCATAGAATTCAACACACAATTTTGTTAACACGTCAGTACTCAGAAAATTGGATTTATTAGTCAGGAAACACAGTAGCTCATCGATAATAAGTCCATCTTGGGAGGGGTGAGTTGGTCCCTGGCTTGAGATTGTCTCTTCGGGAGCCATGTTGTTGTGATCACTTTTCGACGGCACGTTATTTAGAGTAAATTCACACACTCCATTAAGAAACTACTATGTCCTTTATCAGAGTGTGAACACTAGGTATTCATGCACCTATGTGACAGGTAGAGTACTTGCTGGATGGCCCATTATGTGGAAAATGTGAGGTGAAAACTGGAGTCTAATCACACCGTCACACCATACTTCTTCTTCTTCCTGTTAGTGTAGTGTGCCGTGGAAGCAAGTGTTGTGCAGGTGAAATGGGTCCAGTTCCCGCATGAATGGCAGAGAAATTAACCCCTTGTGTGGCCACTCAAAGTGATAGGTTTCGAGCATGTTGGACGTATGTATTTGTGGGTGGGTCCAGGGTTGCTCTCGATGTCTCCGGCTAGTAAAAGTCTTCAAGAAATGACAGCCGGAGAGTCATTTCTCAGTGTAGAAAAACAGAGAAATGTGTGTGAGAGGTGTGGTACTTGCCTGGGCGACTGAAGCCACTCCCAGGTTCTTGGACCAAAGGTTATATATATATATGCAGTATATTACTGTATAATTATATACTGTAGCCCATGGGTGATTTTGGGTGTGTTCTTGGACCAAAGGTTATAGTCCATGGGTGATTTTGGGTGTGTTCTTGGACCAAAGGATATAGTCCATGGATGATTTTGGACCAAAAGCCATGGGTGTTTTTGGACCAAAGGTTATTGTCCATGTGTGATTATGGGTGTGAATTTCGACTAAGGGCTATAGAACATGGATGTTTTGGGGGGTGTTTTTAGACTGAAGGTTATTGACCATTGGGTGTTTTTTTAGCCATAAAGGCTATATAGACCAAGGGGATTTATGACCATTAACTCCTGATCCAGGCATATTTTTGTACCAAAGGTCGTAGTCTATGTGTGATTTTGGACTAAAGGTGATAGTCAATTGGTGGTTTTGAAGCAAAGGTCCATGGGTGTTTGAGGCCAAATGCTAAAATTTATATATTTTTGGAATTCTTACACTTATACAGTAGTCAACATAGATACATATAAGGCCTCGGAGTCGGACGGACTCTAAATTGAGTGGTCAATCCTGTAAGTCCTTCAGTAAAATGGCATGGGTTGTCCCTCTCACAGGGGATAGGTCTGCTTGGGGGCATTTTGTGTATGGCCACTCTCATTAAGGGGAGTAAGACGTCCGGCAATGGATAGATAGATAGATAGATAGTCAACTTTGCCTAAGCTAACATAAATGAGTGATTGAGCTACTGTCCTTTTACTGTACCCTCCCCCCCAAAAAAAAAAAAAATAATAATAATAATAATATTAGGCCTACATCTCACTCTTTCAGTATTTATGGACGTATTTTACGTTATATTCTGGTTATCATTAGACGATTTTATGCAATTCAGGAAGGATTGTTTAGGAATCATTGGGCTAAAAACTAACTCTAACTCTCTAGCTCCCACAAATTATTCCTGAACTTAGACGATGTTATGCAGCTTAAGAAGGACCTATGTTACGCATTTTTTTTTTTTTTTTTTTTTTTTTTTAAAGAGAGATAGAGAGCGTATTTACCCCCTTTGAGTCCTAGGGCTGGATAAATAAGCTGGAGAAAATCGTCTATTGATAACCAGAATATGATAATAATTACGTCATCGTGCTGAAGGGGTTTATGCCAAGCCTTCTTAACCCCTTCCGTACCGGCGGCATCTTTCTAATCTTATTCTAGCTATATTAAGACGATTGTGTGCAGCTTGAGAAGGATCTGTGGTAGTGGTAAGGGTTAAGTGAGATAGTTTGAGGCCTGTTCATTGCTGGAGGTCCTTTTTAAACTGAATAAAATTGTCTAAATTATATCTAGAATAAAATTAGAAATACGTCGCTGGTACAGAAGTTAGTTAAGGAAGTTGGAGCTGTAGATATCGATATTTAGCAGTCTATAAGGGAATGAGGTATACTAGATGTCTATAATAAGGTATACAAAATGGAGTGTAAAGGACTAGCTGATGAATCCCCCGATAGATGGCACATGTATAGCGGGTTGTCAACATTGAAGCAGACGATAATATCAACCCAAGTCATTTATAATTATGGAATTACTCAACATTATGACCACCTCAAGGATACCCAGGGGGAACATAAGGTGTAGTATTATCTTAGCTCATTATAGACAACAGTAGCATTGATGGTGAAGTGAAATAACACCTCAAATAAGCCTACTGGAAGCAAAGGACTCTCACTGACGCATGCGCAGACGATATTTTGTCTGACGCCATTTTGGAGACGGACACGTACAGTTGTCCATACATTAGGTTGTTACGTAGCTACTTCTACAAGGGACTGGGGTTCTCGAAAAAGGGCTCCAGTCCTGGCGCTATGCTTGACTTAAAGGGTGGTTACACATGCCCGAATATTTGCCACTTGGGTGACTTTTGTCACCGCTACCGGCGATTCCTAAGACACCGAATGTAAAGGGGTGGTTACACATGCCCGAATCGGTGACAAAAGTTGCTCCTAGGAACAACTTTTGTCACCGATTCGGGCAACTCGGCATGTGTAACCACCCCTTTACAGTGTGCTGGCTTAATTCACATTTTTTCACCAACCAACTTTACTTCTAAACTCAATTAAGGGAGCCCACCTCGCTTGTTTTTCTCTTTCCCTCCCTCTCTTTGGCTTGTATCCATTGAGGCCCCATTCAGCCTACTGTTTTAAGACGTTTACCCACATCCAGGTGTCAATATTTCCCTGGCGAACGGTAGCGAGTCAGTAGGCCTATATATATATATTTGTTTTGACAGCAAGCTAAGCTTGTACATTTTTCGATAGAAAAATTTCTCCGGCGAAGCCGGATTTCTCCATACAATGCTGGCTCGCTATCGCTCGCCAGGAAGAAATCAACACCTAGTGGGGATACACATCTTAAAACAGTTGGCTGAATGGGGCCGAATGGATACAAGCCAGGGAAAGAGACAAAAGCAGAGAAAGATAAAAAAAAAAGCCGGTGACCCCCCTTAATGAAATCAACAAATACATGTGGCACTCCAAGGACTCGAACCTAGGATACTCACACCGAAATTCCGGGTTGATAGCGTCTGGAGTCCTATTGTAACTAAGCTACTTCGGACCCCTTGATTATTATGGCGCGTTTTAACAGTTTATTCTGGCTATCATTAGACGATGTTCTGCTATCATTAGACGATGTTCTGCTATCATTAGACGATGTTCTGCTATCATTAGACGATTTTCTGCTATCATTAGACGATTTTCTGCTATCATTAGACGATGTTCTGCTATCATTAGACGATGTTCTGCTATCATTAGACGATGTTCTGCTATCATTAGACGATGTTCTGCTATCTAGGAAGGATCTATAGGAATCAAATGGGCAAGAGGTATCTCAATTTTGTCTTTCTATGTGAGTGAGGGAGGCAAAAGGCAGAACTGCATGCAGCGAGTGCCTCCCCCAGAGTTGATAGTGTGACATGGCCAAAATCAAGGGACGTTCGAGCCAAAATGCCTGGACACACGGAGTTTGAAGCAATTTAAGTCATAGGAAGAGGGAAAGACTGATTCTGGGAGAGAGTTAACTCCCACAAATATCTTCCCAATCTGAATAAAATCGTGTAATGATAGGCAGAATATGCTGTCAAACTGCGTCATGATCATCAAGAGGTAATTTTTTTTGTTTTTTTTTTTTTTTTTCAGTGTAGCCTATACCAGTATTTCTTTGTAGGAATGGGAACACCTAAAATAGAATTTAAGGGATTTTTTTTTTTTTTTACCCCCTTCTCCCTCATGGTTAGCCCCATTACTTTTGAGATTTTAAGATGTTTGCCCCATTAGCTTGTCTATTTTATGACCTTTCGTCCCATATCTTTATCATTATAAAGACCGTTTGTCCCATTTAGGTGTCGATTCTTTTCTGGCGAGCGATAGCGAGCCTGTAATTTTGGAAGAAAAAGATGTACTCATGTGGGAGGTCTGGAGGATAATTAATTTAGCTTGATGGGGGTCTAGGGAGGAAACTAAAACAATAATCATTCATCATCATCATCATCATATCTAATTGACCGCTTGCTAGTTTTGGTCTGAAAGGAAGTTGGAGCCGTAGACATCGACATTTACCAGAATAACCAGCTATATATAATACGGTCATCCAATAGTTATAGATACCTGAAACCAAATTTACCATACTTTTTATCCATCAGAAACCCAGATTAGTATTGCATTTCTCTTCAATATCGATGTTCACGGATCCAACTTCCTTAAAGCTTGAAACTCGCAAGTGGTCAAATAACAACTCATTTCGCTACACATGTCCCTTCGTAACAGCTGGGTAATTAAGGGGAGACTGGCCGTTTGTTTGGTTTATTATTTCATTTATGCATATATTTGTTTTTTAGCTTCCTCCCTAGACCTCCATCAAGCTTAGAAAAACACCCCCTAGACCCCCCTTCAAGATAGATTTTTTTTTTTTTTTTTTTTTTTCGGTAGGAAAATGTCCCAGCCAAAGGCCGATATCTCCTAAAATTACAGGCTCGCTATCGCTCGCCAGGAAAAAAATCGACATCTAAATGGAACGAGCCATTAACGCCACCCCCCCCCCCCCCCTCTTTTTAAAGCCAGTTTAAGGGGAGACTTCTACTTGAGGATTTTTTTTTCTTTACCCCTTTCTCCCTCATGTTTAGCCCCATTGCTCTTGAGATTTTAAGATGTTCGCCCCATTAGTTTGGCGATGTTAACAACTTCCACTCCATTATGTCACTTTTAAGACCATTCGTGCCATTTAGGTGTCGATTTTTTCCTGGCGAGCGATAGCGAGCCTGTAATTTAAGAGGAACCGGCCTTCGGCCGGGACATTTTTCTACCGAAAAATTTACAGATTTATCTTGAAAGGGGGTCAAGGGGGTGTAATTTCAAGCTTGATGGAAGTCTAGGAAACACACTAGAAACCTGCCCTTAACACAAGCGGATTATCCAGCAAGTGTGTCTCCTGCTATAGTCAGGCTCTTTCACATTGCAATCGGAAACTTGACTAAAGTAGATTATGTTATGGGAATATATATATATATTTTTTTTTTTTTTTTTTTTTTTTTGCCTATAATATATTTTGATATATATATATATATATATATATATATATATATATATTTTTTAGTTTCCTCGCTACACCTCCATCAAGCTTGAATATACACTTAATAGACCCCCTTTCAAGATAAATTTGTACATTTTTTTCGGTAGGCCTGTTCCTCATTAGTTTTGAGATTTTAAGACGTTTGCCCTATTAGTTTTGACACCAATCGAGCAGGGCAATACTCAGGGGAGGCCTCATAGTCAAAGGGAGTACAAAGGAAATCAAGCAACAACAGATCTAGTGACCCTTCTAGGCTGCTTGTCCTCCAAAACACTGAGGATCAAGTGTTCAAACAGTGGTTTAGAGTGGGTAAGGACACATTGGAAAGGGAACTACTGCCCTGGAACTAATGTCCGTGGCAGGACTAGGAAGTTAGTAGGGGACAGAGGGGTTAGTAACTGAGGGGGGAATACAATAAAGTTATTCATTTACAAACGCAGTCAGTCGCGGGTTTGATGCGAGATATTTGTCTAGGCGGAGTTTAAATGAATCAACGGTGCTGCAGTCTATAACGTTTCGGGGAAGCCCATTCCACAAGTTGACAACTCGATTGAAGAAGACATTCTTAGATTCGTGTGAGTTAAAAGATTTACCAATAATTTTGCAACCGTTTCCCCGCGTGTAATTAGATTGGTCGATAGTGAAATACTTACTACAGTTCATATTGTCGATGCCTTTGATGATTTTGAACACTTGAATTAAGTCACCTCTTAATCTGCGCTGGGTTAAAGGAAATAGATTTAATTCTCTAAGACGCTATTCGTATGTGATAAGGAGTTGCTGGAATTCCCGTTTCATTTTCTGGCTTCCCCCACTGCTTCTGTTTATGTCTACATACAAAGAGAGTAATCCAGCTAGCTCTCACATACACCCATTAATTTCACTACACTTAACAAGTACACCATACTTCTTTCCAACACCAAAATAACCTTTTTTTCTGTCACTCTTTCAACTTTGGGGGAGACACTTGTTACAGGCAGCTTTGCCTTTTGTCTCCTTCATATACTTAGGAAAAAGAGGACGAAGTGGGCGGAATCTAGTGACAAAAGGGTGTCGTGGTCTTTACTGTTGTCACCAAACTCCGCCCACTTCCTCCAGAGTGGGCGGACGCTGGTGACATATATGGGGAGTAATTTTACCAAACTCTACCCACTTCCTCCAGAGTGGGTGGAGACTGGTGACATATAGGGAGTCACCAGTGTCACCAAGCTCCACCCACTTCCTCCTACAGAAACCGAGCCCTCTTCATAAATCAAATTATCCAGATAGACCATAATCATACTAACCATATTAACCTCTTCAGTACCGGTGACGTCTTCTTCGTTATACTCTGGCAACTAGTAGTATATTGTATTCAGCTTAGGAAGGACCTGAGGGGATAGAATTGTCCCTATGATTGTCAGAACTCCTTCCTAAACCAAGTAAATTCATCTATATTAGCCAAAATAAAAAAAATATTTCAATTCGTTTGTGGTGTTATTGCTTTACGTTTATTATACGTCAAAGTGTACGGTCGCGCTAATAAGTCATGACCCAGCTGTCATTACGTTTGGCTTGCTCTGTGCTGTATTAATGTCTGTCAGATGTTGAATAGGGCGGGTAAGTGTAGGAACATGTTTGTATATTTCACCCGATATGAAGAAATGAAGCTTAAATATTACTGATACCAATTATTGATCAAAACATACTTGTTGCCGAGACATCACTTATTAGTGCGACTGTACATATAATTTGTTCAGGATATTTGATTTCCTTTATTCCTACCTCATTTATATATTTATATTTTCATCTATACTTTGGGTAACATTAGAGGATTATAAGCAGTTTAGGAAGGATCTCGAGCAATCAGAGAGGTAAAGATTACCTCAATTAACCCTTAAACGTCCTCAGATCCTTCCTAATCTTAATGAAATCGTCTAATGATAGCTAAAACATTGTGAATTAGTTTGTCCTCGAACAACGAAAAAGCTCATTTATGTTATCATTCATTTCAGATGGTGTGTTTGGCGGTATCAAGAATGAAGGTGGCATTTGCACCACAACACGTCTTTCCTCAACTGGACAAAATCGCCTACTGTTTGCCAGGAAAAGAAACAAGAAGCACCGAAGGCCTCCGTCGAACGCTGTCAATCACCCAGCCGTCCCAAACCCTTCTCCTTATTAGTCTCTCTTCCCCTGACAACTCTTTCAACTGATCCAGACCAACAAACAGAAGATCAACAACAGGAATAGTGAGACGAGTGGTAATAAGCTCTAGTTAGTTCCCGACGGACGCAGAAAATATATAATATGTATCATAGTATCTTTGGGAAAATCCATTTATAGGTAAATAGAGCCATAGGTAAATAGAGCCCTATTCTGGCTCTGTCTTGAGTCGTCATCCCCCCCCCCCCCCCAAAAAAAAAAGGGGGAAAAAAGGAAAAGTGAGGATTGGGCCTGAGTATATAGATATATAGGTAAATAGATGGTAATAAGCCCATTTTGATGCCATGTATGATTTTATATACCCCATATAACCTATCATAAAGTATGTTGCCCGAGAACAGCCCTCTGCGCAGGTCCCAATAAACTGAATAAAATATTAGGGAGACTATTATAGTTTAGATAACATTGCATATAAATCTACGGGTGCTGCACAATCCTTCTTGTTTTACTAGAAAAATTTCCCCTCGAGCAGTATAGTGACGTCAGAAAAAACTTTCAACTTTCAGCCAATCAGAGGCGAGCAACTTTTTTCAGGGGTCTATAATTCATACGCTATGGCCTTTGGGGTGGACGGGCGGGGTTCATCCTACTCGTGCATAACTTGCTCACCTCGTGGGGGGGGGGGTCGGTCACGGTCTGGCTAGAGATATTTAACATTCACAAATAATATCCCATATAATTTTACGGAGCAGCACTACCTTTCTTGCACAACCAAACAGATATCGCCTCGGGCAGTAATGTGACGGGGGGGGGGGATCGGTTACGGGCTGGCTAGAGATATTTAACATTCACAAATAATATCCCATATAATTCTACGGGAGCAGGGCAACTTTGTTCAGGGTCCTAGAATTCATAGCTATGGCCTTTCGGGTGAACGAGGGGTGGGGGGTGGGGGGTTCATCCTACTCGTTCCATAACTTGCTCAGCTCTCTGGGGGGTCGGTCACGGGCTGGGTAGTTTGTCGAGAATATGTTTACACTTCATTATACACCCTTTCAGTATTGAGACGCATTTTTCCCTAGATTTTTCTGGCTAACATTATACGATTTTATGCAGCTTCGTAAGGCCGTCTAAAGAATCAAAAGGTTATGAAAAGGTCTTTAAGATCATTAGGAGGGTATATTGATAGTGATTTACCTTGCTATCATTATATTAGATGGGGTTAATTAGCATCAATATACCTTTAATTGGGTAATTATTTATTATGGACACTTTAAATATCCTTTCCATACCTAATATTGCATAAGTTTAGTTTGAGAGGGTTTGGTAATAAAAACAAAAACATTCTAGAAGCTATGAATGTGTTATAGAGCTTAATTATCCTTACAGACATGTTGATGCAATTAAGCAATTAATTAATTACTTAATTGTATTGCTACTATTAATTCAGTGTACCATGTTACTCTTCTATATATTCTGGCTATTATTAGACGATTTTATTCAGCTTAAGAAAGAACTAATGACCTTTTTTATTACCATAATTTTAGACTGAATATCATTTAGATTATATTGATGAATGTTAGATATATATGTATTTTTTTTTCTATATGATTGAGGGAGGCAAAAAGCAGAACTGCCTATAGCGAGTGCCTCCCCCATAGTTGAAAGAGTGACAGGGCCAAAATCAAGGGACGTTCGAGCCAAAATGCCTGGACACACGGAGTTTGAAGCCATTTAAGTCATATGTTTCTATAATATGTATACCAAGACTATTGTAAATAATATGAAAATAAAATCGGATCCTTGTATTATTATTAATCATTGACCCCATTATATATTCAAGTGTATGTTAATAATTATTGAATTTTGTAACTGTACTTCTATTATATATACTAAAACTATTGTGATATTATGAAAATAAAATATGATGATTATTATTTGTTATCTTTAAACCCATTATATATTTAAATGCATATGCTAATTAGTAATACTCAAGGAAATACAAATACATAACAGAAAATAATAATTATTGTTTAGCCTATTTGATTGGTTTGAATAAAATAGAAGTAAATAGGATAAAATATAAATACAAAATACAGTACGAGGAATATATATTTATGGAAAATACAATATACTGTAGATATATAATACAACCTTTATTGACCTAAAATCGATACACCCACAAAATATGTTGATAAAAGATATGGGGATGAATATATACAATTTGATTACAATGAGAGAGAGTACAAAGGAAATCAAGCAACAACAGGTCCAGCGAGAGAGAGAGAGTGAGTGAGAGGCGGAGTGGTTCAGGTGGGTTCAGCTCAAATTAGTCGTAGGGAGGTGAGCCAGCTGAGAGACACGCAGATTATTCTCCCCATAGATCACCCCTCCCACGGCCTAATACAATCATCATTAACTCACTAATCACTCTAATTACACATAATAGCCTAATTAAGTCTAGTTAGTACATGTTAGGCTACTAATTAATACATACGGGCATACAATCTGCAACAAATTGAATACAAAAACGATATATGGAATACATCATGTATTTACCTATCTAAGCTGAAGGATGCGTTGAAAAAAGCATCTATATGTACAGTAGCCCACATAAATTTGGTCCCATTCCATGATTTAAGTAACTACGTAAATGAACTACTGCATAATAATCTACCCTCTATTTCAATCCAATTATTCGTTCGTCCTTGCAAAAAAAAAAAAAAAAAAAAAAAAAAAAAAAATGGGAACAAACTTTTGAAGGCAACTGTATATCAGAAAATTCCTCCTCGCCCAGCTCCTAAAATCGACGAGCTTGGAAAATGCGAAGAAATATTGCCTGGGGGCATTTCGGAAAAGTGGCACCGTCGCAAATCTCAAAATCTATAAATTATCGCATATACACGCACGCAATCAACTTCTCAACTATATATTTGAAATCAGCGCAAAAAATTACATAACCTACGTATCTTAATTTGCATCATAGATCGTTATTTAAGCATATATTAATGATTTTCTTGTTCAGGTGTGGAAACGTGGCACCACTGTAAAAGGTTGCCAAGTATGCAGTTGTGATTTGGTGAGTACTTTACACCGCCCTTGCCATTTGATTTCCAGCCATCGACCTGACAACAAGTAAGTCCAATATTCCCCCTTATATTCTCCATTTTTAGCCATTTGTTTAGGTTTTAATTTAGTGACTTGCCCTAATTTCCGATGTCCGTGACTTTGCGCCAGGTGCCTGATCAGTGGTTTCCTAATGTTTCGTGTGTTTTCAGTAGTTTTTAGGAGAAATTAATGATGAAAGCCGGTGAGTTAACCAGGCGGATTGAGCAAACAATATGGCGACCGAGTGAAAACGTAGGAAGCCGGCAGGTTTTCACTTCCGGGGGCAATTATCGTCTGCATAATTAATTAAATGTATTAATTACCCGATAAATGCAAGTTTAAGGTTAAAGAAAGTCATAATATATACGTAGTTTTTATTTAATTTGTTCAGATTATGCACTTAGCACCAAATACGATGGTCGACGTAGGCCTATGATTATTTTTTCACAATAAGAACACTACAATATTGCATAAATGGTCATATTCATTGTTTTATTCACAAATGATTTAGGGATATTTACGAAATAGTAGAGTAGCCTAATAGAAATCTACTTACCCCCTTCTGTACCGGTGATGTGCTGTTTATTATATTCTGGCAACTATTATAAGATTTTGTTCAGCTTAGGAAGGACCTCTACCCAATAAAAGGCTACAGACTGTCTTCATTCATCTTTTTAGCTACCATATATACTTCTTAAGCTTCATAAAATCGTCTAAATGTAGCTAGAATAAACTTACAAAGACGTCGCCGGTACAGATGGGGTTAAGCGTATGTGATCATTAATAACATTACATCAATCGGTCAATACATGCTTTATCGAATCACTCAAGTTAAAGGTTAAAATTAAAGGTATGGAGAGTAGAGTTTAAATATAGTTCAGTGAAACGCTAAACATGCAACAAAGGCAGTGATTTGGGGGGCAGGAAACGGTCAGCCAACCTCCGCCATTTTGGTAACCAGTAGGGTGGTGATCCTCTTTACACTCCAATATTTCCATTGATTCCATACCAATAACAAACATTCGGTAATACTGGTACAAGAATATATATAGTTTACTCCATGGATCTAAATTTCTACATTGTTACAAATGAAATATCGCCCCGTTGTTTGATAATCAGGACAACAAAATGGCGGCCAAAGAAAAAGATGGCCGTTCTCTCACAGGGCCTCCATTAACCACATGGCCGGTTATATTTTAAGGATAAGGCCAGATTAATTTAGTACCTGGCGGAAAATTAAATTCCTTTGCCGCTAATTTACCAATTCTTAGCGCCAAACAATGAACAGTTGTGGATATGCATACTATTAATACAAAGTTCTCATAAACACAAACATATTTCGCTATAGCATGTTATTAGCGAAGTAGTGAACATGGGAGCATGACAATTTACCGCTGGCCGAAATATAACAGACTATGGATTACAACAACAACAACTTCTTCATAGTGCATTTAGCTCTTCCAATCTATCTACTTAGTTGAATGTTGCTAATGTTAAACAATTTCTGACTTTAAAGTTTGTTATCGA
The DNA here is from genome assembly GCA_032716605.1 of Paralithodes platypus. Taxonomy (NCBI): domain Eukaryota; kingdom Metazoa; phylum Arthropoda; class Malacostraca; order Decapoda; family Lithodidae; genus Paralithodes; species Paralithodes platypus. The sequence goes on along the minus strand of CM064519.1, from coordinate 52,572,969 downwards.
TAATTAATGCCATTTTGAAAGTACTCAATGCTTCTGGATCATAATAATGCTAAGGTTTTTATCATTAACATGCTTAGCTACCAAATTTTCGCAGCATAATCAAGATAGGTACGGTCGCGCTAATAAGTAATGTCTCGGCTGTCATTTAGTTTGGCTCGCTCTGTGCTGTATTAATGTCTGCCAGATGTTGAATTGGGAGGGTAAGTGTAGGAACAGGTTTGTATATTTCACTCGATATGAAGAAATTAAGCTTAGATATTGCTGATACCAATTATTAATCAACCTATAGGGTCAATATACAGGAGGCGCTACAATATAGGTAGCAAAATTATAATGGTAGTTTTGGGTTCCTATCATCATATGCTTCATTTCTATATACTTTTTATCCCCGGGGAAAAAAAAAAAAATCTTGGGATTTTTAATTTATTTTCTTGGGATTTTTTGTTTTGGTCATTAAACTAACCAAAAAACCTAACCTAATAGCCCCCAAATACAGTTAGGTTAGGTTAGGCTTTTTGGATAGGTTAATAAAAAAAAAAAAAAAAAAAAAATCAAAGACAAAAATAAACTCAAGATTTTTGTTTTTTTTTTCCCGGGGATAAAAAGTATATAGAAATGAAGCATATGATAGGAACCCAAAACTACCATTATAAATGTGCTACCTATATTGTTGCGTCTCCTGTATATTAACCAAATATACTTGGTGCCGAAACATGACTTATTAGGGTGATTGTACATGTCAATTTAAGATCACCTAAGAATGACCTCGATAACACCAATATAATGAAAGGGGAAGGTCTAATTTGTTGGTCGATTTTGTCTTATTTCTTTTTAGTTTCCTCACTAGACCTCCAAACTTTAAAAAACGTCCATTAGATCCCCCTTTGAAATTATTTTTTACATTTTTCGATAGAAAAATGTCATGGCGGAAGGCCGGTTCCTGCACAATTACAGGCTCGCTATCGCTCGCCAGGAAATAAAATTGACACCTAAATGGCACGAAAGGTCTAAATATTGAGACATGGGGCGAAAGGTAAAAAAATAAAAATAAAACTAATTGGACAAACTTCTAAGATCTGAGAACTAATGGGGCTAAACATGAGGGAGAAGGGGGTCTAGAAAAACTACCAATCTCCCCTTAAGGCTTTTTAAAGATACTTGTATCACTTTGATTCCTAGAGGTCTTTTCTAAACTACATAAATTCGTCCAATGGTCAATATACAGGAGGCGCTACAATATTGGTAAAAAATTAAGCTCAATAGCATGTGATTAAGCGATTTTTCTCCAAATTGTTGATGTAGGTGTCATTCCCGGGAAACTAACATAATACATATTATATGGATATTTACGTTTTAAGGGTTTGTTTACACTTCTTCTTTTTCGTCTTCATCTGGGAGACTTCTTTTTCGTGACTGTCAGTCAACAACTGAGACATCTGGTGGCGAATGCAATGAACTATACTGGTGGCGTCATAGCCAAAGTAATCACCCTACCTAATTCATGCCAAGAGTACTCGAGTTCACTGACACGTGATGTCTATCGACCAATCAGGTGATGCCATGATTTGGAAAACAGGTGGCCCAGGATATAAGCTGTCAGTTTGACTCTGGCCAGCTTGTGTAGAGGGTGTGAGCCGATCAAAGCTTTTTCCACCGTCTTTAAAAACACTGAGGCTGCTTAAGACCTTTTCGCCTTCCAATAAGTGTAAACTGTCCAAAGTGCAATAACCAGTGTTCCAAATACAGCTGGCGAGGACAGCTGGTTTTGAAATGCACATACACTTGTTTTACATGGAAAAATTCGAAACAAAAATCCACCAGCTGTTGACCAAGATGAGTGGTGATCGAGCCTCCAGCGGCCAGCCAGGCAGCCCAGTACCTCCTCTGTTCATTAAGGTTAGTTGGTTGGTTGGGACAACATAAAGGAGCCGGACCACAGCTAGCTAGGGAATCTTAATGGGTCATCGCAAAGTAACAAAGTAAAAGATTTTTTCGCATAGGATTAAACTGGCATGCAAGGGCTAGTTGGTTACCATACTGATGTTTTGGACCGACAGTTAGCCCATCGATCTTTTTAGGCCTAATAGGTCCGGTAGAGCATAGGCTATACATCATTGCTATATATGTCATTAAGAGCTGAAATGTATTATAAGGGAGAACAAAAATAAAATAAAATACATAGGCCTACTGTAAAACAATAAGTTTTTCAGCCAGTACCCAACCAGCGGAGGTGTGGGGGCGGCAGCCCCCACCAATAATACTAGGTTAGGTTAGGTTAGGTAAGGTTGTAAGGTTAGGCTAATGTTAACCCCATTCTTACTAGGTTAGGTTAGGTAAGGTTGTTAGGTTAGGCTAATGTTAACCCCATTCTTACTAGGTTAGGTTAGGTAAGGTTGTTAGGTTAGGCTAATGTTAACCCCATTCTTACTAGGTTAGGTTAGGTAAGGTTGTTAGGTTAGGCTAATGTTAACCCCATTCTTACTAGGTTAGGTAAGGTTGTTAGGTTAGGCTAATGTTAACCCCATTCTTACTAGGTTAGGTTAGGTAAGGTTGTTAGGTTAGGCTAATGTTAACCCCATTCTTACTAGGTTAGGTTAGGTAAGGTTGTTAGGTTAGGCTAATGTTAACCCCATTCTTACTAGGTTAGGTTAGGTAAGGTTGTTAGGTTAGGCTAATGTTAACCCCATTTTTACTTCGTTAGGTTAGGCTAATGTTAACCTTATGAAAACCCAAACAAAGATTTTATTAGGGTTACTGTGTAATTTTAACATAAACATTAGTAAAATCCGAGCCAAGTTTCATCAAAACTTGGCTCGTGTTTTCTAAATGTCGGGTTATATGGGTATGGAAATTTACAAAACCCGAGCCAACATGTTAATAAGGTTACTGTGTTATTTTCATTTTTAAATTAGTTAAATCCGAGCCAAGTTTCGTCAAAACTTGGCTCGGGTTTTCAAAAAGTCGGGTTTTATGGGTCTGGAAATTGACAAAACCCGAGCCAATAATTTACCAAGGTTACTGTATTTTTTTCATTTTTACATTTGTTAAATCCGAGCCAAGTTTCGTCAAAACTTGGCTCGGGTTTTCAATAAATCGGGTTTTATGGGTCTGGAAATTGACAAAACCCGAGCCAATAATTTACCAAGGTTACTGTATTTTTTTCATTTTTACATTTGTTAAATCCGAGCCAAGTTTCGTCAAAACTTGGCTCGGGTTTTCAATAAATCGGGTTTTATGGGTCTGGAAATTGAACAAACCCGAGCCAAATTTGGGTTACAAATGTGTATTATCGTGTTCTATACGCTTTTTACCCCTCAATTTCCCTGATCTTCATAGCCCTCCCCACTATCGTGGGGGCGTGTCTTTAGATTGATGGATAATGGGTAAATGCTTAATTCCCATTCAATGTCATCACTAGATACGACTAAAACACCAAAAACAAAATCAAAATACCAAAAAAAATACCTGAAAAACACATTGTTGCGTCTCCTGTATATTAACCCGTCCAATGATAGCCAGAATTATTGTTTTTAACACCAACCAACTTCACATTTAAACTCAATGAAATCAACAAATAACATGTGGCACTCAGAGGACTCGAACCTAGGATACTCGCATCGAAATTCTGCACTAGTCAAAATACATCTTCTAAATATACACAACTATAATAATATTGCTAACACCAAGATGGTAAAAATTTAAGAGACCAAGTTATTTTTTGTCGTTTTGTTAGCTTAGGTAAAAAGGCTGTCCGGAGTCTCTTAAATTTTTACCCAAATTATATACAGTTATACTTGGCTGATTGAGATAAATGTTAACTATGTATTTTTGTCTTTTACAGATGTCGAACGATGATGGAAACTCCAACCAGACCACTCCACCAGTCTACCACCACCACCACGGCAACAATATCCTTTAATCCTAACCATCCTTTCCCACTGTGTTCTCTGTAAAGGGAAGTTTTATTTTGATTTTGTATATATATATATATATATATATAGTGTATATATATATATATATATATATATATATATATATATATATATATATATATATATATATATTCGTCCCAAGACTTTCAGTCAAGCTTAAATAAAATTCCTTGAAGACCCCCCTTAGAGATTATTTTGTATATTTTTCGATAGAAAAATGTACCAGCCGAAATAATTATAATGATGCGGCCAGTTTCTCATTAATTTCAGGCTCGCTAGCGCTCGCCAGGATTTTTTTTAGATTGCTATATGGCACAGAAGGTCTTTAGTGCCAAACTAGGTGAACTTCTTAGTCTCAAAATAACCTGGGCTAAACATGAGGGAGAAAGGGGCCGGAGCAAACTTCCCTTTAATCCTAACCATCCCCCACCCATCCCCTTCCTTGCATTGTCCTTGTCACCACCTAAGCCACCTCCCTTCTACTAACAGGTGTACAGACATTAAGTTAGATAGGCGGCAAATTTAAGGTAAGATTCTATTTTAATACATTTCAGTGTAAATGATATACTTATTGTTTTGCAATAATTTATATATAAATAAATCTGGTATATATATTTTTTAACATTTGCTATAACTATAATATTTCCAATAACTTAACATCATTTTTGTATAATGAAATATAATATAATTAATCCATGCGCTAATCTTTTTCTCCTATCGTCGTTGGCTTCGAATTAAGACTAGGTTTCTGGTAGGGATGCTGAGGTGGGGGGGGGGGGTTAGAGGGGGGTAGCTCTAGTTAGTTAAAGGGATAGGGATAGGTAGGAGTCTGTTCTAGGTTAGTATTGGTTAGGTGTTGCTCTATTCGGTTCCCTGAGGAGGTTGGTTAGCCGTATGTTAGAGGCTTGGGTAGAAGCTTAGTTAGTTAGTTAGATTTAGTTAGTACAAGGTTACACTAGTTTGGCGTTTTGTTTTCTGTTGGTTGAAATCCGGCCGGTAGAATTCTGGTCTTCTGTTCGTTGGTTGTGAAGGTTGCAGGTTTTCAGATGTTGTGGCGGATTGCAGACCCGATGTGGCGGCTTGCAGTCCTGATGTGGCAGTTTGCAGACCCGCTGTGGCCGATTTGCAGACCGATGTTGTTGCTGGCAGAACGGCGCTCCTGTAATAATTAAATATTTTATCAACAGGCATGAGCTGGATGGCCCGACGGAGGAACAACGGTGAAATAAGGTATGACAGAGAAACTGTGACTAATGTAACGTTAAATCTTCCCAACAGGTCAGAGATGGGAGGACCGTCGCGATCTTACCCGACCCAAGACGACCCCATACTCCAGGCATCACGACCACCTTGACTATGGTTGAGATATAATGTTTTTGTTTCAAACATATTTATGAATTTATAAATTTTGAAAATCTGCATTATATCAGAAATATTGGCCTAATTGACCACATGTGAGTTTCAGGCTATAAGGAAGTTTGGGCCGTATACAAAGTTGTTAAACAGAAATGCAGTGATGTAATGTAGGTTTTTGATTGATAGAAAGTACGGTGAATTTGGTTTTATGTGTTTATATATGCAATACAACTCTTATTTTAGCTCTTAATTCTGCTAAATGTCGATATAAAAAACTCAAACGTCCTTATAGCTTGAAACTCTCAAGTGGTCAATTCCTTAAGGGGAAATTTTTAGTTTGGTCCCTGGATATCCTTCAAGCTTAAGATTACACCCCTTGAGCCCCTTTCAAGATAAATTTGTAAATTTTTCGGTAGAAAAATTTCCCGGCTGAAAGCCGGTTCCTCTTAAATTACAGGCTCGCTATCGCTCGCCAGGATAAAATAGACACCTAAATGGCACGAAAGGTCTTAAAATTGACAGAAATGGGTTGAAAGTTCTTAAAATCGTCAAAATAATGGGGCAAAAGTCTTAAAATTAGAAAAACAATGGGGCTAAACATGAGGGAGAAAGGAGTCGAGAAAAAAATCCCTCTAGTGGAAATCTCCCCTTCAGCTGTAATATTAATATTGGGTTTTCTAACAGATGTGAGGGAGAGAGAGAGTTGAGGCTCGGCGGAGGAAGACATTGAGACCAACTGGAGAAACACAAACGGAGCCTTAACCACCTTCACCAACAAACTAGGGTAAGAACACAACAATATTAACCCCTTGAAGCTCTGACGCGTTTTAGCAGTTTATTTTGACTATCATTAGACGATTTTATGCAGCTTAGGAAGGACCTGTGGGTATTAAAAGGATAAAGACTATCTCAATCAACCCTCTGACTTCCATATACCCTTCCTAAACTGAATAAAATCTTCTAATAGTAGCCAAAAAACAACAGAAACGCGTATTGGAGCTTGATAGGGTTAATGGCTAATGGTTTATTTATTGGTATATAGATTTAATTATTTGTCAATTTGTTTCCTCCCTAGACATCCGTCAAGCTTAAAACACATCCCCAAGATCCCCCTTAGACAAATTTGTAAACTTTTTGGTAGAAAATTGTCCAGGCCGAAGGCCGGTTCCTCCTACATCACAGGCTTGGTATCACTCGCCAGGAAAATTAGTCTCCTAAATAGCACGAAAGGTCTTGATAATGACACAAATAGGTTGAAAGGTCTTAAAATCGCCAAAGTAATGAGCTAAAATTCTTATAATCGGCAAAGTAATGGGGCTAAACATGAAGGGGGACCAGAAAAATTACCCATCTCTCCTTAACAATATTAGAAGTTTAGGTTACCATGTGTATAGTTGTCTCTAAGTTCCCATATACTGTATTAATTATATTATGAGCACCTATTTTGTAAGTTGTGTATTTAGGGCTTGGTCCTCTAGAACAAATTATGACGTTCCATATGTATACTGTATTAATGCTAAAACATAGGGTTCATTACAAATACCTTATTTGTATTCAGAAATAGTTCTCTCGATCTTATAATTACCTCTCTAAAATTAGTTTAATGCCCACCACTCACTCAGACAACTGCAGAGGTTGAAGTAACTAAACAACGTTTCTAAACATCCCCGATGGTCACAAAGGCGTTTAAGTATCCCAGAAAGGGCGCAAATTTCGTCCTATGCGTTAAAGGTTTAATAATAATAATGTGGAATTTAGTCGGTGGATGTTTTTTTTTACTAGAAATTATAAACTTTGACCTTTATAGGTAGGGGACAACTTATGATCATGTGACTTAAATTGCTTCAAACTCAGTGTGTCCAGGCATTTTGGCTCTAACGTCCCTTGAAAGAGTGACCGGGCCAAAATCAACTCTGGGGGGAGGCACTCGATACAGGCAGTTCTGTATTTCGTCTCCCTCACTCGCATAGAAAAAAAAATCATGAAGGGTCAATAACAGTTCCCGCCACTGCATTAAATTCTCCCCCCTGCCTTAACAAATTCAGAAGTATACATTCATAAACTACACTGCAGATAATTTCAATAATAAAGGTTCTAAAATGGATACCCCCTTGTAACTGCCGGCTTATGTATAGTTACCAAAACCTGAACCTTGGACAATACGGTAGAGGGCTGACTAGCTGCTCAACATCACGGGTTAAGGGAAGGTTTTTCAGTTTGCTCCCTAGACCTCCAACACCCCCCTTCGAGATAAATGTGTAAATTTTTCGGTAGTAAAATGTCCCGGTCGAAGGCAGTTTCCTCCAAAATTACAGGCTCGCTATCGTTCGCGAGGAAAAATTAGATACTTGAATGGCATGACAGGCCTTATGACACATTGGGGCGAAAGGTCTTGAAATCGTCAAACTAATGGTCGACAGTCATAAAATCTCAAACTGAGCTAAAAATAATGCAGTGGCGGCTTTAGTTATTGACTTTGTACAAATAAATTACTAATACTCGCCTAATGTTTCAGATGTGTGGTAGACGTCCAACCTGGGGGAGGGGGACAACAGACGGATGGAGACTGATGGCCAAACACCTCTCCATCACAGCTCTGCAACAGCGATCATATCAGGTGTGTCACTAAAATGTTTTAATACAATCTTATTATGAAAGTCTATGCAATGTGATATTTTGAAGTTCGGTCTTTAAAGTCCGTTTAAATTAATAAAACAACTAATTTAATAGCTATGGATGTTAAATTTAATGTTTGGTGCCCTTTTTGCCTGAAGAATAATTGTCCTGGAGTACACACAGGCGGCTGACTCCTGCCTTAGTGGACGTAGGCCTTTGTAAGACCTAAATACCGGTACAAAACTTTATGCCATATCCCCCAAAGTATGATTAATTTTGATGGTTTCACTTTGTGAGTGGTCCATGATCCCCCTATAATCCTAAAATATTAAATAATTTGTATGCATAAGTGCGCGGAATTTAGATGTATCCTAGGTTCGAGTCCTTGGAGTGCCACAAGTATTTGTTGATTTCATCGAGTTTAGAGGCGAAGTTGGTTGGTGGCAAACACAAACTTAATAAATCATAATTCTTAAGATGGGATTTGGCGACTTTCAGTTCAATTATTATCATGGCACATAAGCTATTTTGAAATGTGTGCATCCTGTAATTTCGAAGCTAGTTTGTATAACTTTACATTAGTCAAAATTCTGGTCAGGTTAAACTATTTTAAGATAATAATAATAATATACTTTACCTATATTGGCCTAAGAACTTGAACAAATATTTGGTTGAAGTAGACCAGTTTAGTAATGTCTAATGAACTTCAAAACATTCCATAGACTATCATAAGTGGTGGACAGGGTATAGGCAGCAGCTTTATCTAACCAATTTTAAGTATTTCGTACAAATGGCAACACTGATGTTTATTAAGAGATCATGAAACGGATTCTTCCCAAACGGAGATCTGTGGCAGTGGGTGACTGGTGAAAATTAACTAAATTAACTAAATTAACTAAATGAACTAGACTCGGTTCCCTATAGGTAGGCAGATATTTTTCTTAAGTAATTGTTTAGTTTTAATACACCATATTTTCAATATGATCCAACCAGATCATTTTAATCAGCTTTGGAAGGATCACTGGGAATGAAAGGTCCAACACAGTACTTAAACTAATCATCTAACTATGCCAGGCCTTTCCTAAGTTAAAAAAGTCCCGAGGTAGCAAAAATATAACCTAATTTGGCGTAATTTATTTGAAAGAACAAGTTTCCGTTTGATCAGGTAAGCAAAGTTATTCTGGCTTTCACGAGACTATAGATCAGTTAAGGACCACAAGGAATCAATGGGGTACACATTATATCTAACAGGTCCTTCCTAAACTGAGTAAAATTGTCTATGGGTACCCATAATAAAGTAAATAATCATAGTGACAGTATAACTAAAAACAAAATTACTGACAGGTATTTACTAAACTCGGGGAATCAAAAGCTTAAGATTATCCAAATTAACCCTCAAACTCTGACAGCTTCTTTTTAAAGTTAACTAAAATCGTCTGGAGGCAGCTATGATAAAAAAAAAAATGGGTCCTCTGCTTAAATGAGTTATGGAATTGGGTAAAATTATATTGATAATTAATGATTCTTACTAATATTACTGAATTCCAGTTTTCCACATCTGATTAGTGTTCACATTACGTAGCTCTTCAAAGATCCTGAGAAGTTGTCTGTTAAAGTAACTTTGAGGAATATTTGCCTTGGCCATCCTGTAGTGGGAGTTTCCCAAGAGGGGTTTTGAGTATATCAAAATAGGTTTGATTGACTAGACTATAAACTAAATATTAATAGCTGTATATAGATCGACCTTCCCTTGTTTATTAGATATACCTTTCTATCCTTAGATGGGTTCAGGATTACCAGTATGCTTTCAAAGGTTAAATTATGTCTTGATAGCGTAATGCATAAATGCGCGGAATTTCGGTGTGAGTATCCTAGGTTAGAGTCCTTGGAGTGCCACATGTATTTGTTGATTTCATTGAGTTTAGAAGTAAAGTTGGTTGGTGAACAAAAAATATGAATAACTCTGTTCATACATTCTTTAAATTGTTATATCAGTGTTGCCAAATGTACGAATTTCCTTTAAGATCTAGAAAAATTCTGCCAGTTAGTTGAAACTAAAATAGTTCGCCCAAAATCCTGCTCAAGTACAGTGCAATTATTAGTTTAAAAATTTCCTTGACAGTCCTTATGTACTTCCAATAGCCTGTGCAACTAGTAAGATTTGTTTCACGTCATAGAAGTGTCGGCGAACTATTTATATTGACTGTACCCTTGTTAATATTAGTATGTAGTCACTTCAGTCTTGGAAGTTAATACAGTAGGTTTTATACTAATATGCAAAACACTGGAGACTAAGAAAATTATAATTGATATATACTATGAAACTTCATTGTTTTCACTCGTATAATGTGACGAATTGAATTGAATCGATCTTAGTTAACCTGCCGAGACAGATGTAAATGCCATTGTAGATGAACAATTATCATAGACCAGCTTAGAATAAACTCAATATCGGTCTAAAGTAACCCCACGTAAAATACTTTGCAAATTTGTCCTTCACTGGAGAACAATATACTAGGCCTCTAATGTAATTGGTAAAACAGGCTACCACTTGTCTCACTGACGAATAAAACACAGGCCATTATGACTACAAAATAATTACCAAGGGCCATCCAAAGTTTTATTTAATGTTAATCCTAGGTGGACTCGGATGTAAGCTTTTAGATGGCCTTGATGAGCACCTATGCCTCGTTTTAAGCAGTTATGCCCATGATTTTATCAAAATATCTGCAAATATCAGTCCCCCCATGGCTAAGGACTGTAATTTCATTTATAAGTTGTTGCAATACTTAACGTCAGGCCTACATGCCTAGCTAGACTCGTGATAAATATTAACGTAAATGGTTGTACTGTAAATTGGATTATTTCCTTAGGATTACTTCAAAGGTATTAAAGCCTATTCGTACAACGGATATAACTTTAGACCTAGGACTCCTGTCTTTAGAATACTAGCAGTCCTAATGCTTTACTTAAAAGGTCCATTTGTTTAGGTAAATATTGATAACCGATATAAAAGTCTGATAAATTTGTTCTGCAGCTGGCATAGTTTTGTTTGTAGTGATTAAATCAATGTTTTCAGTAATCACATAAATTCTACAAGATAGTTATATAATCCTGTTTAGAGGAGTAAATTTAAACTAACTATTATTCTCCAGTGTTTGCCCAACTCTTGAATACTAGTATCAATAATTGCATTAACAATATGATAAGCACTTTTACAGGAATTTGGTATAATTTTAGACTTTACGATATAATTTAACTAGTTATAATTCGTTTCATTGGCTAATTATTATTTAAATTTAATCTTTCAATGATTTGTTTAGCTTTCATAATTCCATTAATACAGATCTATACTGTAATTGTAAAGTAAAATGTCAATCATAAAGTTGATGCACTGATTTGGAATATATCAAAGAGTGAATGAAGGGTGGCCTACTCTGATGGGCACACTGTTTTATCCCTTCTTTCTTTCCTTTTCCTAGGAGCCTCTTGTTCCCCTTGACTTATTAATGAAGTTAGGTAGACTGACTGACCGACCTCTTTTTCCCATACAACAATATTTAGTTTTGCTCACCGAATCGTCGCTGTTCGCTGCAATGGTGCCTCGCTCCACTGTTGAAGGGTCCATTGATGCTGTGGCAGTCGTTGATGTGTGTCCAATAGTCGCTTTGCTCTCGTCTGTCCACATCTTGTTTGAATCCCACCTTTCAACCTGAATAGTCATATTCAATAACTAGACTAATCACCATCCACTGATTTATGCTCACACTTCACTACCTACCAACTCGAATGGAATACCTACAACTTCATACTGAATACTCCAGCTCACTCAATATCTCCATATATATTCAACACATAAACATCTTCATAAAGACAGATAATATACCAAACAAATCTTAGTCAAAACAGATCAATTTGTTTGACCAACCATAGCAAGCTCGCTCCTACCTCATCGTTAATTCCTTGTCTGTTGTCGATTTACTCAGTCTGTTGTCACCAGTTCTGCTGTCTGTTGTTGTTGGCCCGTTCTGATGTCGTTGTCACCCGTGCTGCTGTTCCTAACCTTTTCTGTTGTCTGCTGCATCTGCTTTACTCCTACAGTTTGTCCTTCTTGATACTGTCTGCTCCTATCCCATACTTGACACCGACGACTTCTTGACTGCTTCCTGACCATAAAATATACATTACAAATATATTCCTGACTTTTCTTATGTGTGTTTGGGGGCGTGTTGCAGGGAGGGTATTGATGTATCAGGGAAGGAGGGAGGACAATAGATTTAGCCAGAATACAGAATAGAACTAGTGTGCACAATAGAACAGAATAGAACAAACTAGGGCTGAAGGGAAGGTCTATCTGGGATGGGGATAGGATGAACTACCAGGGAAGGGAAAGGGAAAAACTCGTAGCGGGTGTGGAATGGTTATATAGGAGACTGAACGAAAAATATTAATATATAAACAAAAAAATAGAACCCCCCCACCCTCCCAGGACCCCCATCCTACCCCTGGTACCCCCCACCCAACTTCTGGGACCCCCCCCCCTCTACCCCCTTAGGACCCCCTCCCCCCTCAGGAACCCCCCCTCGATCCCCCCTCCCCCACCCCCCCCTTTACCCCCCTCAGGACCCCCTCCTTGAAACTCCTGTATTTCTGGTGCCTCAATATTTAATCTTTTTACAGATGTGTTGCTGCGACCAGACTGAGGACCCTGGACCAATGGACAACCTACCTTAATAAAAATAAAAAATAAAATATTTGAGTCTTGACTATTGATTCCAACCTGTTGATGTAATCCAATATTGTAGATAAATCATATATATTTCTGATGGTTATTCATATTAACTTTGAATGCAAAAAATTAAACTAATTATTATTGTAATCCATTATCGCAGAAATATTTTTGGATAACTAATACTGAAATTAAACTGAAATCAATAAGAATAGCAAAGCCAATTAAACTAATATTAAAGGCTTAAAATCGAACTTAAATTAATTAATCTTCATTTTTGAATGAATAGAACAAACTATTACTAAACTCCAATACCCTCGATAAATTGAAAGAAAACTTTACAAATTATTATAAATACAAATTTAAAATATTGGAATACATTGCCAGATAATAGAAACGGTAAGTTCACGAAACGAACTACAAAATAAAGTGTCTGGGTGAGGGTGAAGAGGATGACTTTCAATACCTAATATATCTAGCTTCTTGGAGAGGTAGGTAGGAAGAGCTACATGGGTTTGGGATAAGCAGGCAAATAGCAATAGTTACATGGGATAGATTATGATAGTTACATTGGTAGATATACACCTGTTACATGGGAAGAATAGACAGTAGATATATAGTTCAGGAATATATAGCTTAGTGACCCCAGTAATTACATATATACAATAGTTTACAATTACATAACATCCTAATAATACTTAAATATATACATTATCTAAAATAACATGAACAGTTCTATGGGATACGGCCAGTAAAAACAAATGCATGGGGATACGAGAGATTGAATCCTAATTTGCACATAGCTCCAGTCACATAACTTTAGGATATCAATTAACTTTGGCATAGGCAATACTTTGATAGACAACCACATGTCATATTGTCGATATTGAGAACACTGAACACTACCAACACAAGATATTAGAACACACCAAATAACTGCCAAAACACCAAATCACTGCCAGAACACCAAATGCCACTGTCAACACACCAAGTACACTACCAACAGACCTAATTTCACTGCCAACACATCAAATTTCACTGCCAACGCATCAAATTTCACTGCCAACACATCAAATATCACTAGCAACACTTCAAATAACCCAATTCAACACATTTCACTGCCAACACACATGCTTATTTAATGTACATAGCTCCAGTTGCATTATACCTTCAATGATTAAATTAACCAACACCTATACACACTTGGCCAACACCACGTAATTACCAAGGCCACTGAATACTGCCAACACTTAATCACACTGCCAACATTTAGGTTCAATGATTGTCAACTCTTATCTCTGCCAACCATCTACACTCTAGTTTGCCAAGTCTTACACACATTTAATTGGCATATAACTACCTTACCCTAATTTGACCGTACACTTTTAACACCTAAACATACACTTACTCAAATAATGAATATATATCTACCCTACGTTCATCACGTACTCGGCCAGCATTCACAAATCATATCACACTTCCAATACACACTTATCACAATGCCAACCGACTTTCTCATTTTGCCAACATCCCTACTCCACTTAACACTACTACATCACACCACACACCACAGGAAGAAAAATTTGCAATAATTCGGAGCCCCAACCTCTCCCCAAAAGCTGCCCACTATACATAAGCTAGTGTCAAAATTATTCAACACTACTTCATAAACAGAATAGGCTAGAATTAGGCTATACACTAGTAGATAGTTAACATTATTATTAAAACACCGGCTTACCTCAGTACTGCCTGGTGGGAGAGGGAGATAGTCCAGACTACCGTATGTTAACTTGGCTGATTAACTAGATTGAACCCGAGAAGAATTATATATAGACAGCACACTTAAGAACATTGAAACAAATATAAAAGTATTGCTTAAACAGCTTGGCTATTAAACAAAAGTTAAACTGAATCAATGATTAAGAATTATAAAAATGCCAACTGCATTGCCAATGAAACTATATTATAAGCTTAAAATCCAAAATAAATATATATGAAAAATTCCCGAAAGCCTAATGGTTATTGGAAAATTAATAATTATAAAGATGTACTTAAAGAAAATTACTGTACATATAAATATTGGGCAAATAATGTAGTGAACCAAAAGTTATAGTAAGATCACAAAGCCAAGTTCGGTATAAAATACTTTAGGTACGTAATGTAAAAGCAAAACTTTGTTAATTTGTTATAAGATATATAAAACTAGTAAGGGTAATACAAAAATATTAAGTATTAAAAGTATATGATTTTTGTAAGATAATATAAAAATGTATGTCCGACTCTGATCAATAAAATAATAAGTCTAATTATATTTTTGTTTCTCCTGTTATTTAAAGTTTATATACTGTATGTAGTGTTTTGTAAGATATTATAAAAATGTATGTGACTGATTAATAAAATACTAAGTCGATATATTCTTTTTAATACCATTATAATTTTGTTCTGTTATTACAAGTATAGTTTTTCTAAGTTCTTTTCATATTCAGTATATTTTCTAAGTCCATATATTGGAACTTAATTTATAATTGAGAACTCTTTTTTTTCTAAGTTCTCTTCATATTCAGTATATTTTCTCAGTTCTCTTATATGTGTATAGTTTCATATTTTATTTATTTTTGTTTCTAAGTCCATATATTGGAATTTTATTTATAATTGAGAACTAGAGTTTCTCTAAGTTAATTATTTATTTTATAAGTTCTCTTTTCATTTATTTTTTCTAAGTCCATATATTGGAACTTTATTTATAATTGAGAACTATTTTTCTAAGTTTTGATCAGTTATAAAAGTCATAGCTTATAATATAGTGATCAATAAAAGATAGAAGTTCGTTTTTTTTTTTATTAAGCAAAGTTCGCGTGACAAAGACGATATATAACAATATTATATCAAGTGAAGTTAATAGAAAATACAGAGTTATGAATTCAAGTGATAGAATATATCATAAGTTACATTTAAGGCAAATACAATCATTATTGAAATTAAAGCAAAGCAAAATATTGAAGCTGAAGGAGGGAACCAACTCGGGGAAGAAGGGGGGGAGAGGGGACATCATCAAAGCAACAAAACTGAAGTAATAAGAAAAATAGCAAAGATTAGAGTAAAGGTAATAAAACCTATCTGATCTGAAAGGGAAAAATAGATTAGCCTAACCTAACACACCATTCATACCATGCAACTACGACTACTTACTACGACTACTTACTACGACTACATACTACGACTACTTACTACGACTACTCCTAACCTACCCTCCCCTCCTAACCTAACCACCACCACTACGACTACATACTACGACTACAACTAACTACATCTAACTACAAACAAAGCACAACTATCACTCCCCTTGAATCGTAGTGGCGTGGGCAGTCTCTAACAGCGGCGGTAGAGTCCACAAGCAGCAGAGTCCACAGGCAGCAGAGTCCACGGGCAACCACCCCAATCCTGAAAAACAAGAAACAAAACATTAATTTGGGCAATAGATTGACAAGCGCTGAGATCATATATAATAAATTAAACAATACTATGTTCACGACAAGTAGGCCAGTAATTAGTGTTGTCTTTGAATGTTCAACAGTTACATTAACATATGGAAATAAGATACTAATTATTCAGCGACGATTATGATGCATATTTCTAGTAAACTTTTTAACTTTCAAATTGTGGAAATAAAAACTGATTATTGGCCTATGTGTCATGCACATAATGAGTTGGGCAGTAACTCACCCCAGACAGTTCGTAGGTTGTGGTGGCAGAGTCCATAGTTAGGGGATGGTGTTGGTAGCTTGTGGTGTGTTGGTAGAGTCCATAGTTGTTGGCAGTCTCGTAGAGCTGGCAGAGTCCACAAACAGATCCTGAAAACAAGAAACAACAAATTAATTTGGGCAATAGATTACCAAGATGAGAGCTCACATAAATAATAAATAAAACTACTATTTTTCACAAATGGAATGTTTTTCAGTAATGCGAGGTAAGCAACGAAATACGATGGTAATTATCAAGCATCAATAATGAAAGGAATAGTTATAAACTTCATGATTATGTCTAATTATCAATAATATTGCGGGATATGTTGACAGTACAAAACAACCGAGTTGCATTTAAACGTCTCTACTGAACTGGGTTGTATAGAAAACGGTAGCTCACACGTTGGTCCTGGGGCTGGCTGGCTGCCTGAGTCATCCAAAAACGCCTAAAACGTCCGAAATTACCACGCCCAAAATAACGCTACACCTTTCTAACCTACACCAATGGATTTACCGCATCATTTTAGACTTTCTTTATATACTTTTTTCTTTGCTGGACTGGTGTCAGATTCTCCAAATTCGCCTTCCCTGAGCCAAGAATCGAAATTTTCAGTCACAAATTTGAAAGTCCAGTAACTTTTGTAATTTTCGAGTTACACGATTGAGACTTTGACAATAGGTAGTTTGATTTATTTCTATAAATGAAATTTTTCAGATTTTTATTTTTGTTTATTTTAAGAAAGTGATGAATATATTAGTGTCGCGTTATTCATAAAACGTGAATTATAAGTAAATGTGGATGAAAATAGTGGTTTATTCACACAAATATGAACTCAATAATATATTCCGTTTCATAAACACCCTTTAAAAATAAATAATTTTCAATAATAACCAAATAATACAAATAATAAAGGACTTGGTGATCCCCGCGCCCTGGCCCAGTCTGGCAGCCTGGCCCAAGTCCAGCCCAATAACGTACCAAAACGCCCGAATTTACTACGCCCAAAATTGACGCTACACCTTTCTAACCTACACCAATCGATTTATCACCTCATTTTAACCCTTCCAGCCTCCAAAACGCATTTATTTACTGTTTTCTGGTAATTATTAGACGATTTTATTCAGATTAGGAAGGGTATATGGAAGTCAGAGGGTTTATTGAGATAACCTTTACCCTTTTAATACCCACAGATCCTTCCTAAGCTGTATAAAATATAATGGTAGCCAAAATTAAATGCTAAAACGGGTCAGAACTTCTACTTATTTCTTTGCTGGACTTGTGCCAGTTTCTCCAAATTCGCCTTCCCTGAGCCAAGAATCGAAATTTTCAGTCACAAATTTGAAAGTGCATTTGTAACTTAGTACGGTAATTGGTAACATTATTTTGTATTTACGCAATGTGCTACATATTTATGCATTCTGTCTCAGATTAATCTATAACAAACGAAAAACGTAGTACTGTATAAAAGATGAATGTAGTATTAAAGTACTGACTATCCACGCACTCTAAACCTTGATTTTTTAAGTTAATGTGTGTGATTATCTATTTATCAACTCTGCGTAAGTTAAGAAGGTTGAGATAGTCTTTACCTCAATAATTCCAACAGATCCTTCCGAAGCTGTATAAAATCGTTTAATAATAGCCAGAAAAACTGCTAAAATGCGTCATAATCTTCAAAGGGTTAAATTTGATTTAGCCTTATACCAAGGGATCAATAATTTACCTTGGGTTAGTTGTGGTAGTGGTGGTCGTAGTGGTAGAGATCGTACTAGTGGTAGTTGTGGTCGTGATGTTCTGCTGGTAGTTGTTGAGATGGTGGTTGTTGTGGTAGTGGTGGTTGTTGAGGTAGTGGTGGTTGTTGAGGTAGTGGTGGTTGTTGAGGTAGTGGTGGTAGTTGTTGTGGTAGAGATCGTACAAGTGGTAGTTGTGGCAGTGGTGGTGGTAGTTGGGGTCGAGATGTTCTGGTGGTAGTTGGGGTCGAGATGTTCTGCTGGTATTTGTGGTAGAGATGGTGGTGGTGGTTGCGGTAGAGATGATTCTGATTGTGATAATGGTGGTGACATTTGTGGTAGAGATGTTCTGAGGGCAGTTTTGGTAGTGGTGGTAGTTGTAGTAGAAATGGTACTGGTGGTAGCTATAGTAGAGATGGTACTGGTGGTAGTAGTTGTGGTAGAGATGTTTAGCTAATTTGATTTTTGTTTTCCTCTTAACTGTAGTGGTAATATCCATAGTATTAATGGTGGTAGTCGTGGTGACGGTAGTCGCCGAGGTAGTAGAAGTAGTGGTGGTAGTTGTGATAGTGGTGATGGTGGTAGCCGTGGTAGTAGTAGTAGATGTAGTGGTGGTGGTGGTGGTAGTAATAGTTGGGGTGGTAGCCGTGGTCATAGCCGTGATGGAAATAGTAGTGGTGGTTATAGTAGTAACCATTTTGGTGGTGGTAGTAGTTGTGGTGGTTATAATGGTATTGGCGGTGATTGTGGTCGCCGTAGTGGTTTTAATAAGGGTGGTACTTATGGCAGCCGTTGTAGTAGTAGTAGTGATGGTAGTTGTGGGATCTGGTTGTAGTCGTGGTAGCTGTGGTAGTAGTTGTGGTTGTAGCCTTGGTAGCTGTGGTGGTATTTGTGGTACCCGTGGTGGTAGTTGTGGTACCAATGGTAATAATCATGGTACCCGTGGTAGTAGCCGTAGTGTTGGTGGTAAATGGTAGTTGTGGTAGCTATGGTAGTTGTGGTAGCTGTGGTGTTGGTGGTAGCGGTGTTGGCAATAGTCGTGGTAGTTGGGATGGTAGCACCAAAACCCACACATTCTGGAAGGAAGAAATAAAACCATTAGTAAAATAGTCAGATTTCTAATAAATTAAACATTCATTAAGGGGAGATGGATACTTTTTTGGTCGATTTTTTTCTGTTTTCATGTATTTACTATTGTTTTAGTTTCCTCCCTAGACTTAAAAAAACAACCCCAGGATCCCCTTTCAAGATATATTTGTAATTTTTTCGGTAGATAAATGTCCCGGCCAAAGGCCGATTCCTCTTAAGCTAATGACGTATTTTGATGGTATATTCTGGCTATTTAGATGATTTTATACAGCTTAGGAAGGATCTGAGGGAATTATGAGGGTAAAGACTATACTCAACCAGCCCTCTGACTTCCATATACCCCTTCCTAATCTGAATAAAATCGTCTAAAGCTAGCCAGAATAAACTGTCAAAACTCGTCGTGATCCTCAATGGGTTAAGGGGATAATTTCCACCTGAGGGGTTTTTTTCTGGATCCCTTTCTCCCTCATCTTTAACACCATTACTTTTGAGATTTTAAGACGTTCGCCCCTTTAGTTTGGCGATTTTATGAACTTTCGCTCCATTTCTGTTAATTTTAAGACCTTTCGTGCCATTTAGGTGTCGATTTATTTTCCTGGCGAGCGATAGCGAGCCTGTAATTTAAGAGGAACCGGCCTTCAACCAGGGCAGAGGCAGAAACGAGGAAATTATAAACGGTACAGAATAAAATCGGAAGGACGGGATTGGGGGTAAATAAATACGTAGCACAAGAAGCAATCCGAGGAGAAATGGGGTGGAGTACGTTTGAAGAAAGGATAGGAAAAGCAAAAGGGAAGTACAAAGTGAGGCTAGAGGGGATGGAGGAAAATAGGTGGCCAAAGAAGGTGTAGGCATACAGGTGTGCGAGCCAGGAAAGTAAATGGAACAGAGAGTGCAAAAGAAGGCTGGGAAGGTTAAATATAATACAGGATCATGTGGGAGGGGAATTTAGAAAACGAAATGGGAGGGATGATTGGGTCATACTGGAAAATGGGAGAGGATGTATCAGAGAGATAGAGAAAGGGATAAGAGAGAAGGGAAGAAGGAAGTGGAGGGAGGGGGTAGAAAACAAAGCCACGCTGTCGTATTACAGAGGGAAGGAAAAACCAGCTAGAGAACTCTTCTATGATGGAGGATGGGGGTCTAAATTGCTGTTTAAAGCAAGGACAGGATCCCTAGAGACAAATGAAAGAACAAGGAGATGGAACGGAATAGGACCGCACTGTAATCAATGTGAACTAGGAGGAGACCCAATAGTCGAGGACATAGAACACATAATAACGGAGTGTACACAATATGATGAGAAGAGAAACGAGTGGAAGAGAAGGGGAGGGAGTGGAAGAGAAGGGGAGGGAGTGGAAGAGAAGGGGAGGGAGTGGAAGAGAAGGGGAGGGAGTGGAAGAGAAGGGGAGGGAGTGGAAGAGAAGGGGAGGGAGTGGAAGAGAAGGGGAGGGAGTGGAAGAGTAGGGGAGGGAGTGGAAGAGTATACAGGGAGGGAGTGGAAGAGTATACAGGGAGGGAGTGGAAGAGTATACAGGGAGGGAGTGGAAGAGTATACAGGGAGGGAGTGGAAGAGTATACAGGGAGGGAGTGGAAGAGTATACAGGGAGGAGTGGAAGAGTATACAGGAGGGAGTGGAAGAGCATACAGGGAGGGAGTGGAAGAGTATACAGGGAGGGAGTGGAAGAGTATACAGGGAGGGAGTGGAAGAGTATACAGGGAGGGAGTGGAAGAGTATACAGGGAGGGAGTGGAAGAGTATACAGGGAGGGAGTGGAAGAGTAAGGGAGGGAGTGAAAGAGTAGGGGAGGGAGTGAAAGAGTAGGGGAGGGAGTCGAAGAGTAAGGGAGGGAATGGAAGAGAAGGGGAGGGAGTGGAAGAGAAGGGGAGGGAGTGGAAGAGTAAGGGAGGGAGTGGAAGAGTAAGGGAGGTAGTGGAAGAGTAAGGGAGGGAGTGGAAGA
Organism: Paralithodes platypus; assembly: GCA_032716605.1. Taxonomy (NCBI): domain Eukaryota; kingdom Metazoa; phylum Arthropoda; class Malacostraca; order Decapoda; family Lithodidae; genus Paralithodes; species Paralithodes platypus. Next base: position 52,551,813 of record CM064519.1, on the reverse strand, counting down.
GTAAGGGAGGGAGTGGAAGAGTAAGGGAGGGAGTGGAAGAGTAGGGGAGGGAGTGGAAGAGTAAGGGAGGGAGTGGAAGAGTAGGGGAGGGAGTGGAAGAGAAGGGGAGGGAGTGGAAGAGTAAGAGTAGGGAGGGAGTGGAAGAGAAGGGAGGGAGTGGAAGAGGTAGGGAGGGAGTGGAAGAGGGAGGGAGTGGAAGAGAAAGGGAGGGAGTGGAAGAGTAAGGGAGGGAGTGGAAGAGTAAGGGAGGGTGGAAGCATAAGGGAGGGTGGAAGCATAAGGGAGGGTGGAAGCATAAGGGAGGGTGGAAGCATAAGGGAGGGTGGAAGCATAAGGGAGGGAGTGGAAGATAAGGGGAGGGAGTGGAAGAGAAGGGGAGGGAGTGGAAGAGAAGGGGAGGGAGTGGAAGAGAAGGGGAGGGAGTGGAGGAGAAGGGGAGGGAGTGGAGGAGAAGGGGAGGGAGTGGAGGAGTAGGGGAGGGAGTGGAAGAGTAAGGAAGGGAGTGGGAGTGGAAGAGTAAGGGAGGGAGTGGAAGAGTAAGGGAGGGAGTGGAAGAGTAAGGGAGGGAGGGTAAGAGTAGGGGAGGGAGTGGAGGAGTAGGGGAGGGAGTGGAGGAGTAGGGGAGGGAGTGGAAGAGTAAGGGAGGGAGTGGAAGAGTAAGGGAGGGAGTGGAAGAGTAAGGGAGGGAGTGGAAGAGTAGGGGAGGGAGTGGAAGAGTAGGGGAGGGAGTGGAAGAGTAGGGGAGGGAGTGGAAGAGTAGGGGAGGGAGTGGAAGAGTAGGGGAGGGAGTGGAAGAGTAAGGGAGGGAGTGGAAGAGTAAGGGAGGGAGTGGAAGAGTAAGGGAGGGAGTGGAAGAGTAAGGGAGGGAGTGGAAGAGAAGGGGAGGGAGTGGAAGAGAAGGGGAGGGAGTGGAAGAGAAGGGGAGGGAGTGGAAGAGTAAGGGAGGGAGTGGAAGAGAAGGGGAGGGAGTGGAAGAGTAAGGGAGGGAGTGGAAGAGTAAGGGAGGGAGTGGAAGAGAAGGGGAGGGAGTGGAAGAGAAGGGGAGGGAGTGGAAGAGTAAGGGAGGGAGTGGAAGAGTAAGGGAGGGAGTGGAAGAGTAAGGGAGGGAGTGGAAGAGTACGGGAGGGAGTGGAAGAGTACGGGAGGGAGTGGAAGAGTAAGGGAGGGAGTGGAAGAGTACGGGAGGGAGTGGAAGAGTAGGGGTGAATGGGAAGTGTAGGGGTGAGTTGAGTTCAAAGGGACAAATAGGACAAAGTTGTTTATCCTCCAATTCAGACACCTCGATAATTATGTCAGATATAGCCTACAATCTGTATTACCCATACTATATGTTACTTCACTTCGGTTTTAGTAGTTATCTTCTATAGCAATGGTAAGACTAGCGGGGGTCGAGGGCGGCAGCCCTCAGGTTAGGCTGGGTTGTTAAGTTAGGTTAACCCGGGAGCTGCGGGGAGACTCTTAAGAGTTCCCCCGGCGCACTGCGGGGAGACTCTTAAGAGTCAGAGAAAACAAAAATCAACTTTTGACATCGAAAAAAAAAAAAAAAAATATATTTTTTTTTTTTTATTTTTTTTTTTTTTTTGGCCCCTGGGCCATGCAAAATCTCAGTCCTCTACCTCCCCTCCTTCCCCACTTTCCTCCTCTCCTTCAGTTATCACCTATTTTCTCTGTTATTCCCTTATTCTGAGGTATATTTTCGTGCTAACATTAGAAATCCGATTGGAGGGTGTGGTCATCACTGATAGCAAGCGAGTGCAAGAGAGAGAGAGAGAGTATCGATCGACTGTGTCTCAGTGGCCTTGGGGAAAATTGGCGGGAAAGCAGATTGCCTCACCCATACATTATACAACTCGCGGGCTATATCTCCGATTTTGACCATCCAAACGCTGTTTTCACTCGTTTTATTGTTGTTTCAGGTTAATACCTTTATAATCAACCCATAATAGGCGCATATGGATAAGTATTAATGCTATTAATGGCACAATGAATATTTTAGTGACGGAAACACCTCAAATACGTCAGCACAGGGGGACGTTTCCAATTACCCCCATGCGCACTTCAGAGGTTAATGGCAAATATATGGCTTTCAGAGGCCGTGTCAATCCCTGGATATTGGGTAAATCGTGTTAATTTGCGGCGGTAATGACATTATAGAGAGGGAAGGCAATAGAACATACAGATATGGGGGGGGGGGGGCAGCAAGCAACCTTCTTGTTCGCTAGTTTGTTGCCTAAACTATTGGTATATATCCACCTCATGTTCCTTGCACATAAGCAGCAACTTGTTAGTAATGAGGTATGTCCTAACATTACTTAAATTAAGTCGAATGTCCTGGCAGTTAATGATACAGCTAGGCCTACAGTATGTAGGCAATCGTCTTGTTCGCTAGTTTGGTGCTTATATTACAGAATTAGTTTATGTCCACCTCATGTTCCCCGCACACCACCAGCAACTGTTTAAATCTAAGAGACATTTCCTGAAATTCCTTGAAAGCCCTGGCAGTTAATAATATAGGCCTATAGCCTAGTGATTTAGCTAATGAAAATACTGTGTTGACACCGGCATACACGAACCGGCTTCCACAGTTCAAGTCCAAGATTTTCCTATATTACATCCACTAAATTACAATCATTATTACCTTCAAGGCACTAGCATGTCCATAAACACTCATGCAGCATATGGATATACGAAAAAATCCCCAATATTCACCTTAACTGCGCCGAAATCTGAGGAGACACAGCCGGCACGTCCTCCCTTTCCTCTGGTTGTGGGTGAACTGATTGGTGACGTCATTCTTAACCCCCCCCCCTCCCCCTACCACCCACCCCCTTGCGCTTTGTCAAAAATAAAACTAAAAATGCCAATGTATGAACAATTTCGGTACGACGACGCATTCTTTTATGTCCAGTTAGTTAGTTAGTTATGTAGAGCAGATTAACCAGACCACTGAGCTCCATACAGAACTCTCATAGGTCATAACATTAACCTTAGGAAGGACCCCTGAAGTAGGATATAGGTTAATTGATAGTGCTTACCTCTTCGATTCCCAGAAATCCTTTGATTCCTTAGGTCTATGCCTATGGTCTAATGAGCTATGCTTTGATCCTTCCTTAGCTGGTTCTCAAGGTGTTCACTATTTCCTTTTCAATATGATATTAGAAGTGGGTTGGGTGTGAAAGTGATCTACCTCGTGCAGCCTGGTTGGCCTTTTGGAGATTTAATTTGTTATTTAATTGCTAACCGAAATGTTGGTAGCATCTACCATAGACTTATTTGTATTTGTATCTATACTGCCAGATGCCTACTGTATAGTTATCCCCGAGAGGGTGGCCATGAATGAATAGCCTCCATGTTCCTCTGTTATTGGTGGTGTAATGGTTAAGGTGTCTAAAAAAATCTGTGTAATAACCCAGGTTCGAATCCCGGTGGATCACATATATGCTTTCATTAATTTCATTGGAGGTGTTTGGTGTTGTGGTGAAATTAATAAATTAATAGAAAATCAAAGTCCAACAATCGGCACCCTTCCTCCCACCTACAGTAATTTCACTCTCACTCAAATACCTCTCAACTCAACTCCCTCTCCCTCTCCGTTCCTCCACTCATTTTCTCTCACTATTCATATGCCCCACATGACTGAACCACCTCAAGATGTTCCTTTTCACACTCCAGCACATCCACACCCACGCAACATTGATCTCGTACTTCCTCATTCGTCTGTCTATACATGTACTTGAATAATTGATTTCCACCTCCCATTCTTGATTTGTCTCTCCAACAACGTCCATGTGTCACTCCCTTACGTCAATGTCAGGATTACCACACTATAATAATGCAGCGACTTCTTTACTTTCATGATCACTACCCTAATCCTAGCCACTGCTTTCAACTTTTATAACCCTCCTCCTGTTGCATCCTCTCTCACACTTCATCCTCCAAACTCCTATCTTTACTTATCACACTGTCCAAATACTTGAATGACTTAATTCTCCATTCCCTGACCCTCCAATCTCACATCACACTCTATGACTGCAATGATCTCAAGACCATCATTCTCTTTACCCATTGACCTTCAGCTTCCACTTCTCACACATAGTACCAATCATATTCATCAAATACTGCAACTCCCACTCATCATTCAACACAACTGTATCATTAACAAACAGTAGCACAAACAACTTCCAGTCACTTCCAACATCCACAGCTCTCACTCACTCACTGGGGGCTTACACCGCGCAAGTTTCCAGGCTACAATTCAGTCCAAATTAGATCTACGGCGGTCGAGTGGAGAGCACGCTCACGTGTGAATCTGCTTGACCTGGGTTCGATCCCAGCGGTGGCGGACATTTAGTGGGTGTGGTAGTACGTCCTGGCATGTATATCATGTTCGCAACCAGTCAGGGGACATCTCGACAACATATAGACTATCAACACATACCACTGGTGATGGGCTGGTCTATCAGAGTGAGACCTGAGCGATCTCTGTCATACCCATAGCTTACTCTGACTGTTCCTTTTACTTATATATTTTCTAGATCTCGAGTGACGGCGTCTCTTCCGTGGATTGACCTCCCAATCTACCAAGATTGGAAGCTAAAGCGTCACATTATTCCTTTGCCCCTCAACTTTCTCTTCATAATTGCTGAGGGGCACAGGGCCCTGGGTGGGGCTTTGGTTTCCCGGGCGTTTACGCACCCTCTCAGCCCCCCGCCATGGAGTGGCTTCGGTCACCCAGGCTTTATTGTGGTCGGCAGAGAGGGTTCTGTGGGGTCGCTCGTTTATGGCCTTGGCCTTACTCGGGGCCTTGGGGCTGTTCGGCCAGGCAGCTTGGGGAACAACAACAACAACAACAACACCACATACCAAAACCATTCCAACAGCTTCCTCTATCTACAACACCCCTTCTCTGTTATCTACACTTTCCCAGCCGTATGGTCCTATGTGTACTGTCTGATGGCATTAATGGGTTTCCAAATGTAAGATCTCAAATAACTCCCGACATAATGTCTCGATTCAGTTTCAGAGAGTAAGCACTGGTTTGCTATGTGGTCATACCAGCAGCACCCCATGATCCTGCATTAACACTTGGTACCAAAGGAGTTGATGCATCTCTACAAATAACCATTTAGTGTCCAACTGTCCATATCTTGCAACATTATAACAAGACAGGAGCATCAGTGTTTTGAAGATCCGCAACTTAGTCCTTCTGTACAGGTATTGACATTGCTTATACAGTACTCTTATCGAGAGAATCCATAACTCCATATGCTCGGCCGAGGCGACGAACTACACAGTAATCTGACTCACCAGTTATGGATCTCACTACCAGATCAAGTGAATTTATCAAAGACGTCTGATGTGCTCCCCACATGCTTGTACAAACTGCATTGCTTCGCCCAACAAGTCAGCAAAAGCTTGAACTTTAATCTTGGTCCAAGAGACATCGAAACCCAGGGGCTTTGACTTTTCATGTAGTGTCTTGAGAGCTAGTGTATCTCTAGCGACTCTGCTAGGATCGCTTTATCATCAACAAAGTCTAGGTCTGTAATCTTGATATTGCCGACCGGTGCTCAGTATTGACGACAACCGACTGTCCGGCCTAGTATCCATTACATACAAGTGTTGAAAAGTGAGGGTGCCAGCACAAATCCCTGTCTCACTCCTGACTACAGTTGTAATTCCAATGTAGAGTACAGGAAACATTTTACTGTGCTCAGATCAAAATTGCAACCAATACTGTCTAGGAATACAACAAAACTATAGTAATTAACTCCGACAATGATAAAGATTGTCTAGGAATACAGGCCTTCTTTTATTTCTACACAACATTCAGACTGAGGATAATAAGTACTTAATAATGCATCGTTACAGTATTTTTTATTTACAATAATATAGAAATATTTATTAAAATAGTCTTGAATAAGATATATTAATATCACTATTACTATCTTTACCATTTGTGATGTAGAGTGAGTTATTGAATTTTCCTTCATCAGTATGATCAGCTGACAAACCTGAGGAACAACATAACACTGTGGTGATGGGCTGGTCTATCAGAGTGAGAGTTAAGCGTTCTCTGCCATACCCATAGCTTACTCTAACTGTTCGATAGTAAAATAACTTATAATTGTTTTTATTCCCAATTAATAAGATTTTGTAAAATCTGCACTAAAGTAGATGACTTTTGGGCTAGAGCTAGGTTACTATACAGACTCTTAGTGGACAGAGGTTTTGAGGCAAGTAAATTGTTCCATAAATTTAATCTTTTTAGGGTCAATTATTGTGACTGTATTCTAAAATTTGACATCAATAATTTTAATCAAGCATTTTTAACTTGAAGTTTCTTGTATAACCTCTGCTTACTTTTTGTCTGTATTTATTGTTTATCTTTTTCTTTTTCTTTTTCTTCCAAACTTCCCAAACTTCCCAAACTTCCAAACTTGACTACTTCCTTTAACGTGACGATAGTGCGTTGTTATATGTGCGATTAGTTTGCTTGGGAAACAGATTAACTTGCTCATGTAGTAATGTACACCCTATGTGGTGGATTGTGTTCTTTTATTTAATAATTTTCATTTTAGTAAACGTTGTTTCCACATAGCGATTTTGATAATTTAATTTGACTTTATATTGTCCTTGTCCCAATTTTGGTTTGTTTAGTTTGCAAGTTTTACATTTTAATTAATATTAATATTGATGCTTTTTTAAATTTATTGTTCTTGTTAAAAGAGTACTCTTTGTTTAAATCTGTTGTTACTTCATATTTTGCAATTATTTGTCTTTACATTATATGTATTCATTGTCGATAGTATCAATTGCTTACTTTTGCGATTTCCTTAGTTTATTTGTGCTATAAATGTAGGTTATTTGTAGGGTAGTTATTGATAGGGGTCACTTGAGGCATGCTATACTTACAGGTACCTACCCGATAGCACTATCGTTAGTGAGTGCTGTACTGTATTTTATATATTATTTTGTAATAGTATAGATATCTTATCAATATTTGTATTTTGTGCTATTGTTAATGTCTTGTCATGTTGCAAATTTGATTTTAAATAATATTTTGACATTTAACATGTAGTTTCTTTATTCATGCAGAGTTTAGTAAAATTTGGCAGAACGTCCCAGACTTCCCAAACTTGACTACTGTACTTCCTTTAACGTGACGATAGTGCGTTGTTATATGTGCGATTAGTTTGCTTGGGAAACAGATTAACTTGCTCATGTAGTAATGTACACCCTATGTGGTGGATTGTGTTCTTTTATTTAATAATTTTCATTTTAGTAAGCGTTGTTTCCACATAGCGATTTTGATAATTTAATTTGACTTTATATTGTCCTTGTCCCAATTTTGGTTTGTTTAGTTTGCAAGTTTTACATTTTAATTTTAACTTGTATATTTCTTAGATCAAGTGGCAGCGTCTCTTCCGTGGATTGCCCTCCCTACTGCCAACTCTCGAAGTTGGCAGATTGGGAGCCAAAGCGTCACATTTTTCCTTTGCCCCTCAGCTTTCCCTAATTAAAATGTCCACTGCAGCAAAAATAGATAAGGAGAAAGCCATACCACTGAAAACAGTGAAAGTTTTTAGTGTATTGTACCAATTATTATTTCTCACATTATGTTATGCATTTACAAAATTGAATCTGAATTATATTTCATATGGTATATGCCAGGCGTGATCTTACTGTCATATTAACTCTTTTACTCGGCTTAGCAAGGATCTCTAGAAATAAACAATTTAAACACAAGAGTATCAATTAACCCTCCATCTCCGACTGGTCCATTCTAAGTTAAATAAAACTACCAGGAGAAAGTTAGAACACACAAAATATTACTGTTGCATCATATGATTGAACACTAACCAGTGTTCCTCACCTGGTTAAACTTGGAGGTACAGTAGTTGTTTGCCTTGGAAATTAAAAATGCAAAGATTAAGTAAATTATTACACAAATTTAATCTTTTTAGGGTCAATTATTGTGACTATATTCTAAAATTTGACATCAATAATTTTAATCAAGCATTTTTAACTTGAAGTTTCGTGTATAACCTCTGCTTACTTTTTGTCTATTTGTATTTATTGTTTTTCTTTTATTATTATTGATGATTTGTTTAAAAAAAAAAAAAATCTTGTTAAAAGAGTACTCTTTGTTTAAATCTGTTGTGCTTCTTCATATTTTGTAATTATTTTTCTTTATTATATTATATCTATTCATTGTCGATAGTATCAATTGCTTGCTTTTGCGATTTCCTTAGTTTATTTGTACGATAAATGTATGTTATTTGTACGGTAGTTATTGATAGGGGTCACTTGAGGCATGCTATGCTTATAGGTACCTACCCGATAGCACTATCGTTAGTGAGTGCTATATGTTTTTTGTAATATTATAGATATCTTATCAATATTTGTATTTTGTACTATTGTTAATGTCTTGTCATGTTGCAAATTTTATTTGAATAGAACATTTTGACATTTGACATGTAGTTTCTTTATTCATGCAGAGTTTAGTAAAATTTATCAGAACGTCCCGGACTTCCCAAATTGACTAATTCCTTGAACGTGACGATAGTGCGTTGTTATGTGTGCGATTAGTTTGCTTGGGAAACAGATTAACTTGCTCATGTAGTAATGTACAGTTGTACACCCTATGTGGTGGATTGTGTTCTTTTATTTCATAAATTTTATTTTAGTAAGCGTTGTTTCCACATAGCGATTTTGATAAGTTAATTTTACTTTATATTGTCTTTGTCCCAGTTTTGGTTTGTTTAGTTTGCAAGCTATACATTTTAATTTATGGCCAAGACTATATAAAAATTTACAAGGGACCAATAATTTGATTCAATAAATGGTATGTATGAATGTTGACAGCCAGCGAGGCTAAGTGGAACTGCACTTTACTCGTGCATGGGAAGCCCCAGGTTTAATCCCCGGCCGGATCACTGTAGGTTAATTGACCTGCGGGCATGGCTTACTGATCAGCATGATCCAGCTGATTACAATGGTTACAGAATACATTCACATCCACAGCCATTCCAACAGTACAATGTATTCCACACACCCCCACACACTATACACAATGGGCGGTCGGGCTTAAGTGACCCTCAACCATGTACAGAATCAAGCCTATGGAAGAATATAGAGGTGATTAATTCGCGGCCATCCCCCCTCGGGAATGACAGCGTCTGTCAATAAATACATAGCTGAATGTCTCTCACACTCACTCTCTCTCTCTCTCTCTCTGTTGATAATGTTGTGTGGACTACTTCTGCTGTGGTCCCTGTGTTAGACACTCCTCCACCAAGATGACAAACTGACAGTCCCCACTAAGGTCCTCCAGAGCCTCCAACACTATCCCACTGGCAGGGGTGAGGGGGGCAGGGCAGAGAGGGGCTGTGGTGAGGGGAGCAGGGTAGAGAGGGGCCGTGGTGAGGGGAGCGAGGGTAGATGAGGAGGGGCCAAGATGTGAGAAATTGAACTGTGGATTGGCTTTGGACACCCTCTCTCCAGCTCTCTCAGGCCTGCCACTGGTTCCCTTTGGTCCACTGTTGGCAGGTTCATCCTCTTCTAGGTTGGCAGCATTCACAGTTTCGCTTTCTCTTGTCTGCGCTCGCTTCATGCTACTTCTGCTACCTTAAATCAACAGAAAACAATAATGTAATATAGTACATGCAGTGCATTTCATATATCAATAACTATTTTAATATGGTAGATACCATTAATGGTACACTGACAATGATTATGTGATTTAGCCAATCCTTCTGTATTTAGTAACAGTGCAAACATCAAAGATAGATACCTCTTTAAGTAGATTACAGTATGTGATATGTTAGCCAATAGGTTAGTGCACAAAATATATTGTTAGTTGATCTGGTAACCATAATTATGATATCCTCAGTGAATACCTAGTGATGATATGGAATTATTAAAACCATCTTACATACTGTACTGTACATAGACTAAAGACCAACTGATCAATAATAAGTTACAGTTTCACTCTCAGGCCACTATTAGGCAGCAGTGGGTCACATGCCTTTGCTACCCCCGACCACAGTTTTGCTCACAAGGGAACATTTCCTACAAGGCAGCTAGAGTTTATTCCACTATTTAACCCACAGTATTGTTAACGAGTGGACACTCATCTGCCGTGGAATGCCATTATACATATCTAAATACTGTACATAAATTTAAAGACTGAGTGGTCCAGACAAAAAGCAATTCCAGTCTCAAATATGTAATGTAACGTAAAACAAAAAAATACAATTACAGTACACTATCTACTGTGCTATTTTTTATAATAGTAGTTCTCCTTTCCTCCTTAGTTTGCTTGGGAAACAGATTAACTTGCTCATGTAGTAGTGTACACCCTATGTGGTGGATTGTGTTCTTTTATTTCATAGATTTCATTTTAGTAAGCGTTGTTTCCACATAGCGATTTTGATAATTTAATTTTACTTAATATTGTCCTTGTCCCAATTTTGGTTTGTTTAGTTTGCAAGTTTTACATTTTAAACTATAGTCTATTTTTCTAACCAGTCGACAAACTGAATTCTCCCAATCTTTATTACTTGGATATCACAATATTATAATGTAAAACTTTCAAATTTAAAAACCAAATCAGGGACGACACAATATAAATGTGGATGTGGCAATGTGGAAAATAGCGGTGCATACCCATGTGCAGTGTGTGGAAAGGGTGTGGGCGTTAACGCGATTCAATGTAGCATCTGTCGACGCTGGATGCACCATGGGAATAAGCGCTGTAGTAGAATAAAGGGACCCCTGCCGAAGGATAAGTCAGAAATAGAGAAATTTGAGTGCGTAGTGTGCAAAGGCGAGATTGTGTTAAGTGATGATCCTTTGGCTGTGAATTTTGGAAATGAGTCATTGGAGCTGGTGAACAAGTTTTGCTACCTAGGAGATACCGTCTCTGCCGGTGGTGAGGCCTAGGCTGCCACTGTCGCTAGAATTAGATGTGGCTGGGGGAAGTTCAGAGAACTGCTGCCAATCCTGACCATGAAAAGAATGCCCCCCTGATACTACTCTCCTTTCCGCGGTTGGGGGGCTTCGGGGCCGACGACTAGAGCTTGATGGGGGATGGTTGTGGTTATTTCCCTCCCTCTCTCCCCTCGAGCTTTCGTCCTCAGTTTGACTAATTTTGAGTAGTTTTTATTCCTCATTCTATGTTTTTCTCCTTCAATTCTTATTCTGTCCCATTCGGCTGTCCTCGGGTGGCCTATATCTCATGTCTCCCTGGCCTAGCTAGGTAGCAGACTCCTGACCTGATTTGTCGCTTCGGTTACTGATGTGGCCGGACTGACTTGATTCCCTTCGGTAATGCATTTTTTGCTTCTCGATGTGATTTTTTCTACCTTCGACCTGATCTCTCATTCTTCGCCCTGATCACTTCTTGGTTGGTGTTGCGGTGTAGCAGTTCTTGCCTCATCCTTCGGCCCTGCCCTATAAGAGGTCTGATGTGGAACTCATGTGGTCCGGCTGAACTGGTGCAATGGCGAGAAATGTCTGCGTGTCTTCACCTTCCTCAATTTGTTCCCCTACTGCCCTTCCCTCTATATCTCGACTCGTTGCCTTCAATTTTCCCCTCTTGTAAAATAGACTTTCGGGCGCACCATAGGACCCCTTTTTGACCTAGGGGATCGGTTTTTTGTGGTTTTTCCTTCATTCCTAACCCATTCCCTATTGTTTCTGGGAAAAAAAAAAAATCAAAACCTGCTGGTCCCCGGTGGTATATTTATTATAAACTAGCTGGGGCTCAGTGGATTAAACTAATTTATAAAAAAAATAAAAATAAAATGAAAAAAATGCCTATCCCCCTGAAGGGAGAGGATGTCAACAGAATGGAACGTAATGAGATGAGAATGGTAAGATGGATGTGTGGGGCCAGGCTACAGGATAGAATAACAAATGTTGAGCTGAGGAGACGTTTAGGTATAAAGAGTATTAACGAGGTGATGCGTACAAGTAGACTGGGATAGTATGGACATGTGGAGAGAATGGATGAACAAAATTGGGTGAAAAAATGCAGGTGTGATTGTGGAGGGAGCTGCACCAAAGGGTGGACCGAGGAAGACCTGGGATCGGACTATACGTGCCGATCTCAAATCCAAAAACTTGACAAGTGAAGCAGCCCTTAACAGGGTTGCCTGGAACGCCGCCATTAGGACAAGAGACTGAAACTGCACGTATGTGTGGAGCACTCGTCTTAAAATGTTGTATATGTATGTATGTAAAGACAAAAGAACTTATCAAAATTGTTATGTGGAAATAACACTTTAGCAAAGTACAATTTTGAAATAAAAGAAAACAATCCACCACATAGGGTGTACATTACTACATGAGCAAGTTAATCTGTTTCCCAAGCAAACTAATCACACATATAACAACGCACTATCGTCACGTTCAAGGAATTAGTCAATTTGGGAAGTCTGGGACGTTCTGGTAAATTTTACTAAATTCTGTATGAATAAACGAACTACAATTAATATTTAAATTTAATATTTAACTAAATTTACAATTTGACAAGATATCAACAATAGTACAAAATACAAACAGCACTCACTAACGATAGTGCTATCGGGTAGGTACCTGTAAGCATAGCATGCCTCAAGTGACCCCTAACAATTACTACCCTACAAATAACCTACATTTATTGTACAAATAAACTAAGCAAATCGCAAAAGCAAGCATTTGATACTATCGACAATGAATAGTTACAGTACAATATAATAAAGAAAAATAATTGCAAAATATGAAGAAGCAACAACAGATTTAAACAAAGAGTACTCTTTTAACAAGAACAATTAATTTAAAAAATAAGTATTAACAATAGAAAAAGATAAACAATTAATACATACAGACAAAAAGTAAGCAGAGATTATACGAGAAAGTTCAAGTTAATAATGCTTGATTAAAATTATTTACATCAAATTTTAAAATACAGTCACAATAATTGACCTTAACCCTTTCACGCACATATGACGTAGAGGTTGCCAGATAAGCAATAAGAAATAGAGTTCTCTCTCTTATAATTACCTCTCCAAAATTAGTTTTCTGCCCACAGCTAACTCAAAGACAACTGCAGACATTGAAGTAACTAAACAAAAGGTTTCTAAATACCCCTGATGGTAACAAAGGCTTTAAAGTTGTTGTTGTTGTTCCCTAAGCTGCCTGGCCGAACAGCCCCGAGTCCCTGAGAAAGGCCATGGCCACGATCGGGCTTTCCCACAGAGCTCTCATTGAGTGTAGATTGTGTTGTTGGCGTAAGTGGTTGTGTGAAATGCAGTCTTCTATGATGTGTTTAATGGTATGGGGTGCTGTGTTACATCCCGGGCAGGCGTCGACAACGGAGTCATCCAGTCTCTTCTGATAGCTCAGGAGACCTGGATGGTGTCCGCATCTCAGCCTGGCCAGGTGGACTCTGTCCTCGCGAGGAAGGGAGGATTCGGAAGGATGGATTTCGGGAGGTCGTGCATGCAGCTGCGTGTTGTCTGTGAGTGAGTGGATGGATCGGTGAGAGATGGATGTGCTTCTGGAAGTTGGTTCGGGGTGGGCAGGGAGGGAGAGAGGATAATAATTGTGTGTGATACCGTGTGCTGGGTGTTGTTTTGATATTTCTTGGTGTCTGTGGGTGTGTTGCCATGTAGTTTAGTGGGTGGTCTTGGTTCGTGGAGGCTGCTGCCAGGAATTGAGTGCCTCTCATGTCCAGATGGTCTTTGACTTTGAGGATTTTGGTTTCTTGATGTAGGTGATCTGTGGGTGCAGTGGCTGTGCAGCCTGTAATGATCTTCAGGGCTTTGTTTTGAATAGTCTGTAAGGTCTTATGATGTGTTTCAGCTAGGTTAGAAGCCCAGGCTGAGCTTGCGTATTCCATCACTGATCTTATGTATTGTTTATTTACTGTGTGGTGGTAGTTTCTTTGTTGTGTCCAAATTTTGTGTGAGCAAGTGACCTGAGGGCGTTAAGTCTGGGTGTCAGTTTCTTTTTAATGTTTGTGGTGTGCTGTTTGAATGTCATATGAGTATCATATGTTACTCCTAGGATTTTGGGTGTGTGTGTATGTGTTAGGGGTGTGTTGTTTATGGTGAGTTGAGGGATGTATTCGTGTTCTCCTGTCCAACTTGTGAGCAGGGTTGCGGTGGATTTGGCTGGGGCTAGATTAAGTCTGTTTGTAGTGCACCAGCCATGTAGTGTGTTGAGATAGGGTTGAAGGAGATCTGTTGCTCTTTTTGGGTCATGGTGTGTGCATGTGAGTGTTATGTCATCTGCATAGGAGGCTAAGTTTATTTGGGGCGTATTGGGTGTAGTTATATCGTGCATGTACAGATTGAAGAGTGCGGGCGATAGGACGGATCCTTGTGGGACTCCGTTTGGAAAGTTTCTGATTTTAGATGACTGACCGGCAAAAGATACGTGTGCACATCTGCCTGCTAGGAAGTTGGCCAGCCACCTTTTTGTGTTGTTGTGCATGTTTGTGTTGTAGATTTTGTTTGTTAGGTTGTGGCGGGGGATGGCATCGAAGGCTTTACTAATGTCGAGTGTGGCTAATAGTGATCTGTGTGGTGGTCTAGCTGAATTGATGCCGTCGAAAGCTCTTTGTGTAAGGTCTGTGAGAAGAGTGTTTGTGGAGTGCAGTGGCCTAAAGCCATGTTGTGTTGGAGCTAGGGGTAGGTCAGGTGTAATTAGTTGTAATACTAGGCGTTCCATGACTTTGGAGGGGGAGCAAAGGAGTGTGATGGGGCGGTGCGAAGAGGGTAGCGTGGGGTCTTTGTTGGGTTTGGGGAATGTGATGATGATACCATGCTTCCAAATGTCTGGTATTGTGTTGTGTGAATAGCTGTAGTTTGATATGCTAGTGAGTGCTTGTATGCCTTGTGGTCCCAGGTGTCTGAGGTGTATGTTGCTTATGTTGTCTAGGCCACAGTGCTTGAGATTGTTGATGATATGCTTTGTCTGGTGATTGGTGAAGGGTGTATAGTCAGGGTCTGTGGGGAATTGTCTCTTACGTCGGATGACACGTCGGTCGTCTTTGTGAGGTTTTAGGTGGCTGACATGTGAGAAGTGATTGATGAGAGTGTTTGCTTGTTGTTTACATGAAGGAGTAGAGTCTGTTGTTGTGATTGCAGCATGTGGTTGTGTTGTGTTGCTGTTGGAAAGTGTGATGCTGTTTAGTGTTTTATAGAGTTTTTTGGGGTTTGTTTTGTGATCAAGTGTTTGTAGGAAGTTATTCCAATTTAGTTTTTGTTGTTCTTGTATTTTGTTGTTAGTTTGGGTGTTGAGTGCTTGAATTTGTTGTGTGACGTCTTGTGTGTGGGGTGCTGGGGAGTGTTTCAGTATGTCGCGTTGTCTGATGAAGTTTTGAATTTCTGGTGTGAAGTTGGGGTTGTGTCTTTTTCTGTTACCTCTTGGAATGTGTTTCTTGTCAGCATTTTGGATAGTTTTATTGAGTATGTGTACAGCATTGTTGATGTTAGTGATGGGTGTACTGTTTAGAGTTGTGAAGTGTTGTTCTGTCTCATTTGTGAATGCTTCCCAGTTAGCTCTTTTATAATTGGTGTATGTGTGTTTGTGGCTAGCTGGGGTGAGTGGTTTTGGTGGTGATAATGATCGGGAGGTGGTCAGAGCCTAAGGTTCTGACCACCCTCCAGGATGTTGTGGGGGTGAGTTCTGGAGAGCAAAAGGTGATGTCTGGAGATGATGGGTTATAGAGGGCTTGGTGAGGAATATGGGTATGTTGATGGATGTCGTTAAGGATGATGAGGTTATCGGTTTGGTTTTGTAGTACCAGCCCTCTGTCTGTGTCGGGGTTGTCGACAAACCAGGCCGACGTCTTGGCGTTGAAGTCACCACCCAGGATGATGTGTGGGGTGTGTGGGGTGTTTGTGATGTGTTGTAAGTGTGGTCTGTATTCATTTGGTACTGTAGGGGATGTTTGGGGAGGGATGTATGTGTTTATGATGGTTATGTTGGAGTTGTTGCCAGTGCGTATTTTAATTGACTGTATTTCTGTTGTGTTATCATTTGGGGGGAGGAGGGATTTGGTTTGTACACTGGTTACTATGTATGATATTTCTTTGTGTACCAGGGTGATGAGTCCACCGCCCCCGCCGACAGCCCGGTCTTGTCTGATGGTGGTGAAATTATGAAATGTGGGTGTTTTTTGTGTTGTGCGGAGTTTTGTTTCTTGTAAGATGGCAATGTGTATGTTGTGTTGTTTGATGAAGTGTGAGAGTTCGTGTTTCTTTGTGTTGATGCCATCTATGTTCAGTTGAAGAATGTTAATGTTATGTGCACGATGTATGTTGGGTGCTGCTGCACGAGGATGGGGTGGGGGTGAGGGGGGGGGGGGGGATTGGGGAGCAGGGAGCAGGGAGCAGGGAGCAGTTAAAGTATCCCTAATAGGCTCAAAATTGCGTCATATGTCGGAGGGTTAAAAAAAAAAATGTATGCAACAATTTACTTACAACTACCTGTATAGTCTTATTTTCTTAAGCTGTCGACCAACTGAATTCTCCCAATCTTCATTACTGTACTCGGTTCTTACAATATTTGTACAGTATAGCCAATAACGGTGTTAATTGTGAAAACTTGGCATTAATAATTATGATAGACATAACATTTTCATATATTCCCAATACTTATCAAGAAATCAAGAGCTAATAAAGTAAACATTTAGCCATGGTAACCCCTTAAGGATTATGATGCATTTCAGCAGTTATTATGGCTATTATTAGACAATTTTATGCAGCTCAAGAAGGACCTCTAGGAATCTAAGGGGTCAAAACCAACTCAATTTTGCCTGACTCCCACAGATCCTTCTCAGGCTGAATAAAATATTCTAATGATAGCCAAAATATACTACGGTACTAAAATGCATCATAATCCTCAAGGGGCTAAAATAAAATAAAAACTACACCCTATTAAAATAAGTAGTCTTAAACCCTTGAACATTAACCTCTATAACTCACAAATGACTGGAGTAATCGAGCTAATATTGCTACACTTTTGGAAGGGTCAGCCAGGGAATCTATCTATCTATCTATTGCCTGACGCCGTGATCCCCGGAATAAGTGTGGAGATTTACATCCCATTTGCTCTAGCCCTTATTGAGTTACAGAAGCTAGGGTTCACAATTTCTGACCTACTTACTTGGAACAGGGTATAGTTCTACATACCTGATCGTGACAGCCTCCGAAGAGTCAAGAGTCTGGTGTTCTGTGAAGCTGGTGACTTTCTGATCTCCCCCTCGCTGCTCCGGGTCTCAACACCACCTTTAACTTCCCTGTAAAGGCATGTGGCATCAAAAATTGGGGTTGTTGTTCTTCCCTAGGCTGCCTGGCCGAACAGCACCGTCAATAATTGGGGTACATGCAAGCGCCAAACACTTACATCACATTAAAATCTAAAACCTTAACATAAAAAAATCCCAAACCAGAAACCGAATAATTAAGGACAAACGAACTTGTCAAAATCACTATGTGGATATAATATATTGAAGTAATATACTGTAATTACAAACTATATACTATTTAGTATTGGTTCTCTCCGTCAATGACGAAGAGCCTATATTATATATAGGTTGAGATCCCGGGACCCATTCGGGAATACCCGGAGTTCTTATCACAACCGTTGCGTATATAGCATAAAATCAATCCTTGGTTAATACCCATTAAATCTTACCAAGGGCTCATCATTGAAAAATGGATACCACTAGAAATAAAATTTAAAAGAAGAATCTATCATTTCAAATCTCCCGGTGCCTCAGCCCTCCAGCTGTGCTGTCGTAATGCTTTCCTTGCACGTGATGCCAGATTCTCTAGCGTGTTTATCTGCCTCTTTACGGTTGTGATCCAGGCGTGTCGGACGTGTGCTCCCTTGCTCTGGACGTCTCGGCGTTTGCCTGGCTTTCTCCTTTCTAGGGAGTCCCTGTTACATATTAATTGAGTTAGGTCCAAGCATGATTTGAGTAATCGCCCTGTATGTTTCAGAAGGCCACCGTCCCCGCCTGTCCACACCGAAAGTATATTGATACCGCTTCGCCATTCTTAGTATGATATATTTTTCGTCATCGTAAGTAGTGATCGATTACTAGGCTATGCCCTAATACAGTTATTTATCTTTTATAATTTCCATTGCAGCTCTTCGACTTGTAGGTCTGGATCAATATATTCAGCTCCTCTTGTCTTGCTTTGAATTTAATACTTGACCTATTAGTGTTAGGCTATTCATCATCTTTAGCCTATGTGTCCTTACATGTTGAACTCTTAATCATAATCTGAGCTTTCCTCTTTTAAGATATTATTATTGCAAGTTTCTTAGATTTTACTTTATTTTCTGAAGTTCTACTTGTAATATTAAAATTGTCCAAGTATTGTATACATTCTGCAGTTCTACTTGCTCATTACTTAATTCCTCATTTATCAAAGTTTGCTTCACTTTTGTAGTTTAGCCTACATTCTTTTAACATTATTTCGAGCTGATATGTTCTTAACTAGACTTATTGACTCTTAATATGTATATCCTATTTTTGTACCAGTTAATTATTTGTAAGGCCATGCTTTGTCTCACGCTCGCCACCTCGAGCACGTGATCAAGATGGCGGCCAATGGGCCTAGCTCAGAGCCTCCCTATACTGAATTTTACAACATGAGGGACCAGTTGTTCTCTTCCTATATGAGTAATATATTATGAAGTTCTTTAATGGATTTACTTCAATTTTCAATATACAAGCTGAATACCAATGGTTCCTACACAATTATGAGGTCATTTCTTCAAATAGAAATAGTTCGTAAGCTTAGAGTCCCGGAGTCGGCGGGGCTCCTGTGTCCCTCCGTTCCCTCCGTGTTTAGAACACCCGGTCGCTTTCACCCAGTGAGCTATTATTATACTATGAGGAACATCGTTCCCTCCGGGTAATGTCCCTATTGTGAGCCAAATGTTAAATTATTTATTTTCGCAGACTAACCATTGGTGTCAGGGTACCGAGTAACCAACAGGTTTCCGGTCAGGTTGAGGAACAATGTTTTCCTCTGGGTACTCCGGGTAATCCGGGTACTATACCTAATAATAATAATAAATAAAAAAAACGATGCACCTACTGGTTCCGGTTAAACTAAGGAACAATGTTTTCCTCCGGGCATTCCGGCTATTATACTATGAGGAACATCGTTCCCTCCGGGTACAGTGCACCCCCAGTAAATGCGCCTATATGGGCTGCAAAATGCGCCGCATTTATGGAATCCGCATATTGTGGAGTTAATAATCAATGGGAATAAATGCTAATGGTCAGACAGCCCCTCCGAACTAACCCCTTTTTAGCCTACCATACACCCGATAACCCACCCAATAACCATTTCTGAAAGAAAGATACACTTTACATTAGAAAGAGCACTAGCTCTTTCTCCATGAAACTTAACATTTTTGAATTGCTTCCTCTTCATAAATCTGGCCAGCCATCCCTTGGAAGCTTTGAAGGGTGTTTTTTCAGGACCTAGTGACTTCTTTAAGTATGTACTGTACTGCGCATGCGTTACCGCTCCCAACCCGCCATCTATCGGCCGCATTTTTGGTAGACGACATTCGGTAATATGGCGGGAAGTACGTATTTCCCCTTGAATCAAAATGGCCAAACCGTATATACAGAATTTCGAGCCGCATTTACAGTCCTTAAAATATATTATTTCTGATTAGCCACCGCATATAGGGAGTCCGCATTTACTGAAGGCGCATTTAGTGGGGGAGCACTGTACTCCGGGTACTATACCTAATAATAATAAATAAACAAAACCGATGCACCAACTGGTTCCGGTTAAACTAAGGAACAATGTTTTCCTCCGGGCAATCCGGGTATTATACTATGAGGAACATCGTTCCCTCCGGGTACTCCGGGTAATCCGGGTACTATACCTAATAATAAATAAACAAAACCGATGCACCAACTGGTTCCGGATAAACTAAGGAACAATGTTTTCCTCCGGGAAATCCGGATAAAAAAAAAAAAAAAAAAAAACGTGCACCAACAGGTTTCCGGCTAAATTTAGGAACAATGTTTTCCTCCAGGTACTCTGGGTACTCCGGGTACAAATAACCGACGCACCAACACAGGTTTCCGGTTAAATTGAGGAACGATGTTTTCCGCCAGGTACAAAAACCGATGCTCCAACAGGTTCCGGGTAGGTTGAGGACCAATGTTTTCCTCAGGGTACTCCAGGTACTCAGAGTACATAAACCGAGTCACCAACAGGTTTCCGGTTCAATTTAGGAACAATGTTTTCCTCAGGATACTATCCCGATTAAAAGCCACTCTAATCATATTCATGATAGCCGATAGACTATCCCCTGGAATCCATTCTTATATGTTATGGCAGATACGTATTACGTACATATTCTGCAGTTCTACGTGATCATTACTTATTTGCTCATATATCAAAGTTTACTACACTTTTATAGTTACATATTGGTAACATTATTTTGAGCTGATATGTTCTTGGCTCTACTTATGGATTCTTATATCGGGATATTCTCACGCTCGTCACATCGAGTGCGTGATCACGGAAGCGGCCAATAGGCCTAGCTCAGAGCCTCACTACTGAATTTTATAGCATGAGAGATAGATTGGTCTCTTCCTATATATATATAAGTATGATATTATGAAGTTTTTCGGTGGATTTACTTCATTTTTCGATATATAAGCTGGGTGCCAATGGTTCCCCTATTATAGAACTACAGTATAAGGAACACCATTTCCTCCGGGTACTATCCCTATTATAAACCAAATATTGAATGTATATTATGAAGTTTTTCGAGGGATTTATTTCATTTTTCAATGTATAAGCTGGGGGCCAATGGTTCCACTATTGTTGACCTATAAGGAACAATGTTTCCTCCGGATACTAGCCCTATTATAAGCCAAATATTGACTTTATAGTATGAAGTTTTTTCACGCTCGTCACATCGAGCGCGGAAGTGGCCAATAGGCCTAGCTCAGAGCCTCACTCTACTGAATTTTACAGCACGAGAGATAGATTGGTCTCTTCCTATATACATACAGTATAAGTATTATATGGAGTTTTTCGGTGGATTTACTTCATTTTTCAATGTATAAGCTGGGGGCCAATGGTTCCGCTATTGTTGAACTATAAGGACCAACGTTTCCTCCGGGTACTATCCCTATTTTAACCCTCCTGGCCCGGGCTGTCTCTCCAAAGGACAGTGTGGGCTGCCCGGGCGATCTGGCCGAAAAACGTCTAGGCCTAGGCTACCGTATTTTTGTTTAGTTTAACTGCTAGAAATTTCCCACACATCTATAAACGTAGTGCGGTTTCCAATCTGTAGACTGGCGTTGAGTAGAGCTCTCTAAGTCAACTGGTTCAGTTGTGATGACGATTTCAGTGGAGCTAATTTTGCCGCGATGTTGACAATATCGGAGCTTTTCACACACTAATTTCGTCTGACGTCACAACAATAACATTGATCCGACGTCTCCTTATTGTTTTCGGAGGTGCGGTGACGCAACGATCGGCTTTCTTTACATTCGTCGGATGCACGGCGTTCAGACCAAGCTGAATAGGCTTGAAAGCTTACTGCCTAGTAACAGGACACCCGGGCACCTGCCCTTATTTCGTGGTGTCCTTCCACACGGACACCCGGGCAGGAAGGGTTAAGCCACATACAACACATACAATAGCACTGGATATATCAAAGGCATTTGATAGAGTCTGGCATCAATCCTTATTGTCGAAGATGTCACACTACGGCCTTGCATCATTAGTTCCACTAATTTCTTCTTATCTTCATAACGGAAAAATACGTGTAATGGCAGATGGCCTTTATTCTCAATTTCACTCAATAAATGCTGGTGTTCCCCAGGGATCAGTTTTGGCCCCAATTCTGTTCCTCATTCATATCAATGATCTCATATCTACCACTCATAATCCAATACATTCCTACGCAGATGACTCAACACTCCACAGTTCCTTCACATTTACCAATTCTTTCACCCAACCCGATCTTATAAATTCAAAAATAAACACTGCAATTTCTCTGAACCAGGACCTTTCTAGAATTAATGGATGGGGACAAAAGAATCTAGTTTCCTTTAATGCACAGAAAACCAAGTACATTAAATTTTCTAACCGACAGAATCTCACTGACTCCCATATATTTTTTAATGATGTAAATATTCCCACTTCCCCTAGTATTGACATTCTCAGTGTAACATTAACTAGTAACTTGAGCTGGACACATTATGTTAGAAGCATTGCTAAGAATGCCTCTAAAAAACTGGGACTCCTGTACAGAGTTCGAGAATTCTTCACTGACGAGCAGTTGGCCGTAATATATAAAAGTCATGTGCGTTCTCAGATGGATTACTGTTCACCTCTGTGGGGTGAACAGCTGCTTATCAGAATTCATTTATCCCCAGAGCTACTACTCTTTGGAATTCACTTCCCTCGAATTGCTTTCCACAAACTTACAATCTACAAATGTTTAAATCCAGTTGTTACAAACATTTTATGAATGGAGGGTGTCTTTAGGCACATGGACCTTTTTGTTTTATCTGTGTTTTTCCTTCCTCCGTTCATTGTCTCTTTAAAAAAAAAAAAAAAAAAAAAAAAAAAAATTGACTTTATAATATGAAATTTTTCCATGGATTTACTTCATTTTCCAATGTATAAGCTGGGGGCCAATGGTTCCGCTATTGTTGAACTATAAGGAGCAATGTTTCCTCCGGATACTATCCCTATTATAAGCCAAATATTAACTTTATAGTACAGTATTAAGTTTTTCGATGGATTTACTTAATTTTTCAATGTATATGCTGGGTGCCAATAGTGTGGGCTATTATTGAACTATAAAGAAAAGCGTTTCCTCCGGGTACTATCCCTATCATAAGACAAATATTGAATTTATATTATGAAGTTTTTCGATGGATTCACTTCATTTTTCAATGTATAAGCCAGGTGCCAACGGTTCCTGCATAATTATGTTATCATTTCTGATATGGAAATAGTTCGAAAACTTCGAGCCCTGGAGTCGGCGGGACTCCTGTGCCCCAGTGGGCTATTATTGACATATGAGGAGCAAAGTTTCCTCCGGATACTATCACTATTATAAGCCCAATATTGAATTTATTTACACGGACTAACCAATGATGTCCGGGTACCGGTTAACCAACGGATTTCAGGTGGGCTATTATTGACATATGAGGAACAACGTTTCCTACGGGTGCTATCCCTATTACAGTATAAACTAAATACAGTACTGAATTTATTTACACGGACTAACCAATGGTGTCAGGGTACCGGGTACCCAACGAATTTCCGGTTAAATTGATAATCTACTGATTATTATTATTATTATTTCAGTATTATAACTAAGTTACTGCAAATTGCAAATACAGTCTTTCGAATTGAATTGAACTGAAATAGAACTTGACTCTTAGCTACGGTCCACTCTCTCCGGTTCCGTATTCCCGATTGGGTTGCTATGAAGTTCTCTGGACTTCACCTCCATCTCCGGGTGTTGCCCACCGGCGTGCCTTTCCGGGTCAATGATAAACGTCTTTCCCCTAGGTTCTCAATGGAGGACAATGAATGGAAGAAAAGGGGGGGAGTGGGCTACTTTAATCATATTAATGATGTCCGATAGACTATCCCTCTTGAATCCATTCTTATATAAGATATAGCAGATATGCTACTCTACTCTAACCTCTTTTACTGCATTCATATAGCCAATAGGCTATTCACCGCCAGGATTTGCCCAACGGAATTTCTTTTTGAGTCGCTGTTAAAGGTCTTCACCTTGGGTTCTCAATGTAGAACCATGAATGAGAGAAAAAGGGGGTGTACTCTAATCATATTAATGATAGCCATAGACTATCCCACTTGAATCCAGTCTTATATAAGATGCAGCTGATACGCTACCCCGCTCTTTTACTTCTTTTACTGCATTCATATAGCCAACAGGCTACTCGACATTCCATAGGCCAGCATGACGAGCTGGTACATGATTTTGTTCTTTGCTCTGGTGTTATGTAACATTGATTCTTGGCCTGGTGAGCAACAGCTCTCCCTTGTAATCTCCATCCCCTCGCCTGAGTCACAACTGTGATCAGCTCCGTGCGTCACCCGCGTTTTGGCTCGCCATCCGGGTGTGTAGCCCTCTCCGGTGTGCTCGGAGAGCGGCTTCTCGGGTTTTTTCTACACCGGCGAATATGTCGGGTTCCCCATAGTCCGCTCCAGCCGTGACCATTGTGCAGTGGTGCGGGGTCACAAGATGCAACAAATTCCCCCTTCTTGGACGTAAGAAGTATGTACGCCATCTGTCTTGTGTTGATTGTACGTTAGCTAAGTGGGCTACTAAGAAGTGTACAAACTGTGCACTCTTCGTGAAACACCACCACAATCTGAGTGGCCACATAACTGAGGCTGGGGTGCCTCAGGTTTTGCTAAATATTTGGAGTGATGTAAAAGTTTACATATCCTAAGTCCCAGATATTATCTGTAATGACTACGTGAGTTTCCTAAACATTCTTTTGCCCACGTCCCAACGAAGTTGGAGACCTTGTTCCAAACAAAAGTTCTAGACGCAATTAAGTCCAAGTTAGTCAGAGACAAGAGTCTCTGACTCCCCAGGTTAAGCTGTCATCTCAGTTAATGCCCTCTACGCTACCTACTGTTCCTTTACAACCTGTCCCTGTACAGATAAAGACCACCACACCGCCTCGTCCCTCAGGGTCAATTGGTCCTAGTGTTCCCTAGCCGGTGAATCGGCAATGATTCCCACCCTTGACAGGTCTGGGCTATTCCTAACCCCGTTCACTCTGGTTACCCTTGAGGCGGACCCGGGGTTGCCCAAAAAGCCAATGCCTTTGCTTTATGATCCTGCCAGAGTTTGACAACCAATAATTGGTCCTCCTATTCCGGAAGACGCGGAGACAGATATCCCTGAACTTTACCCGATCCCTCAATCCTGGGTTCTCGAGGTAAATGAGTTAAACATCTGCGGGCAAAAGATACTGAAAGGCGGGGAATGGATGTAGTCGTGTCTCTTACAGTTTCTTACAGTTTCTTACAGTAGATCCTCTGGAAAAAGGCAAACTATGCCTGTGTATCCAGCTCAGTACCAGTGCTTGCACTGCTGCGGTCGTTCACGGTGTTGGCGGCGGCGGTAGCAGACGCAACATTTTTACTATTCTGTATTTTTGTTTTATAATCAAACTTCAAATCTTGTCTTCCCCATGCTTTATCAAGATTACTTTCAAACTCCCTTATTGATTCGGAATCGACTACATACTGTAGTCGTCTCCTTTCCCTTTCATATCTGATATTCAGTTTTGTGGACAAACCTGCTCCAGTATTTTCTGCCACAAAATCCTTGAAGCCTTGGTCAGATTTCTCTAAGCTTGCTGCTCATAATGCTATAAAGTCCCTCTCCTCAGTGTGTTCAACAAAAATAGAAACTGTTGCCACAGACCCTCCGTCTCGCATGTTTACCTTAGGAGTGGGACAAGGTCCGTGGGTGGAATGGGCAGCAGAGGCGGCAAAATTTGCTCTATCCATCACTGCAATTGCCTCCAATAAAGCTCCAAATGAGGACCATAAGTTTGCTTCTTGTCATATATGATCTGAGGAACAATACAATTATACTTTCACCAAACGTCATAGAAGTAATCAAAGAATTATTAAAGCCGATGGTATTAGTGCCAGTTCTAAAAGGCACCAAAGTTTTCCTATCCCGCATGTTTCTTGTTCCCAAACGGGACAGCTCAAAGATGAGACCAGTCAAAGACCTCTCCTCACTCAAAATTACAGATTTCGCATGCTCACAGTGTCTCGGATACGGCTAATCCTTCATCAGGACGTGTGACTGATAACGTTGGACCTCAAAGATGCCTTTTGGCACATTCCGATCTTCGAAAGAGATCAAAGATTTCTTGCCCTTCCCTGCCAAAATTCAGCAGTAACGTTTACCCGCGTTCCATTCGGGTTGAAATGTATTTCCAACCTTTGGGCGGACACCTTATCCCGGTGCAAGTGCACGTCAGTAGAATGGGCACTCAAACAAGAAGCTTTCAGCAAGCGGATTCTTCCTTACATTTAAGCCTAGTACCTCCCGGGAAGGGCCAACCTTTGGGCGGACGCCTTATCCCAGGGCAAGAGTACGTCAGTGGTATGGGCACTCAAACAGAAAGCTTTCGACATGCCGATTCTTCCTTCCCATCCACAAGTAGACCCTTTTTGCATCCCACACGTCAGCAAAACCCCTCAATCTATAACCCAGTGGTCAGTAACCCCGGCGGGTGGACTGGCCGCTTTTTCGGTCAATTGAAACACATGGTCGTCCATCTACCTGTTCCCTCCCCCAGACACGACCCTCATGTACAAAGTTATACAAGGGTCTAGTGTGTTTCTTTGCGCCAGTTTGGTCCACACAAGCGTGATACAGCCGCCTGAGCCTATGGTGCCCGTCTCCAGTGGAATTTCCAATCTCTCAATTACACTTGGACCAAATTGGAAGCTATCTTACACCCTAAATTAAAGGCCCAATATTCGGTGACCACTATCAGGCAATATGTGTCACACTGGGAGAGTTTTACTACCATGACTAAGTAAGAAGACAAAGGGTTTTTCTTCTATAGTAAATAAGTACGAGTTGTATGTACTGAATGAGTCTGGTTCTGCTTTCCTCCTTCGGAATCAACACAAGGAATAAGGGGGGGGGGGTGTAGAACATGACTAAGTATACAAAGACAAAGGGTTTTCTTCTATAGTGAATAAGTACGAGTTGTATGTACTGAATGAGTATGAACAAATAGTTCATTTTTATACCAATGCAAGCAAAAAATGCTCTTGCTAATTTTTGCACAGCTTCAGGAGCATTACAGTATGGAAATGTGTTGACATTAAAGCATCCTTTCATATATATTTTTACATCTTGTTCTCCTCAACACATTTTAAGTTATGACTATTCTTCCATCTTTCCTTCCTTATGAGGCTTCCCAGTATACCCGCCTCTTCTTTTCCTAATACAGTAATTTTAATTTTACCCAGTGTCAGCCTATCTGTTAATTGGTTCTCTCTGTATACGTTGAGCATCTGACGTCCCACCTCCGGTCGTGATATTCTAGGCTCTTCGTCATTGACGGAGAGAACCAATACTAAATTATGGGTTTGACAACCCGAAGGGAAGGAAGGAAAACCTTCTATTTAGTAGTGGTTCCGTAGTCAATGACGCCAAGGTTCCCACCCACCTACCCCTTCCCATGCACATGCCCAACTTGATATAACATTTGAGGCAGATAAACACGCTAGAGAATCTGGTATCACGTGCAAGGGAAGCATTACGACAGCACAGCTGGAGGGCTGAAGCACCGGGAGATTTGAAATGATAGACTCTTCTTTTAAATTTTATTTCTAGTGGTATCCATTTTTCCACGATGAGCCCTTGGTAAGATTTAATGGGTATTAACCAAGGATTGTTTTTATACTATATACGCAACGGTTGTGATAAGAACTCCGGGTATTCCCGAACGGGTCCCGGAATCTCAACCTATATATAGTATAGGCTCTTCGTCATTGACTACGGAACCACTACTAAATAGAAGGTTTTCCTTCCTTCCCTTCGGGTTGTCAAACCCATAATATATATAATTTTGTGTCCCCTTTTTTATCATGGCAAAATTGCAGTTGGTCGATTTGGGCCTTGAGAACTCTTTTTTGAGTTGATTGGCTGATGGTACAGTGTCCAAATTACATACAGTATTTCAGTTGTAAAAACAAACATAAGAAATATATTATAATGTACCATCAACCAATAAGCTTGAGTTCTTTTGCATGAAACGAGTAAGTACAAATTCATCCGGTTAAAAATAATATAATAATGGACTGTATACAGCTGCACATGCAATTTTTAGCCTCTGAATAGTCTGTTGTTCTGTGATGGTGCCTTCCCATTCTCACCCTCGCTGCTCCGGGAGTCACCACTGACCTTATCTTCCCGGTATATTCAGGCGGCATCAATTATTGTGGTATATGCAAGCACTACACACTTAGTTGAAAAACAAACCATACTGCAGCTGCCAAGAGGGTCACATGGATTTTTTAGCATTGCATTTTCTAATTTGAAGAATCTCTATCTACTATCTATCTATAGTAGATAAGAGATTCTTCAAATCTACTATCTATCTACTATCTACTATCAATCTATTGGCAGGTGCCCAACCCAGAAAAGGGTTAAAATAGGGGGAGCTATCCCCCGGCCAATGGCGGCTTTCTAGGGCCTTTCCTAGCTGATGCTGAGAGGATTGGGTTCTAGTCATGTGGTGATGGGCTGGTCTATCAGAGTGAGAGTTGAGCATTCTCTGCCATACCCATAGCTTACTCTGACTATTCCTTTCGCTTATATATTTTCTTCTCTTCCGTGGATTGACCTCTCTACTGCCAACCTAGAGGTCACCTTGGCTTTCTTAGTGGTAAAGCTGGAAGGGTTCTGTGGGGGCACTTGGTTATGGCCTTGGCCTTGCTCAGGACCTTGGGGCTGCTCGGCCACACAAACTGGGGAACAATAACAACCATCTATCTATTGTCGGATGCCTTACTTCCCTTTATGAGGGTGGCTATACACAAAACGTCCCCAAGCGGACCTGTCCCTGGTGAGGACGACCCTTGCCACTTTATTCAAGGACTTAAAAGATTGACCACTCAATTCATGATCCGCCCAACTCCGAGGCCCTCTACGTACCTTTTTAGCACTATTTTTCAACAGTTTTGGGTGGCTAGCCCATCCACCAATATGGCGCATAGACGCCAACATACGGCGTCTATGCGCAGACCAGTCGTGTAGGTGTCACGTGGGTGACCCGCCCTATCCCGTTTTTTGGCGGTTGGTCCGTCCTGAGGGGTTTATGTTTGGTACCGTATACCAAAAAGGTTCGCCGCCTTCGCTGCCGCGGCCCGTGTTGTGGCGTCACTGTACGTTTATGAACAGACCATACCCGTTTATGTCGGCATCCTTGCACGATTGCATACGAATTCAGTGGTCGGGGAAGGACGGGAGCTCAGGACGGGTATGTGTGAACCGAGCTTCAGGTGAGCAGTATGGATTTGTATAAGGTTTACTCCCCTAGACAGGTTGCCGAACAAGGCTGACGAGTCCCATCCACCCAAATTTATATAAGGTTGTCTCCCCTAGATGGGTTGCCAGCCAAGGCTGGTAAGTCCCACTCACCCAGTGAATGCTAAATAAGAAAACAAAAAGTGTTGGATATTTCCTATATAATGCATTGAGGAGATTGTAAACACCAATCGAGTAGGGCAATACCCAGGGAAGGCCTCATATTCATGTGATAAGGAGTTGTAGTTCTTGTTGGAAAATACTATATTATAATTATGTATATACTGTAGTTTTGCTGTACAGTATGTCAGGAAAACAAAAATGACAAAACAAGAAGACCGAGCACATACCCCGGACTAAGAGAGGTTGTTTGTGGTGCCTGGGTGGTGTCTGTGGAGGAGGGAGCAGCGGTGGAGCAGGTGCGGGCGTGTCTGATGATGGCCTTGTGTGAGGTGAGCGGCTCCCGGCAAACTCCACACCGCTCCACTGCCTCACACGATCGGTCTCCACTGTGGTACTGTGGAGACAGGCATTGGTTGTCAACCCACGGACTACTAATAAATGGCCAAAATAAAAGGTAAGGTTGAGGGAGGGGGGAATATATGATCAGAGGTGGGCAGGTGCACGCCATTTGGCGCTCTGCGCTCTGCGATCCGGTGCGCATTACCAATATAGAGGAGCGAGGAGCGGCAAAATTCTGAAATCGGAGTGCAGGCGGGGAGCGCAGCTAGAAATTCGCGCTCCTTTCTGGCGCTCCGGAGGCGATTTTTCCTGTCAACAACAGGTACAAGTACGTCATTATCGTGTACAGTCATCGTACCGTTCGTACGGTGTTACCCACGGTGTTAGTGAACTGTGATACAGTGATACTATGATAGTGACAGACTGACAGTGTTACAGTTGTTAACTTGTTATTTTTGTGTTTTGGCTTTTGCTATCGATATTATGGTATCGATAGTTCGATACTATCGGAATGTTACTTGAATGTATGGGTGGGAGGGTGGTTTGGGGGATGGTGGGGGGAAGGTAGAAGCGTAATTTACTCGTGTTACAAATATGAAGCCGATTGGTGAGGTAGTTTCGCCACCACAGATTTTATTTGTTTTCCTTTTCTTCGTACGGATACGCTGGAAGTGGGTTGTGGGAGGCAGTTGGGGGTGTGGTGGAGGGAAGGCATAAGGGTAAGGCACTTGTCACACAAATATGAACCGATTGGTGCAATCGTTTCGCCGCCACAGATTTTCTTTTTTTTTTCCTTGTGAGGCGACCGATAGTCAGCGAGTGGGTGGGAGGAGGGGTTTGGGGTAGTGGTGGTGCCGTCACATTATGATATTAAATTATTATTAATTTAATCATGTAATCAACTAAATACTAATCATGTTGTATTGTTATTGTATTGTTAGGCTTGTTAGAATGTTAGCTTGATAAGTTTAACTGTTTAAGTTTCTCAGTTTGGACAGTTTCTGTAATTCTTTATGTCATATCATAGATATCAATGGACAGTCACAATGTCACAAACTCACAATGATATCAATCATAGCATATCATTGACATTTGCAATATGATTCATATCATATCATTGACATTTGATTCATTGATATGACATAAAGAATAACAGAAACTGAGAAAGTGAGAAACTTAAACAGTAACTTCAGAAAGACACCATGACTTGAGTTTTTTTTAATGTTTTGAATTCTTGGAATTTAGTGAAGTGAAAGACAATGGACAAAGTGAAGGACAAAGGTAAATAATTAAATAACTTCTAGAAGCTGTTTTGTTTGTTTTGTTTTTTATATACCTATTTTTGGGAGCGCGGAGCGCAGGAGCGCGGAGCGCAGGAGCGCGGAGCGGGAAGCGCATCGGGTCTGCTGACAAAAGGAGCGCGTGAGCGCTGCCGCATTACCTTATGTCTGATGAGCGCGGAGCGCTGCCGCATTACCGGTCCCACCGGAGCGCGCCCACCTCTGTATATGATAAACATTTGTACAGTGAACAATGATTAAAGGAAAGCACCAGGTCAGACATGAGTCAAGAGGGAATGTTTCAAAATATTACATAAGCATTATTTTTAACATCGTTCTTAACCCTCGGAATCCGGGAGGCCTCATATGAGGCAAAATGTGCTCATAAAAATTGCCGCTATAATCATCAGAACTCGGCAACCACGCGTTATAGCGACGTCATCTCTACGGCATTCTACAGACACCAAAAAGTTCTACAATTTGCAAAAACATTGACTGCTCTAGGTGGTCTCAATCAGTAGCTACTGAATTATGAAGTTGATTTTACCAAAATTCATATGAGCCCCCCGGATCCCAAGGGTTAACACCAATAACCCCCAAATGAAATTAGTGAAAGCATCTGATTCTCCCAGGATTCGAACTTAGGATATCACACACATAAATTATACACTCTAACCATTACACCATCAAGATAGTTGTCAGAATTAATGAATAACACTGCAGGTGATTTGAATATACAGGTTGAGCCATACTATTATGGATGTACAGTAACCAGCACTACATGAAGAACTGGTGTAGGATTTCTTGGTGTTTTGTGCTTCTGTGGGCCACTTTGCTTATGCAGGGCTCATGGCTAAAGAAAAACAAATGGTTGATCATCATTTAATAGTCATAATTTTGTAAATGCTTAATATTACCTTGCGTATATGGTAGGTGTAGCTTGCATGAAACTTCCACCGCTTGCCACACGGCTGGCAGTGGAAGGGGTGCGTGATGTTCTGACGAGCAGCGGCAGTGGAAGGTTGGATGGTGGAGGAGTGGTGGGTACGACGGTGCAGCAGGAGGTTAGACACACAGCTGAAGGTCTTGTTCTTACACTCTACACATGGATATCCACGGTGGGCCCTACAAAGTAAACAACACCATTCACTATTGATAATTTGGTTTTGTGTTTTTTTGATCTCATAATGGTGTTTTGCTAAATATTCAATACGTTATTTCCACATAGTAATATTGATAACTTTGTTTGTCTTTCTATTGTATTTGGCTTGTTTGTTTTGCAAGTTTTACATTTTAATTTCAATCATGGAGCTGTGAAGAGCTCAACAGAGAACGTATAGGCTACCATTATCACAAGTAAGAATTTTTCTTGGAAAAGGACACAATAATTTCACCGTAAAGTATGCAGTAATGGCCAGATATATATTACAATAAATAGGAAGAAATCATTGTTGTTTTGTTGTTGTTGCTGTTCCCCAAGCTGCCTGGCCGAACAGCCCCAAGGCCCCGAGCAAGGCCAAGGCCATAACCGAGCACCCCCACAGAACCCTCCCCGCCGACCACAATAAAGCCTGTGTGACCGAAGCCACTCCATGGCGGGCAGCTGGGGAGGGTGAGGAAACGCCCGGGAAACCAAAGCCCCACCCAGGGCCCTGTGCCCCTCAGCAATTATGAAGAGAAAGGTGAGGGGCAAAGGAAAAATGTGATGCTTTGGCTCCCAATCTTGGTAGATTGGGAGGTCAATCCACGGAAGAGACGCCGTCACTTGAGATCTAGAAAATATATAAGTAAAAGGAACAGTCAGAGTAAGCTATGGGTATGGCAGAGATCGCTCAGTTCTCACTCTGATAGACCAGCCCATCACCACTGATAGACCAGCCCATCACCACAGAAATCATAGTTCTCTAATATTGTATGCAAGTGCCACCTATTACAGTGATACACTACCATATTTTGGTACATCTTAAATCCAAACAATATTCCTGCACTACTGTATACAATTCTAGTTTTGTTTATACTTATTATCATTATTTTCCGTAACATTATTAGATTACCCAGACCACTGAGTTTCCCCAAAAAACAACCACAGTGCTGGCTCAAAGGATAAGATAAAAATGGACTACTATTCAATACAAGGTAAGGAAGAGCAGTAGATCAAATCTGAGCGAGGACACACAATTCTAGTACAGTAGTAGTGACTGTGTAAGAAAGGCTTTGGATGATAGAGGAATGACTATAGATCAGGCAGGGGAAGTGGTGGTGGACAGGAGTGAATGGAGAATGCTTGTGAATAGTTGAGTGAACACATGGTCATTTGGAGTAAGGGGTCGGGCGCAAGTTGGACTAGATAATAGTCCATCAGGCGCCTGGCCCGGGGAGACGATTAATATGAAGGGTGCGCCTGGAAGTGTGGTGGGAGGGCTTGTGGCTTTGGCTCCGCTGCATGTCTGCCTGCCGAGATCGGAACCTCTCCGGGTGGTTGGGGGCCGGGGAATGCTGGAGCGACCTTGGTGACCCTGGTCTCTGGGTCTTCTCCTGGGTGACCTGGATGTGTGTGAGTTTGTGCTTTTTATCTGTGTTTATTTGTGGTTTTATGTTGTTTTTGTGTTTTCCCTGTTCTTGCTCTGTCTTGAGTCGGCTACCCCCAAAATGGGGATTGGGCCTGAGCATATAGATAGATAGATAGATAGATAGATAGTAGTGATAAAAAAATAGTTCAACCAGACCCCTGATTCTGAACAGATTCTCACAGGACTGGCTGCACAATTCCAACCTTGACATTTCTATAATGGTCAATTTGTGTATTCAAGACATACAAGGAATTTACGCAATACAATTTACCCAATCAACACATCTGTCCTACCTGCTACAGTTTTGTTCTTCTATTTCTTGGCAACTCCTGACATTCAGTACACTGACTCTGTCCTTCAGAGCAGTGCACTATCTAATATTTCTGGACTACCTCTTCTTCACTCCATGAGTTTGGCAGATTTAAGATAATTTACCCCATTTTGGGGGAAGATAATAAGATGTTTCACCCAATTCAGTTTAGGGGGGAAACTAAAAATGGCAAAAACAATCCAAATCCTCAATAATAATTGCATAATACTGTACAGCTCGGTCCCGCATAGTGCGATAAATTGGTCGATACAGTGCGTCACACTACGTATGTGAATTCGCACTGTGTGAACAACGTATGCTATGGGAACAAACGTAATTGGTCGATCGGTCCTCCATATAGCACACATATCTTTCATTATATTGTTATTTATACTGACACAAACATACCAAGAACAAATTAAAATGTAAAACTTGCAAACTAAACAAACCAAAATTGGGACAAGGACAATATAAAGTCAAATTAAATTATCAAAATCGCTATGTGGAAACAACGCTTACTAAAATGAAAATTTTTAAATAAAAGAACACAATCCACCACATAGGGTGTACATTACTACATGAGCAAGTTAATCTGTTTCCCAAGCAAACTAATCGCACATATAACAACGCACTATCGTCACGTTAAAGGAAGTAGTCAAGTTTGGGAAGTCCGGGACGTTCTGGCAAATTTTACTAAACTCTGCATGAATAAAGAAACTACATTAAAATGTAAAACTTGCAAACTAAACAAACCAAAATTGGGACAAGGACAATATAAAGTCAAATTAAATTATCAAAATCGCTATGTGGAAACAACGTTTACTAAAATGAAAATTATTAAATAAAAGAACACAATCCACCACATAGGGTGTACATTACTACATGAGCAAGTTAATCTGTTTCCCCAGCAAACTAATCGCACATATAACAACGCACTATCGTCACGTTAAAGGAAGTAGTCAAGTTTGGGAAGTCTGGGACGTTCTGGCAAATTTTACTAAACTCTGCATGAATAAAGAAACTATATGTTAAATGTCAAAATATTATTTAAAATCAAATTTGCAACATGACAAGACATTAAAATAGTACAAAATACAGATATTGATAAGATATCTATACTATTACAAAATAATATATAAAATACAGTACAGCACTCACTAACGATAGTGCTATCGGGTAGGTACCTGTAAGCATAGCATGCCTCAAGTGACCCCTATCAATAACTACCCTACAAATAACCTACATTTATAGCACAAATAAACTAAGGAAATCGCAAAAGTAAGCAATTGATACTATCGACAATGAATACATATAATATAAAGACAAATAATTACAAAATATGAAGTAACAACAGATTTAAACAAAGAGTACTCTTTTAACAAGAACAATAAATTTAAAAAATCATCAATATTAATATTAATAATAATAATAATAATAGAAAAAGAAAAAGAAAAAGATAAACAATAAATACAGACAAAAAGTAAGCAGAGGTTATACAAGAAACTTCAAGTTAAAAATGCTTGATTAAAATTATTGATGTCAAATTTTAGAATACAGTCACAATAATTGACCCTAAAAAGATTAAATTTATGGAACAATTTACTTGCCTCAAAACCTCTGTCCACTAAGAGTCTGTATAGTAATCTAGCTCTAGCCCAAAAGTCATCTACTTTAGTGCAGATTTTACAAAATCTTATTAATTGGGAATAAAAACAATTATAAGTTATTTTACTATCGATATTACTACTAGGGAAAGGAAAGTTTATTACGTTAAAATTAAAATCATCAACTTTGTGATATACTTTAAGTATGCACTGTTCATTAACAATCTCTATATTTATATCAAGAAAATTTTCAACTTTATAATTTACGTTACATTGTGTGAGGGGAATAGAATTAGGGTAAATAAGTTTAGCAACTTGATTAAAATTTAACAAATTGCAAACAAGAATATCATCAATATATCTACTATTATTATTTAACAGTTTAGCAAGTGCTAATTTTTCTGGGATTTTATTTTTCTTGCTACTGTCAATTAAGTCTTTTATATATTTAAATTCTAAAGCAAGCAAGAATAAGTCTGCAATTAAAGGGCTAGCATTTCCACCAATTGGAATTCCTAATATTTGTTTGAAAATGTATGATGTAAAACTTGCAAAATAAACAAACCAAAACTTATACGAACACGGTAAAAAGACAAAACAACTAATCAAAATCGCTATGTGGAAACAACGCTTAAGTAAAATAATAATTTAGAAATAAAAGAACACAATCCACCACATAGGGTGTACATTACCAGATAAGCAAGTTAATCTGGTTCCCAAGCAAACTAATCGCACACAAAATAACGCACTATCGTCACGTTCAAGGAATTATAGTCAATTTGGGAAGTCGGGGACGTTCTGGTAAATATTACTAAACTCTGCATGAATAAAGAAACTACAATTATTGTCAAAATGTTCTATTAAAATCAAATTTGCAACTTGACAAGACATCAACTATAGTACAAAATACAAATAGCTATCACTAACGATAGTGCTATCGGGTAGGTACCTGTAAGCATAGCATGCCTGAAGCGACTCCTAACAATTAGTACCCTACAAATAACCTACATTTATTGTAGGCTACTAATAAATTAAAATGTAAAACTTGCAAACTAAACAAACCAAAATTGGGACAAGGACAATATAAAGTCAAATTAAATTATCAAAATCGCTATGTGGAAACAACAACAACGCTTACTAAAATGAAAATTATTAAATAAAAGAACACAATCTACCACATAGGGTGTACATCACTACATGAGCAAGTTAATCTGTTTCCCAAGCAAACTAATCGCACATATAACAACGCACTATCGTCACGTTAAAGGAATTAGTCAAGTTTGGGAAGTCCGGGACGTTCTGGCAAATTTTACTAAACTCTGCATGAATAAAGAAACTACATGTTAACCCGTACAGCCCCAGCGATGCGCCTGACGCGTCGGCGATGTATGTAACGCACAGCCCCAGAGACGCGCCTGGCGCGTCACCCTAATTGCGCCGACCGTAACCTCAGGTGTAGCCACTCAAGAGGGCTCAGATTTGTATGGGGACTGTGTACGTATCCCACGCAACCGTGCCGATGGTTGAAAACTCTCAAAGTCCACGTGCGTGCGCGTGAGCGCGCAATAACCTGGTTTTTTGGGGTAATTGCCTTCAATTTTTTACTCTTGTAAAATACGTTTTCGGGGGCTCCGAGGACCATTCTTTAAGCTTTTTGAGCGGTTTTTCGTGGTGTTTCCTTCATTCCTAACCCATTCGCTATTGTTTCTGGAATAAAAACCATTTTTTGAAAACCGGCCGGGTTCTGGTGAACAAACATTACAAAACTAGCCGGGGCTGGACGGGTTAAATGTCAAAATATTATTTAAAATCAAATTTGCAACATGACAAGACATTAACAATAGTACAAAATACAAATATTGATAAGATATCTGTACTATTACAAAATAATATATAAAATACAGTACAGCACTCACTAACGATAGTGCTATCGGGTAAGGAAATCGCAAAAGCGAGCAATTGATACTATCGACAATGAATAGATACAATATAATAAAGAGAAATAATTACAAAATATGAAGAAGCAATAACAGATTTTAACAAAGAGTACTCTTTTAACAAGAACAATTAATCTAAAAAATTATTGTAAAAAATTAATACAGTATTAACAATAAAAAAGGATAAACAATTATTACATACAGACAAAAAGTAAGCAGAGGTTATACAAGAAACTTCAAATTAATAATGATTGATTAAAATGATTGATATAACATTTTAAAATAGTCACAATACTGTAATTGACCTTAAAAAGATTAAATTTATGCAACAATTTACTTGCAACAAAACTTCTGTCCTCTTCGCAAGGGAGCGGGCTGTCTCTTCAAACAGTCTGCTGAACCAAAACACAACCCACAAGGGGCGATGCGCTCCTTGGTGCTGCTAGGAGAGTGGCGAACACAACCTAAGGTAACCTAAGGTAAGGTAACTTAGCTCTATCCCAAAAATCTTCTACTTTAGTACAAATTTTACAAAATCTTATTAGCTGGAAATAAAAACAATTACAGTATACGTTATTTTACTATCGATATTACTACTAGGGAAAGGAAAGTTTATTACGTTAAAATTAAATCGTCAACTTTGTGGTATATTTTAAGTGTGCACTGTTCATTAACAATATGTATAGCCTATTTATATCAAGAACATTTTCAACTTCATCATTTACGTTACCTTGTGTGAGGGGAATGGAATTTTAATAAATTTGTTTAGCTACTTGAATCACATTTAACATATTGCAAACGAGAATATCATCAATATAGCTACAATTATTACTTAACAATTTAGCAAGTGCTAATTTTTCTGGGATGTTATCTTTCTTGCTACTATCAACTAAGTCTTTCATCAATTTAAATTCTAAAGAAAGCAAGAATAAGTCTGCAATTAAAGGGCTAGCATTTCCACCCATAGGAATTCCTAATATTTGTTTGAAAATATACTGTAGGGCTCGAATCTAACATAAGTATTGAATAGAATATCAATGGTAAATTAGACCTTTTCTTACCTTAAATTCTACACTTGATATGATCACAAACCCGAGAATGCGAGATAGCGTCACAGTATGGGGTAAAAAATTTCTGACTGACCAGCCTCCCTCCATGCCCAAGCTGCTCAAACACCAGTGATGCCACGAGTCAGGCAGGAAATTTATCGCACTGTACAAATAGCCTTCTGTGTATGGCAACCCTCATTAACCCTTTCACGTTTTTATGATGCAGAGGTTGCCAGATTAGCAATAATAAATAGAGTTCTCTCACTCTTATAATTACCTCTCCAAAATTAGTTTTCTGCCCAAAGCTAACTCAAAGACAACTGCAGAGGTTGAAGTAACTAAACTAAGGGTTTCTAAATACCCCTGATGGTAACAAAGGCTTTAAACTATCCCTAATAGGCTCAAAATTGCGTCAAGAACGTGAGAGGGTTAAGGGGAGTAAAGCGTCCGGCAATAGATAGACAAATTTTGGCCGCACTGATAGAAAACTCCCCGGATTTAACCCATATTGCCACCCGACTCGCAATAAAAGATCGTATTCGCATTGGTTGATAATTTTGTGTTTAATATTTTCATTGCTCGCACTAATCGAAATTCACACTATTTGAACTCGCTTTATACGAGACTGAGCTGTACCACAATAATAAACACCCAAACGTCGACTGGGTTAGTGTTAAATACCAGGAACCGACAAACCACCTGAGATGCTCTGCTAGTATGGCTGTGTGAGAGAAGGTGGCGTTGCACTGAGGACACTGATGGGTGCCATATGATGCTCCGTGTGACCTGGCTTGGTGACGCTCCAGGGACTCCTTACGACTGAACCCGCGGCCACATTCTTCACACAGGCTGTTCTGCAAAAATTGCTCTCTTACATTTATTATTTATTACACTATAGGTGGTATTCATATTAGTTTTCACCAACCCACCAATTAATTTACAAATAAACCTAACTAATGAAATCAATTAAAGTATCACAGGAGAGCTTTTATCATCAACTTTTGATGTTATTTTTCTGGCAACACTACTGTTTTATTTTTATTTGTTTTGCACTAGTATCAGAAATTAAACTGAAGATGGATTAATCTAGGTGACAAAATTACTTGAAAAGTTTACCTCATAAGTTGCCAGAACAGTGTTGACAATAAATGTTGAGGGAAAAGGAGCTCATGTGATACTAGCTGTACTTTTTTGCAGTTGGGAACTTCCCTCTCTGTTTCTACTACAAAGCGTGCTACCTGACCAAGACTCACACGTGCATGCATCTCTGTCCTGTAAGCCTATGCATGTATCTAAGCCTTTTAAAATGAATCATATAATTTTCTTTTAGATCATTCTGAGCAGGTCTTCTGTTAACATGTGTTCTTCGCCTGTTCAACTTCAGTGGTCTATTGACTTGGAAAGTGATTATGCAAGGATTACAATAATGGCTGGAAATGTCCTAAAATTGACATGAAACTAATAACCTATAAAAAACAGTAAGAAATCCATCCTTCTGAATCCTCCCTTCCTCGCGAGGACAGAGTCCACCTGGCCAGGCTGAGATGCGGACACCATCCAGCTCTTCTGAGCTATCAGAAGAGACTGGATGACTCCGTCGTCGACACCTGCCCGGGTTGTAACACAGCACCCCATACCATTAAACACATCATAGAAGACTGCATTTCACACAACCACTTACGCCAACAACACAATTTACACTCTTTGAGAGCTCTGTGGGAAAGCCCGACCGTGGCCGTGGCCTTCCTTAAGGACTCGGGGCTGTTCGGCCAGGCAGCTTGGGGAACAACAACAACAACAACAACCTATAAAAAAAAACCATATGTATGAACTGCATAGTATATATGTACCGTACGGTATATATTCTCAACTTTTCATTATTTATTTTATCAACATCATTATCGTCTCCAATGGCTTGCTGTCTCACATGAAGTTTCTACTAACGAAGTAGTTCTTAACCCTTGTCTAGCGGGGTGGTTTGGGCTGATTTGGGCATATTCAGGCCCTCCTGAATGATCAATCAAGTATCTGCATGAAAAGAAATGTATTCAGCAAAAAACTAGGCGCTAAAAGCTTCAAAATGAGACCAGAACGAGCTACGTAGCACTCGTGGTTGTCTTGCAGTGGTGCCACGAACATGGGAGTTTAGCGTATAGCGGTATATTTTTCCCAGCTATGCTCACTACTGGCTACACTGCCGGCCTCTCGAGAACACAGGGAACATGAGTTAATGGGCGGCGGTAAGCCCTGGGAGTTGGCTGTCTGGCCCGCTGCGCTCCCGGCCATTTGCACTCGATTTTAACCCTTTAAAAACCTTAATAATGCTCCTAACTTGCTGCAAATTGGTGCACGACTTAAGTCGAGCGCCGCCAATAAGGGGTTAATAGGGGTCCACTTTCATGTAATTCCGTAATTGTAATTTTACTGTTACTTAACAGCATTAAACCAATTAATTACTAATGATGTACTGTGCTGTACTATGAAGGTTCAAGTTCTTATTATTGTCAGCAACCCCAAAATTCTAATGAGTCCTCTAAATACACAAATATATATAATCTTTAAAAAACAACATACAGGGAGCACTAAGTTTCAACAATTTATCTTCTAAAATAAACTAAATGTACAGTACAGTACAGTCAAAATCAATAGTTTGTCAATAACCTTGATGATAATTTGTATGAAATTGAGAGAAAGGGACTTTAACGACATGGTATGATTTTACAAGGTAAAATAAATTAAGAAGTACTAGTCAAGAATGAGAAAGGTGGAAATGAATTACCAGTACCTTGGAAGTGCAAATGGAGTCAAATGGAGAGACAAACTAACAAAAGCGGAAGTATGGGAACGATGTGGATGTGCTGGGTCTGGAGAGTGTGAAGAGGAATGCCTGAGGTGGTTCGGGTATGTGGAGGATGAGAGCATGACTAAAAGAGTGTATGAGAATGAGGTGGAAGGGCAGAGAGGGAAAAGCAGACCAAGAGTAAGGTGGAGGTATGGAGTTGAGAGGTATATCAGTGAAAGTGGCGTTGGATAGGTGGAGGGGCGATGGTTGATGGATGACAGAGAAGCATGGAAGCGATTCATTCATGACCACCCCCTCGGAGATAAAGGCGTTTGGAGATAGATACAGGTCTCCCTCACTATCCGATGCCCCAATTTAGGATATTATTACAGTTTTTTAAAGTGTTTGCGTTTGGGTTTTGGCTGGTCCGAGAACGCATCCCCTCTTACCCCATAAATTTTAGGGTTTGCCATGTGATTTTTCTATTTAAGATCGGGTTTTCAGGAACGTAACCCAATCGTAAATCAAGGGAGACCTGTATACAAGTCACGGGCCATTAGAAACATACAAAGGCTGTCAGGGAAAAGCTATAGCAACTTAAAATTAAACTATTTATGAGCAAGGTTATTGGTGAACAATTTATATTAATTGTACCGCTTTACAAAAATAACTACTCCTCACAAATGGCATTGCCTATAACTTAGGCATAAAGTGGTCATGGGCTGGTCAATCAGAGTCAGAGTTGAGCGTTCTCTGCCATACCCATAGCTTACTCTGACTGTTCCTATTACCGGTACTTGTATATTTTCTAGATCTCAAGTGGTGACATCTCTTCCGTGGATTGACCTCTCTACTGCCAACCTAGAGGTTGGCAGACTGGGAGCCAAAGCGTCACATTTTTCCTTTGCCCCTCAACTTTCCCTTCATAATTGTTAAGAGGCACAGGGCCTTGGGTGGGGCTTCGGTGCCCCGGGCGTTTCCGCACCCTCCTCAGCTCCTCGCCTGGGAGTGGCTTCGGTCACCTGGGCATTCTTATTGGTAAAGCAGGGAGGGTTCTGTGGGGGCACTTTGTTATGACCTTACCCTTGCTCGGGACC
Source organism: Paralithodes platypus (assembly GCA_032716605.1). Taxonomy (NCBI): domain Eukaryota; kingdom Metazoa; phylum Arthropoda; class Malacostraca; order Decapoda; family Lithodidae; genus Paralithodes; species Paralithodes platypus. The sequence goes on along the minus strand of CM064519.1, from coordinate 52,509,592 downwards.
TTGGGGCTGCTTGGTCAGACTGCCTGGGGAACAACAACAACTAATGCATAAAGATTAACTCTTTCAGTAGCCTATTTGAGGATGCATTTATTAACTATATTCTAGTTATCATAAGACAATTTTAGGCAATATAGGAAGGATATCTAGGTCCTAGGAATAAAAGGGGTAAACACTATCACCGTTAATTCCCTAGCTGCCACAATTTTGTCCTAAACTGAATAAAATTGTCTAATAATAGCCAGATTAGCTGTCAAAATGTGTCATAAACCTCAACGGGTTATGGATTTTGGTAATCAATACAAGTATAAACCTTCTTTCTTTAATAAATACCATAAGAACTACCTTTTTTATAACAGCGGATCCTTTGTGGAAGGCATTGAGGTGGCGTGGAAGGTAGGCAGCACTTGGCAGCTTCACCTGCAAACAATAATATGATAAGAGAATTATTGTATTCACTCCACTGACACACCAAACAACATTGTGAAACTTACTTTACAGTATTCACATACAAACATTTTGGATATAATAATTATATACCCATTACATCTGTCTATGTGATACATTAACATACGTATTAAGATACAATAAATTATGTTAAAAGTTGATCTGGCAACTTAGCTTTGTTGTCCCACAGGCAATGCTACTAAAGGGAACAACCTAACCTTAGCTGTTTCTGTCTGTCTCTTTTCCTGTACTACTTTTCCTTCTAGGTGCTGGCGAGATTGCCCATTTGGGTGGCACTGCAAGGGGGGCTGCAGACGGTGGGGGCATTGGTCCGGGGGTGCAAGCCCGCGGGCTGATGATCCCCTCCCACGCTGCCCTCTCAGACAGATCTTATCTCACCCTGGCCCCTTCAAGGGCCCGAGCATCTGGAGCGGCCTCGGTCTACCGGACTCGGGACTGATCGGCCAGACAGTCTGGGGAACTACAACAACAACAGAATTGAACGCAATCAGATGAGCGAGGCGAGATAGATGTACAGTATGGTGCCAAACTGCAAGATAAGATATCAAGTGAAGAGCTAAGGAGAAGGTTAGGTATCAAGAGTATCAGTGATGAGATGCATACTAGGCCTAGCAGGCTTGGATGGTTTGGACATGTGGAGAGGATAGATGAACAAACCTGGGTGAAAAGATGCAAGTCCATGAATGTGGACGGAGCTGCACCAAGTGGCGGACCAAGAAAGACACGGGATCAGACCTTGCGGTCTGATCTTAATCAAAGAACCTGTCAAGTGATGCAGCTCTAAACAGGGTTGCCTGGAACGCCGCCATTAGGACGTGAGACCGGAACCGCACGTTGTGTCGAGTTCTCGGTCTTTAAATTTGTGTATGTATGTACAGTATGTATAGATCAATTCCAAACTCCCTAAACAGTGCCTCCAGCATCATGACAAATAAATAGTACAGTAGTGGGCTTAGTAGCAATTGAGCCCTGGTAAACTCCAGCATCTACATAAAAGTATTCCTTTATTTTAGTGGTACAGAGGCCCTTTTTCTCCGGGAGATAAAATCTGACTGAAATAAGTTAGTTAAACATACCGTACTTACTACAGCATTTGTAAAAATTGAACTAAACCCAAAATATAGTATGTACCGTACTGTACAGTACAGGCTAATATTTGTATTCTACAAACTGTATTGCATTTACATCAAAACATTCACCCTATTTTTATTGAATTACATAATAACTTAAACCAAGCAAAACTGATGATATTTACCTGGCAAATGTTACAGGAAACAGGGACATTTTTGTAGCATGTCTCTATGTGCTTGATGTAATTCTTCCTGATAGTGAATGTAGCCTGGCACCCCTTACAAGTGTAGGTGACCCGGCCACGCTTCCCAGGTCTCCGGTGTACTTGACAACCATGTCTCACAAACTCTCTCTTGGTGCTGAAGTCTCGCTTGCAGGTCACACAGCCGATCATGGGCCTCCGTCGGGCAATGTTCAGGTTTATCTGCTGCTGTATTGATAAGTTGTCGCTGCATTCTTCCTTAACGTCTTCATAATAATCAAAGTCCTCCCATTTCCTTGTTGTCTTTTTCCTTCTCCTGGGTGTATACCGTACAATGTCATTTGAGGATGCTGGGGGAACTTCTTCCGTCTCGTCACCTTTACGTAAATTTGTATTCACACCACTCACTTTGGAAACGTCATATTTAATATTCAATATATTTTCTTGCCTAACCTCATTTTTCACATTAGGCTTTATAATTTCTTTATTACTAAACTCAGATATCGTATCTAGTTTATCAAATCCTATTTGAATATCATTATTATATGTAAGCTTATCAGACTTTATTTGATTATCATTATCATATGTATCAGGTTTACAAATGTTTGTTTCTATATATTGTAATTTATTTATACTTTCACCTACACAAACTTCCCCACTAGTCTCTCCTCTAGTCTCTCTCTTGAGCTCTTCACCAAACACTGTGATTTTAGAAGTATCTCTATTAGGATGAGGTAGTGAAGTTTCTTTTAATTGGGTGACTTCATCAGTATTTGCAGGTAAAGTCCCTGGTTGACGGTCACAATTTACTCCTACAACTTCTGGATAATTACATGCCATATGAGAGGCAGGGACGACAGTCAACTGATCATTAACAGTACTTGGTAATAATTGAGTGATATTTGTTTGACTGTCATCACCGTTTTCTGGCACCTCTTTAACAGTCATTTCTATATTTTCACCAATAGCTCCACCCTTCACAATATTGGTTTGACTTTCCTCAGTATTGGCATCACGTTGTTCCTCCTTACTGTGAGTGGCTGTGGCGGTGGTGGTGGTGCTGGTGGCGGTGGTGTTGGTGGCGATTGCAGTTTTGGTGGTTTTGGTGTGAGCTTGGTGATAGATGGAGAAAAATGTGTGTTGGTGGTGATTGAGCTGGTGACTGTGGTGATCTATTCCCAGCACCAGTCTGTAACATCTGAAATAAAATATGCTATACAGTATACAGATTTGCTTCTTGTCATCAACAAAAGAATGTGATTGTAAACATATATAAATTAAAAAGGATTCACTGTAATAAAATAACTATAGCTACAGATTGATGAAAATTAATGGACCAACCAGTAAAAGCATGCACAAAATAATGTCAAGTGTACACTAAGAGAGAAAATTGCTAGTGAGGTTTTACGCCAGGGTGTTGTACACTCGGATACCATAGTCTCTAGCCCACACATAAATGTTTGTGGACTTCACCTATTTCTAATTATGGAAGTACAGTATATCTCTGGAAAATAATGTATTGATATAATATTGTACGTGTCAACTCAAATGTTATCTATAGTGTTTATTGAAAAGCAAATCCCATCCAAAAATCAATCCATATATTTATAATTGCATAAAGAAAACCATAGGAGGTCCACAAATTCTTATGAGTGGTATCCGAGTGTAGGCTACACCTGATGGCTGACGTTATTTCCATAATTTGTCAGTTGCAAGAGAAGTATCAGTGGAAAAGTAGGGAGGCTTATAAAGTTATTGTGGACTTGGAATGAATACCCAGAGAGGTCATCAGTGTCAGATACAAGGAAGATTGGGATGAAGAGTTAATCATGTGATAACGAAAATTTACATAATCCATGGGCCAGGGTGAAGAACGGTACCGTCAGAGAGGGCTTTTAGCTACAACATAAAATCTACAAGAGAATGTTCTTACTGTTGTGGAGATGTTATTTCAATATGGTAACCTTGGTCAACAAGTTCCCATTGACCAAGGTTACCATATTGGTCAACAAGTTCCCATGTGGTGATGGGCTGGTCTATCAGAGAGCGAGCTGAGCAATCTCTGCCATACCCATAGTTTACTCTGACTGTTCCTTTTACTTAGCCTATATATTTTCTAGATCTCAAGTGATGGCATCTCTTCCGTGGATTGACCTCCTTACAGATTGGGAGCCAAAGTGTCAAATCTTTCCTTTGCCCCTCAACTTTCCCTTCATAATTGCTGAGGGGCACAGGGCCTTGGGTATGTCTTTGGTTTCCCGGGTGTTTCCGCACCTCCTCTGCTCCCCGCCTTGGTGTGGCTTCGGTCACCTGGGCTTTATTAGTGGGAAGCAGGGAGGGTTTTGTAGGGGCGCTCGGTTATGGCCTTGGCCTTGCTCGGGACCTTGGGGCTGGTCGGCCAGACAGCCTAGGGAACAGCAACAACAACAACAAGTTCCCATGGAAGTTATGCTGAAGTTTCTACCCTTTGGATGGTAATAATTTGTGTGATTTCAGGATCTCGTCTATCAAATAGAAGGGTTCAACCAGACTACAGCAGTACGTAGTACCCGTCTTGCAACACAATCCCACCCCTAATCTGTGCAACTCTCCAACTCAAGAGTGAAACGATACTCCCAATCTTTCTTCTATTCAACAGCTGAGCTCTGGAACTCTCTCCCTGAATTCACCTTTCCCTCATCCTATGATTTAAATTGCTTTAAACTCTGTGTGTCCAGACATTTTGGCTCGAACATTCCTTGATTATGGCCCTGTCACTCTTTCAACTCTGGGGGAGGCACTCGTCACAGCTCACAGGCAGTTTTGCCTTTTGTCTCCCTCATCCACATAGAAAACAAAAAAGTGAGAGTGAAAAGTGCTATGAGTTAGGGATTTGCAGTGACTGTGGGAGAACCGTACATCAGGGGTCAGTCTTGAGTCAGCTCTTGTTTCTGGGTTTTTTTTGCAATGGATTTAAAGTGCACTATCAACACCTGGTAGCTAAGGAACCTCTTGGGAGGATCGAATTATTTCTTACAGTTTCTTACAGTAGATCCTCTGGAAAAAGGCAAACTAGGCCTGTGTATCCAGCTCAGTACCAGTACTTGCACTGCTGCGGTCGTTAACGGTGTTGGCGGCGGCGGTAGCAGACGCAACATTTTTACTATTCTGTATTTTTGCTTTATAATCAAACTTCAAATCTTGTCTTCCCCATGCTTTATCAAGATTACTTTCAAACTCCCTTATTGATTCGGAATCGACTACATACTGGGGCAGTGCGTTCCACTCATTTACCACTCTATCACAAAATGAGTTCTTTGCCTTTTCAAGCCTATTTCTTTCTTTGTCAATTTTCTGAGAGTGTCCTCTCGTTCTTGTTCCCTCCCACATCAAGAAGATACCTTCACACACATCCTCATCATACTTTCCTGACACTATCTTAAAAGTCTCTATCATATCCCCTCTCTTTCTCCTATATGCCAGTGTCGGAAGCCCCAGTGTCCTCAACCTCTGCTCATAGCCCGCGTTCTTCAACGTTGGTACTAGCTTGCTAGCTCTCCTCTGCACCTTCTCCACTGCTTCTATATCCTTTACCATATATGGAGCCCACACCTGGTTCGCATATTCCAGGTGCGGCCTAACCAGCGCTGTATAGATTCCTGAAGATTTCTTTGTCAAGTGACACAAATGTCCTCCTTATCAGCCCTACAATTCTATTGGCTTTGTTTATCTTTTCCGCTAAATGTTCTGAGAAATTTAACTTATTGTCTATCACTACTCCTATATCCTTTTCTGCATTCACTTCCTCCATCGCTTCATACATACTGTATCCTACCTTGTCTATCTTGCTTGTCCCAATCCGCATGTACTTGCATTTTTTTGGATGAAAAGGCATTAACCAATGCTCAGACCATCTCTTCATGCCCTCCACATCTCCTTGAAGCAAACCCACATCTTCCTTACTCCTCACTCTCCTATACAGCTTAGTGTCATCCGCATACAGGTATACCTCACTTCCATTAGTTATAACTTCAGGTAAGTCGTTGATAAATATAACGAACAGTAGTGGTCCCAACACAGATCCCTGAGGTACCCAACACTTGTAATTTCCCTCCACCCCGAGCCTATTCCATTCACCAGTACCCTCTGTCTCCGATCTTTCAGGAAGGCTTCTATCCATTTCACACATTTCTCCCCTATATTATAGCTTCTAACTTTCTCTATTAACCTTTTATGTGGGACCTTATCGAAGGCCTTCATAAAATCGCAATATACCACGTCTATAACATCACCATCCTCCAGAATTTGCATCCAATCATCTACCACCTTAATTAGCTGTAGTACCGTCGACCTCCCCGGCAAAAATCCGAATTGTCTCCCACTGAAAAGTTGGTTTGATTTCATATGCTCCATTATTCCTTCTCTAATTACCGTTTCCATTAGTTTACACACAACACTTGTCAAACTGACTGGTCTATAATTTCCTGGGTCATTTCTCTTTCCCTTCTTAAATATAGCTGTTATGTTCGCCTCTCTCCAGTCCATCGGGATTTGTCCTGTATGAAACGATACCTCAAATAACATTTTCAATGGCTCTACTAACATCTCACCTCCTTCCTTTATGATTCTTGGGTGTATCCCATCCGGTCCCGGGGACTTACTTCTGTTCATATTTTCTATAGCCCTTCTTATTCTAGCATGGGAAAACTCTATTAGATCTAGTGCCGGTGCCTGTTTGATGGGAATAGTAGGCACTGCATCATCCGACTCCACTGTTAGTACCCCCCCAAAGTATTTCCCCAGCACCTCTGCTTTCTCCTTATCAGTCTCCGCTCTACTCCCATCATCCAACCCTCCTACCAGCTCTGGGATCCCTACTCTTCTTGTTAACTTTTCCTGAATGTACTTCCAGAATATTTTTGGATTATCCTTCACGTTTCTTGCAATCTCTCTCTCCCACCTTATTTTATTGTTTATTTGTCTACGTTTCAAATCCACTACTTTAGCTTCTATACTAGACCCCCTATTCTTTTTTAACACTTTTTATCTTTCCCACAATCGTTTATGGAATGTATTAATGGGAATATAGGAAGGGAAGAGGCGAAGAGGATGTGTAGATCAGATCTTCTCCTTGAGGTGTATTGAGAAGTCTCTCGAGAAGGGAAGGAAGTTGTATGCTACCTTCATGGACTTGCAAAAACCATAGGCCAAGAGTTGATTTTGTGTTATGGTACAGTAGCGAGAATTACCAATATTATATATACAGTAATATTTAAAGTCTAATTATACAGTATACTTGCACGTGTTAGATTTGTGTACCTTATGACGGCATTCCATAAGGTATGATCAAGCATAGTACGGTATCACTATTTGTTACTGATTCCCTGAGTGTAAATCTACAACTCTACTGCAAACCGTGAGGTCAAGGGTTCGAGTCTCGGGCCAGCCAGTGTGCTATTTGGCAGACGCCAGTGCTGTGGTTTAGTAATCTGTGGCAACTGTTCACTAAAGTTCCTGATATATCAGGGCACCCACCTGAGCACAGCTCTTGAGCAGGGAGTGCAAGGTGGTAAAAAAAAAAAATCATCATCATTACTGTGGAGTTGGCTCTCAGGTCATACGCTATACTGATTTAGCTATCCGGGTTTACATAAAGACACACACAAATGTTTATATACCGGCAGACAAAATTATACACTATCATGAACATTATGAAGCATGGTACCAATTTAAAAAAAAAAAAATCAGTTTAGTAGAAAAGGTAAACAGGTACCGTATCCCAGAGGCACCTTTTGGACTGTACCGGTACCTTAAACACAGTCTGTCCGAGAGCTGTGCCTCCTGTTTGGTCAAGCTGTGTAGTGCCTGTGCCAATGGTCTGTGAGAGTACTTGAGTGTGGAGCTGCCTTTCACACCACGCCTACCCTCCAACACACTCAGGCACACCCAACACATCACACTCTCGCCACTAACACTGTTCATACTTGGCAGTGGAAGGAGAGCTGCTGCAACCTGATGGAGAGAATAGAACGAGGGTTACAACAGGTTTTGAAAGCATTACAAATGCATCTGACAAAAACAAATATTTACCAAGAGGCTCCTGCACCAGCACTCCGATTGAGGGAACGCCACAGGCTGCAGTAGGGTAAGGAACTGGGATCCCATAGCCTTTCTCTCCACCCCATCCAAGGTGGTGGAATGGTTGACCTTTCAAGTCACTAACCCTCCCTCAAATCCCCTTTGCATCACTCAACATGGTTTTTGACCTCACCACTCCTTTACTACACTCCTCAACAAACAACAACCTCACATAACACACAATGAATAGTACCAACTCCAAAAGACACACTCATTGAAAGGTACTAGTAAACCCCAGCTAACTCGGACTATTTTTATTCGGAACCCCGCACTTCTCGGAATGGCATAGGCCTCTCGGAAATGTCCCTGTATATCTCGGAAAATTCCGAGTTGGGCGGGATTTGTGTCCGGTTTACAATGTTCTCTCACTCGGTTTTAAGTGATTTTAGGATGAATTGAAGCCTGTGCCTTTTAATTATTGTGTTAATATTAATTACTATGTACTGTACTGTCCCTGAAAACATAATAAGGTTCATATTTGTCATTAATATGATAAATTTAACATTAAAAAAAAAAAAAAAAAAAAAAAATCAATTTTCTCGGACGCGGACTTTCCTCTTATAATTCGGAATTTTCCCTCTCTTAAGTCGGACCTCGGACATCTCGGAAAATCGGGCATCTCGGAAGTGGTCTCCCCCCAATTAGTCCGAGTTAGCGAGGGTTTACTGTATTACAAATTATATTCATAAACTTTAGATGCCATCCCACACAATCTCTTCATATTGCTCAAAGACAAAATTTTCAACACCAAATGCTGGGTAGCTACTTGCCTTGCAGAAAGACATGGGAAGGATGTAGTATCCGGGTGTACGGTCGGTCGTCATGTTTACATCAGTCGTGTAGGCGGGTGCCCAACCCCGAAAGGAGTTGAAATAGGTGAGCTATCCCCCGCCAAAGGTGGCTTTCTAGGGCCTTTCCTAGCTGATGCTGAGAGGATTGGGTTCTAGGCATGTGGTGATGGGCTGGTCTATCAGAGTGAGAGCTGAGCGATCTCTGCCATACCCATAGCTTACTCTGACTGTTCCTTTTACTTATATATCTTCTAGATCTCAAGTGACGGCGTCTTTTCCGTGGATTGACCTCCCTACTGCCAACCTAGAAGTTGGCAGATTGGGAGCCAAAGCGTCACATTTTTCCCTTGCCCCTCAACTTTCCCTTCATAATTGCTGAGGGGCACAGGGCCTTGGGTGGGGCTTTGGTTTCCTGGGCGTTTCTGCACCCTTCTCAGCTCCCTGCCTTGGAGTGGCTTCGGTCACCCGGGCTTTGTTAGTGGTAAGCAGGGAGGGTTTTGTGGGGGCGCTCGTTTATGGCCTTGGCCTTGCTCGAGACCTTGGGGCTGTTCGGCCAGACAGCCTGGGGAACAACAACAACATCAGTCGTGTGCTCGTGGTTATGTTCCTGTCTATTTTGACAGCTATTTTTTCTGTTATTTGCCCCAATGCCCCCTGCTGGCAATATATATGATGATAACAATAGGTCATGGGGGGGTGAGGGGAGGCAAAGCCCCCCCCTCAACCTATTATTGTATCCCACGGCAGTCAAAATAGACGGGAAAATTATCGCGAGCATGCCGAGTAGTGTAAACAAGGCAGGCGGAATTCCCGAATACTACATCCTTACCAAGGACATGTACAGAAGCCTACACTTACAACATTCAGGGTTTCAGGCAAGTCATTTATCATTACAAACCAAAAATAAACCTAACAGAGTTCCACAAGGTTCTGACCTGTCCCCTACCTTATTCAACCTATTCATGAATGACTTACCCATCCTATAACCCACGGCAACCATAATTTGATCCCTCACTATCATCAGGGCCTGTGTCTTAAGATCATTGGATAATGGAGAATTTGGGGAAAAGTAAAATTCGAGGGTTATTGCTATGTAAATCTACTGTACTGTATATTTATGCAAACTAGCTATAAACAAAAAAAATATATAAAATCGCTGTTGGCCTCAACCTATTATTGTATCCCACGGCTGGTAACATAACAATTTACCCAACAGCTGGCCGTGGGATACAATAATGGGTTGAGGGGGGGCTTTGTCCCCATCACCCACCATGACTTATTGTCTTTACCATATATATTACCAGCAGGGGACAAATAACAGCTGGCCATGGGATAATTTCGGTAAAGATGTAGTATTCGGACGTTCCGGGGTGTACCACCTGCCTTCTTTACACTACACGCACGCAATCATCTTCCGTCTATTTTTACTACCGTGGGATACACTAATAGGTTGAGGGGGACTTTGCCTCCCCTTAACCCCCCCCCATGACTTATTGTTATCATTACTGTAAATATATTGCTAGCAGGGGGCAAAAAGAAAAAAAAAAAAAAATTGACTGGAACGTAACTGCGAGCGCACGACCTACGTAAACATGACGACAATACGCAAGGATACTACATCCTTCCGACGGTCCAACCTTCCCATAATTTCTTTTATAAAAAAATTGGTTCAATGTTATTTTAATACCACAATTTTTGTTTATATACTTGAAGATAAATATTGAATCTATATTCTCTAAAGATCATAAGAAAATTAGTTTTAACCCTCGGCAAAACCTAATAAAAAAGTATGGTAGGCCTACTAAAATGTCTTTTTCGTAACAAGGTTGTCAATACGGTACTTCCAGTTATCGATAGCTCTAAAGATCATATGCAAATGTGTTAAACCCTCGGAAAAATCTAATATAATAGTATGGTACTAAAATTTAATTTGGTAAGATTGTAGGAGTAGTGGGCGTACCCAGGGTGTCAATCCACAAAATATGAATTGTGTTATCATTATGGTTTATTATTTTGTTATCATTAAAAAATAGCGCGACGGAGCGGCGAAGGCGCGAGCTCTAGGGGGGTCCGGGGGCATGCCCCCCCCCGTGATTTTTTTGAGAATTTAGGTGTCTAAAACAGCATTTCCTGCAATCTAAAAGCAATCAAGATGGAAAATATGGAGACCAAAATTATGTCCATTTACCTTTTTTGTTTCTTAAAAAAAAAAGGGTTGGGGGAGTTTCTGTTATCATTATACAAAAAGTTCATTTGCGTTATCACTCAAAAAAACAGCGTCGTTTGACACCCTGGGAGTACCACTAGGCTACCGACATACAGCATAACTCATCTATAAAACATTAACCTAACCTAACCTAACCTAGTACTACATGAATACTAGGTTAGGTTGTTTGGTTAGGTTAATGTTTTATAGATGAGTTATGCTGTATGTTGGTAGTGGTACGCCCAGTACTCCTAATCTTACCTTTAATTTTCGTAACAAGGTTGTCAATACGGTACTTTCCCGTTATCAATGTACAATCAAAGCTGAAGATTGCAGAGTAAACACCGTAGATTTCATCAACTTTTCTTTCACCTTCGTATAGGCCTAATCGACAGCCATTTTTTTTTTTTTTATTTATTAAGGGATTAGTACTCAACCAGCGGGGGTGTGGGGGCAGCAGCCCCCTCCCATAATACTAGGTTAGGTTAGGTAAGGTTGTTAGGTTAGCTAATGTCTTTTCAAATCACTATCGGGGGGCTGTGTCTCAACTCAGTTTTCCCGAGATTTCTAATTAATTACAAACACTATATAGCCTATTGATGCAAATGAACAATTTATTTTATAAAAAACACTCTGAAAATTTGTGGTACCCGGTATTAAAATAAAAAAATTCCAAAAAATCAAATTAGGCCTAGGGAATGCTAGACTACTCGGCCCACGGGACAGCTCGGCCAGGACAGCTCGGCCCAGTAAAAACGAGACAGCTCGGCCCCGTGTTAATTACGAGACAACTCTTAATTAACCTAACCTAACCTAACCTAACCTGGGCGGGTGCCCAACCCCAAAAGGAGTTGAAATAGGGGAGCTATCCCCCCGCCAAAGGCGGCTTTCTAGCCTGGCCTTTCCTAGCTGATGCTGAGAGGATTGGGTTCTAGTCATGTGGTGATGGGCTGATCTATCCGAGTGAGAACTGAGCGATCTCTGCCATACCCATAGCTTACTCTGACTGTTCCTTTTACTTATATATCTTCTAGATCTCAAGTGGCGGCGCCTTTTCCGTGGATTGACCTCCCTACTGCCAACCTAGAAGTTGGAAGATTCGGAGCCAAAGCGTCACATTTTTCCCTTACCCCTCAACTTTCCCTTCATAATTACTGAGGGGCACAGGGCCTTGGGTGGGGCTTTGGTTTCCCGGGCGTTTCCGCACCCTCCTCAGCTCCCTGCCTTGGAGTGGCTTCGGGTCACCCGGGCTTTGTTAGTGGTAAGCAGGGAGGATTTTGTGGGGGCGCTCGTTTATGGCCTTGGCCTTGCTCGAGACCTTGGGGCTGTTCGGCCAGACAGCCTGGGGAACAACAACAACAACAACAACAACAACAACAACCTAACCTAACCTACACATTATGAATCGAGAGAACTAGCCTATGACATAATTATACAATAAACGAACATTTCGCCCACATTACACACACGCCATAAACGGGAGGCCATGTATGCAGCACCAAATCCTGCCAATCCTGTCCTCTGCGCATGCGTGAGAATCTTAGGCACAATTTTTTTGTCCTTTATACTAGGCCTATTATATTATACTAACCTAACCTAACCTAACCTAACCTAACCTAACCTAACCTAACCTAACCTAACCTAACCTAACCTAACCTAACCTAACCTAACCTAATTACCTAACTAACCTAACTAACCTAACTTAAATAACCTAACTAACAGTTGAGCCTAAATAACATAATAAAAATATTAGGGAAAAGGCCGCACATACGCAGAGGACAGGATTTGGTGCTGCATACATGGCCTCACCCATAAACCCTCCACTTAGCTCTCCCCATCCTAATCCTGACTGGTCTCGTCAAATTGCCCCATAGCAAAACATGGGGCCGAGCTGTCTCAAATAATGGGCTGAGTTGTCTCGCCGTCGTGGCCGAGTTGTCCAAAAGTGGGCCGAGCTGTTCGAGCCGAGTTGTCCCATGGGCCGAGTCGTCCGTCACCGGCCTAGGCAGCTAGGCTAGATGCGAACGTAACTGCGAGCGATGAGTGTACGGCTTATGGGAAAAATGTTATTTTAATACCACAAATTTTCCGAGTGTTTTATTATAAGCAAAATTGGTCATTTGCATCAATATATAGTGTTTGTAATTAATTAGAAATCTCGGGAAAACCTATTTTCCCCATTAAGCCCATCGATCGATGTTGAGATGTTGTTACCTAACCTAACCTAGTACAGTATTATGGGTGGGGGCTGCGGCGGCTGCCGCCCCCACACCCCCGCTGGTTGAGTACTAATCCCTTAATAAAAAAATAAAAAAAATTGGCTGTCGATTTTACGAAGGTGAAAGAAAAGTCGATGAAGTCTATGGTGTTTACTCTGCAATCTTCAGCTTGATTGTACATTGATAACGGGAAAGTACCGTATTGACAACCCAGGGTGTCAAACGACGCTGTTTTTTTGAGTGATAACGCAAATGAACTTTTTGTATAATGATAACAGAAACTCCCCCAACCCTTTTTTTTTTAAGAAACAAAAAAGGTAAATGGACATAATTTTGGTCTCCATATTTTCCATCTTGATTGCTTTTAGATTGCAGGAAATGCTGTTTTAGACACCTAAATTCTCAAAAAAAATCACGGGGGGGGGGGGCTTGCCCCCGGACCCCCCTAGAGCTCGCGCCTTCGCCGCTCCGTCGCGCTATTTTTTAATGATAACAAAATAATAAACCATAATGATAACACAATTCATATTTTGTGGATTGACACCCTGTGACAACCTTGTTACGAAAATTATATTTTAGTACCATACTTTTAAATTAGGTTTTTCAGAGGGTTTAACACAATTTCATATGATTTTTAGAGCTATCGATGACCGTAAGTACCGTATTGACAACCTTGTTACGAAAGACATTTTAGTACCGGTACCATACTTTTTTATTAGGTTTTGCCGAGGGTTAAAACAAATTTTCGGTAGCATTCAAGGAGACTACTGCAGGACTCTTCTTCTTCTTCTTACCTCTGACCGGGTATAGGCTATCCTGGTGTTTACTACCCTATACCCATTTGAAAGGACATTAGCCTAACCTAACAACATTACCTAACCTAACCTAGTGGGCGGGTGCCCAACCCCGAAAAGGGTTGAAATAGGGGAGCTATCCCCCCGCCAAAGGCGGCTTTCTAGGGCCTTTCCTAGCTGATGCTGAGAGGATTGGGTTCTAGTCATGTGGTGATGGGCTGGTCTATTAGAGTGAGAACTGAGCAATCTCTGCCATACCCATAGCTTACTCTGACTGTTCCTTTTACTTATATATTTTCTAGATCTCAAGTGACGGCGTCTCTAACGTGGATTGAACTCCCAATCTACCAAGATTGGAAGCCAAAGCGTCACATTTTTCCCTTGCCCCTCAACTTTCTCTTCATAATTGCTGAGGGACACAAGGCCCTGGGTGGGGCTTTGGTTTCCCGGGCATTTCCGCACCCTCCTCAGCTCCCCGCCATGGAGTGGCTTCGGTCACCCAGGCTTTATTGTGGTCGGCGGGGAGGGTTCTGTGGGGCGCTCGGTTATGGCCTTGGCCTTGCTCAGGGCCTTGGGGCTGTTCGGCCAGGCAGCTTGGGGAACAACAACAACAACAACAACAACAACAACAACAACAACAACAACAACAACAACAACCTAACCTAGTATTATAGGTGGGGGCTGCCGCCCCCACACCCCCGCTTTGACTTAGATTTTTTGTGTATTTGTCTGTGAAGTGGGTATTTTTCAATTTGTTGATAACGAAAATCCTCCATGCGGACTAAATGGACAAAAATATGGCGAATCTAGCCTATTGGTGCCTATTTTCCCTAATAAATTGTTTCTCATAACGTCGCACTAGGCCTAGTGTCCTTGAATATTATCCAAAAATCTAAGGCAAAGCGGGGGTGTGGGGGCGGCAGCCGGGCAGCCCCCATCTATAATACTAGGATAGGTTAGGTAAGGTTGTTAGGTTAGGCTAATGTCCTTTCAAAGGGGTATAGGCTAGTAAACACTAGGATAGCCTATACCCGGTCAGAGGTAAGAAGAAGAGTCCTGCAGTAGTCTCCTTGAATGCTACCCAATATAGGCTATACTCATAATATACGAACAAATTTCACTTTAACACATCTACCAGACCATCCCAATGATCCCACACAGTTTCTGTTTACACGACGAAATGGAATAATATAGCTCACAGTATCAGTGCTGCCGTTTTTCCGCAGTTATTTGGTCCGCTGTTTACAATTTGTTTTAAGAAAACGGATATATTGATGGAGTAACTTGGTAAGAATTAAGTGTGCACCTTTTTGTCTGTATGTCTGTATGTACGTATATGTCTAAGCATGTATGCATTTTATGTATGCATATGTACAGTAGCCCTATGAAGTTCGTAGTCTCAGAAAATATAATTATTAAATTATGCAATTGACCACTTGCGAGTTTCGTTCTATAAGGAAGTTGGAGTTGTAGACAACGATATTTAACATCATTATACCAGCTAAAATACAGTTATAGTACATTTATAGATACATAAACTCCAATTCAACATACTCTTTAGCCATCCGAAACCTACATTAGTATTGTATTTATGTTTACTATCGATGTCTACAACTCCAATAGAAGAAAAGAAAAACGAACAGGAAAATAAGAAAATCAAAGAAAAGGCACAGCGTGCTTCTGGTTTCAGGAAAAGACCCAATAAGTATTGCCGCTTCACTTTCCAAAGAACTAGAATCATGTAGTGAATGGCTAGTGGACAATAGACTATCTCTTCACCTGGGCAAGACGGAAGCCATCTTATGTGGAACAAAACGCAAACTGAAAGACATTGTGGGCTTCTCGGTCAACTGTAATGATATTCCTATAACAACAGTGTCACAAGTTAAATATCTCGGACTAAAACTGGACGCGAGTTTGTCAGGTGAAACAATTTTGGAATCTATCCTGAGTAAGTGTAGAACACATATAAAATACCTGTAGCTGGCTATAGACAGGTGGGATGCTTGCCCACGGCGACCAAAAAGACCCTATGCCAAGCGCTTGTTCAATGTCATTTTGACTATTCTGTGTCATCCTGGTACTCTGCATCATCTAAATCAGCACAGCACAAACTTCAGGTCACTCAAAATAAAATGGTTAGGTTCTTGCTGAACCTAGGACCCAGATCACATGTTGGCAAGGAACAACTTCAGTCACTAGGTATGCTCAATGTCTCTGACAGGGCCAAACAAATCAGGCTCACTAATGCCTTCAAAAAATTTCCTTCTCAAGCATAGGGCACATTTCATTATACTTTTCCTTGACAGTACCATTATATAATCCAGAAAGACATATCACACATTCCTCACGTTTCCCGTATTCATGGTCACAAGTTTCATGCCTCTTTAAAGATAAACTTTGGATCACTGAGGTTATTAATAGTTCCGGAATAAAGTCCCTCTTTAACCTAAACTTAATCTTTTTAGTTTGTCTTGAGTCTTTCATAAAAGGGATTACAAAAGTTACCAGCATATGAACCGGAGAAATACGACATATCTCTTCCACACACACTTCTTGGACAAGATTAGAGTCAATATCACAAAACAAAGTCCAATATATGCCCTCCAATTGATGTCACCACATCCACTTTATTGACTAAATTGAATGAGTCCATCATTTCCATAAATTCCATAGTATAGCGAGCACTTAAATCTTCAATCCAGAAGTTAAAATCACCGAGATAAAAACATTTGCGCTCACCATGTCTAACGTTTCCAAATACATTCTAAATTCTTCAATGAATAAGTTGGTACTCAAATTTGGTGGTCTATACACTACAATAAAAGTACATTTCTTCCCACCTATTTCACAACCAGTCTGTATATGTTCAAAACTCTCCATCCTCTCTGTAGCATACACCTTGAGTTTCTTAAATGAGTTTGAAAGGAAAATTCCCACTCCACCTCCTCGCCTGTCTTTCCTTGGAATATGCAGAAAATTATGCGTTGTTGGAGTCATTTCTTGAATTTTAGCATTATCACATTCATTTAGCCATGTTTCGGTTAGCGCCAAGATATCAAAACCATCATCCTTTATCAGGTCACGAATGCCCAAAGTTTTATTACCCACTGATTGAATATTCAACAGGCCACATTTAATTTCCAAGTCTCCCGTGTTAATACAACGAAACTCTCAAGTGGTCAATTACATGTCTTTCCAGATTGCTGTAGGAAACATTATCACTTATGTCTTGATTCATCCTCTTTTTACATTATATATACCGTTCTGTAAATGTAGTTTATACATCAACTGTTGAGCTTCTATTAAATATAATTAAGATTGTTGGAACCCTGTAAACTGTAGCCGATATTTGGGTATATAACTGTGTAGGCTGTATACACCAACACACAAAATTAGTGCCGCCGCTCCAAAATGTCTACTTTAATTTTGTCTATTAGAATAAGACAAATGTACTCCTCGCACACCTGAACAAAGCTTGGATATATAAGCTTTGTTCAGATGTGTTAGGGAATAATGTTATCTTATAAAACAAAAGAGAACCCTAAGGTAGAGATTTTGGAGCGGCAAACACTAAATTTGTCCTTGAGTGTACATCTATAGTATGTATGTACCTCATGGACACATGATTTTAACCATCCTGGGAATAAATTACGCAGGTATTACATTTTTAATCAACCAGTTTATGTATAATCAATATTTTATGCAATTATCAGTTTGTAAATTTATGGAAAAGTAAGTTTTATTTTTTCGTATATATATCATAACATTTGAATTACATAATGACAATCCTAGGATGGTTAAGAACATATATCCGGGACTATGCATGTATATAATTATTATACAGTATGTGTTTATAAATATATGCTCCCTGTTGACCACTCAACCTTGGTACTATAGGTAGGCCTAATGATTTCTTGCTCTTAATTACGATTCAAGTTATGTTCACTTATTTTACTAAAGTTGTCTCATCATGTTGTAGTCGACGGAATGTGTGTGTTTTTGCAATTAATATAGTGTATTTGTCTTGAATTATGGCATCAGATATTCAGATTGCAACTGTATTATGTGTTACTAGCTTTCATTGACATTTCATGTACTCTGTGATATGTTTTATAAGTTGCATGTCCGACACCGATAACGCTCCCTAAAGTGTTGGGGATTTTACTGAGAGGTAATTATAGACCAACCTTTTAAAAATATTGGAACAGTTTTATGCAATACGTTATTATTATTTGAGATAGGGAAGAAAAACGCTAAGGAAACAAACCACAGAGATGAGGCCCTGCACGCACCAACAACCACTGCCACCGCAACACCAAGACAAGAGGGCACAAGCGACTCCTCACCACACTTCACTCGGGTCACCTGCATCACTCAAGCACTTCCCCCGACCCCAGGAAAGAACATACCTGTGAGGACGGCACCTACTGATGATATACCTAACAAAGATAATCCCTCACGACGTCGTAATAAACAAACCGTGCATAAAGATCAACACACCATGCTCAAAGGAGCACCACCGCCGTGACGCGGATTCCCAGAAGGGCTACCGCAGCCGGCCCAGACCCTCCTCCAGGCACAGCCGCCCCTCTAGCCCTCAATGCCCCACCGAGGAAAACGACGAAAGTGGTAAGACCATCTCAGCCTACCTCATCATCAGTAGAGTGCAACTACTCGACGCATTTCTCAAAGGTACCTTGGATTTGCTAGTATTCTTGTTGGACCACACTGGTGACCACCCAACATCTTTACATTGCCTTGGTACAGGATTTACTATAATTAGAGTATGCAATACCGACAAGCGCTCTAGTTCTAGTAAGCCTACACAAATAGTAAGGGTAGTTGGAAGAGTGCAAGACACTGGTGAAACGGCTTCCTTCTCAGTCAGGACTTGTAGTGGAGGGTGTAACGACACTGGTGAAACAACTCCCTACTTAAGTCCTGCAATACGAGAGCATAAGACACTGGTGAAACGGCTCGTACTCGTATAACCACAACATCTAACAGTGACTCCAAACCAGTCCCGGCTGATTGGCCCTGTCCGACAAAATGTTCACCATGTTTAAGGTTCTCGCCGCGAGTCGAACCACTCCCAGTGATTCCCCAGTGACTCCCAGTGAGGCCTGGTGATTCTGGTGAGAACTGAAACTGAAACCGAAACCTGTCCGCGACTCAGATACGAATCACCGAGAATCACCAGGACTCACTGGGAGTCACTGGGGATCACTGGGAATCACTGGGAGTGGTCCGATTCGCGGCGAGAACTTTAAACACGGTGAACATTTTGTTGGACAGGGCCAATCGCCCGCGAGTGGTTTGGAGTCACTGGGAGTCTAACAGGAATCACTAGGATATCGCTAGAGTCACTAGGAGTCATCGATTTTCACCGCAAATAGGCCCAGGAATCCGAATTTTCAGCTACTCCTAGTGATTCTAGCTCGCATTCCTGACTGTGTGAAGTACCCTTTAATAAATATACTATTCATATAAACCGGTAATACTTCTCACGTGAAAGTATAATATACAGTATACGGGTAGTTAACTTTTCTTGGTCAAACATTATAAATAGGCCTAGTATTAACCTGTGTAAGTACAATTTCCCACAAGACATTGTATTCACCTAGTGATTGTATATAGAGAAGGAAATTACGGTAGGTGAGGTAATTATTAATGTGAACAATGTATGGTTAATGTTACAATACCCTACCTGTAGTCTACAAGTTCTGCAACTCCCCTTACCTAACATAACGAGAGTGGTGGATACGTGTTTGTATGTGTTTTGAAATGTCAAGTTCGCTTGGTGGTGGAGAGTGGACTTTTGGATTACTACTTCGAGGGGCGTTGTAGTCACCGGGGTAGACTTTGAGCCAGCGTAATCAAGGCTTGGTTTTTTAGGGGCCATTGTAGTCGCCGGTTAATAATCTAGAAGTTCCGCAACTCCCCTGACCTAACCTAAGCAAACTAACACAACCTATAAGTGTTACCTATTTTAGGTAATCGTATGAAATATGACAGAACTCGGTAACGAATGAAAACAAGAAGGCGGGAAGGATTAACTATCCACTATTAAGACAATAGTTTAAATATATTTGTTTCGTAAAGTATAGTAAGCATTGATATCATGACCTTACGGTACATAATAATACAGGCTTATCGTATTATATTAATGTCTGTAATGATGTATGAATACAGTCATTGTACTTGATGATGATATTAGAGGACTGTAGTTATAGCCTACAAGAGACATACTCGAGGAAAAATTTATTTCAATTATAGGGTCAAACACACAATGGGGGCCATGCCTGGCATACTCACATCTCATTCCTAACAACTTCCAGTGATGCTTGGTGACTCACAGTGACTCCTATCTAACTCCCAGTGATTCCTGTATTACTCCTATCGACTCGTATATTACAGTAATCCGAAAGCGACCGTTAATTTTCAACTTTTCAATAACTCGCACTTCATTCCTGGTTTTATCCCAGTGATTCCTGGTGACTCCCTGTGACTCCCAGTGATTCGTAGGTACACTTCCACTGGCTCCTATGGTGTTGTGAGTGCACGGCGAATTTCAGACACTCGCGGTCATATTCCCAGGAATCAACAGGAGTCATTACTCCTAGTGATTCTAGCTCGCATTCCTGACTGTGTGAAGTACCTTAACCCTTTCGCTGCGGGTGACGTTCCGGAACGTCCTGGCAAGTTACAGCAATTTCCAGGCTTTAAAAGCCTGTAAAAACCGTAAAAATCGAGTGTCAGTGGGTGGGAGCGTAAGGGGCCCACCTCCGACCCTCAGAGCACCAAGTGGCTCACTGATGTTGAGTGTGTCTCGCGCGGGCCTCTCTCTGTTTCTCTCAACAGTGTAGCCATGCGAGCGAATGTTACATAATAGCGGGTTTCCCGCGTTTCACTGGCACCACTGCGGGTGAACCAGACCACGTACGGGGCCCGTTCTGGTGTCATTTTGAAGCTATTCTCGCCTAGTTTACGGCAGAATATACTTAATTTAATGCAGATGCTTGATTTATCATTCAGGAGTGCCTGAATATGCCCTAAATAGCCCAAAATAGGCCGCAGCCAAAGGGTTAAAGATAGTAAAGGAGGAATTGTATAATAACGACGAGTTGTTAGTACACTTGTCCGTACGACTCTAGTTATTGTGCAGATCCTGGGTAATGACTTACTGCCAGTATACTGGTCCGAGTAGTCTGTCGAGCCCGGTTATTGAGCTTTAGCTAGCTACCAGTCTACTGGTCTGTCCGTGTAGCCTGCTATATCTCAGTCCCTGGGTAGTGATCCAAACCCTACCGAGAAATTGTTAGGTGGACAGTACACTGGTCCGAGCCGCCTAATAGATTCTCTGGCCATACCCAACTTGGGTATCGATAGTTGTCCAGGCCATAATGACTTCTCCCATACTCGAGAGAGAAATTGCGTGGTGGACAGTAGGCTACACTGGAACGCGCTGCCTAGTAAGTTCTCTAACCCTCCAGGCTTGGTATCACCAGTACACTGATCCATATGTAGCCCGAGACTTGAGTATAGGAGTTGCTAGATTGCCAGTACACTGATCCGTGTTCCCTAGTAATTTCTCTGATCCCTCTCCCTTACCTCTCAACACCTGGATGGTAAGGAGCCAACTCACAGCCGTGTCAAGACCTGTTAGAGGACCAACCCTGACGTTGAAGCCACTACAAGGACGAGCACGAGGAAGATCCGTAGATGTTGGACCACGGCACCAGAATGAAGAACTTAGCTTGCTGAAGGCTGTATAAGTGTATAACAGACCTCCCTTATCACTTGTTAGGCCTCTATAGACGAGGATACAAACCACACATATTTATTGTTATAAAGTAGAATATTTTGTACATGAACTCTTTGCGAGATCACATATGGTAATATTTCACTTTATAGCCGCACACACCCATACAGTGATACACATAAAATCAACCCCAGTGACACTATCTTTCCACGCCCGTGACCAAATTACTTGTGATTATTTCATTGTGTTTATACTTTCATTTCATGCTAAATTAATTCGAGAAATGCGTCCGTGACTTGTCTAAATCTATGTGCGAAGACTCCTAAGTGCGCTTTTTAGGATACCAATATATCCGTGATAAACTCTGATATATGAGAGACACTCAGTGAATTATTTATATATATTTTGTAGATTGATTGGGTGGAGGAAAAACACAGGAAAGAGATATGATTCTTTATTCTCTAATCTTTCCGGCTATGTATTACCTATCTTTAGAGAGACTGACAAGTCTCTCTGAAGATGGGTAATACATAGCCCAAAACGTTAGCGAATAAAGAATCATAGCTCTTCCATGTGTTTTTCCTCCACCCAATCCATCTACTGTACCTGACAATATGAAGCATTCACATATATTTTGTGTGTAATTTCTATTGCTAATTCAAAGGAGCAGTAAACCTCCAGTCTTAATACTTGCAATTCATCTTAGCTCCGGTGTATATCATATTCTGTTCCATATCCATGATTTTGTGTATGGTATTTTATGCCATTATATGTGTGAACCATTAGCCAAGTAAGCCATCATATGTTGTTATCTATATTGAATATAATAACTTTATACAGTATGTACTCCTGTGTTGTCCTTACACCTCTGCATGTATGTGTGTGTGTCTGTGTGTGAATTCCTTCTCTGCCACACCAGTTAAGTTAGGATCCAACTTTTATCCAGTAAACCCAGAAAAAAGCCTGGTATAACAAAACCCAAATGATGACATATAGGCTACCTGTGTTTATTAATATTTACGTATATACTGTACAGTACAAGTTCTACCATTTAGGAGTAATGAATACAAGGTAATGCTTGCAAATATATACTGTACTAAACTGTATACTCAAGCAAAACAATAGTCTATAATTATGTATGTATATATATATAAATTATATGTACTCATATTAACTATAAAGCTAGTACATTCTACATTGCACATGTTCCGTCTCTCTCTCTGAGATTGTATTTATGACAGAACAAAATAGTATTGTTGATTTAGGAGAGTTCCTTGTTACGCAGTAGTTAATTCACCTTCTTATGAAACTGTTAAGATACTACACTCAAATTTCAATTATACTATTTTGTCTTCCATAAATACAATCTCAGAGATAAACGGAACTTGTGCAGGGAACTGTAGCCTACTATGTAAGGAGACCGCGAATGTTTCGGTGTCTGTATTATAAATACTTGTATGTCAATATAGTTACAGGTATATTTTATATTTGTTTTGAGTGGCATAAAAACTATATAGGCTACTGTACATTATGTAATGTTGTATTGAACACATAAATGGTAGGCTACTTAGCACCGTATTAAACATTATATATTAATTTCACTCTGCGCGGAAATTAATATTCCCAATTATTTGGATAATGCGGAAATTCGGAATACAATTTCCGCACTTCGTCTTCCCACACTTTAAATTCCGCGTTTGGTGACGTATTTCCGCATTCTGGCAGCCCTAATAGCTCTTCTGATTGGCTATTGGCGTAGCATGGTGGCTTGTGATTGGTTGGAAGGGTTAAAGGACATCAGCTGTTTGGAAGCGGGCTATTTAAATTATGTATTTAAAGTACATTGTCTAGCATTTTGATGAATATTATTTTGGTAGTAGAAGTGATGGTGGTTGTGATTGTGGTATACCTTCTTCTAAATAAGTAGGCAAAACTCTTGACCACTAACCTCTATAACTCACAAACGACTAATCGAGCTAATATTTCCATCATTGAATTTGAATCTATAATGGCTATCATAGGTCAATAGGGTCAGCCAGGGAATAGGTGCACATGTAGCCTACAGCCCATTTTGTTTAGCCCCTTTCGAATGTCAGGGGTTAGGAGTAACTATTTCTGGTCTATCTATTTGGAACAGGGTATAGTATTAGTAGTTGTGATGGTGGTGATGATCTGATGTGATGATGGTGATATATGGTAATGGTGCTGGTAGTGATCGATTAAACAGAATAGGAGGAGTTTAGGGGAAAAGAAAATGGGCTAGAGCAAATGGGCTGTAATTATCCATACTTATTCCCTGGCTGACTCTTCCCAAATGATGAAAGTTTAGCTCGATTATTCTAGTTCAGTTACAGAGGTTAGGGGGTTGCGATTTCTAGCCTACCTATAATGAATGGACTATAGTGTGTCATTAGCAGCTAATTGTTAGATACATTAAACTATTATTTGTGTTATATCACAGACCCAGAACACCGTATTAACACTATTTCATTGAGCTGTATACATCAATATTTAGTAGGCCAGCTAAAAACGGTTGTAGTTCATTTATAAACACAAAAATATATTCCACATCCTTGTTATCCATCAGAAGCCTACATTATTAATGCATTCTGTTTATATATCAATGGAGAAGGGAGTCCAGAAAAAAACACTCCTTTAACCCATTCAAGATCCGATTACGCATATATTTGTTTTGCTTTCTGAGTATTATTAGATGATTTTTTTCAGATTAGGAAGGGTATATGCAATCAGAGTGTTATAGCCTACCACAGATCCTTCCTAAGCTGAATAACATCGTCTAATGATAGCCAGAATAAACTGTCAAAATGCGGCATAATCCTCAAGGGGTTAATAATGAGGGAGAAGGTGGTCCAGAAAAAACCCCACTCCCTTAACCCATTGAAGAATATGACGAATTTTGACAGTTTCATCTGGCTATCAATAGACGATTTTATAGGCCTACAGCTTAGGAAGAATCTGTGGGTATTATGAAGGCAACGACTTCCCAATCAACCCTCTAATTAAACTTCCATATATCCTTCTTAATAATTATGAATAAAATCGTCTAATAATAGCCAGCAAACAGAAAACAAAGTCGTAATCGGAACTTGAAAGGGTTAGTGTTATGCCCTGTTTTTCTACAGGATTAACTTGGGTAATGTGAGTTCTAACTGACTGGGTATAGAAGGCTGCATGCACAAAACAAGGTATGAGGAATAGAGAACACAAAATAAACACACGGTAACAAGACACACGATTACGTTTATTGATATACACACTTCTGAATGCTCGTGCAAGACAAATGATAGAATTGAACAACACTAGCATAAGTGGATCTGGATGGAGCCTAGTCTCCCACTTCCAACGTTCAGGTATTAATCTTCTGATCACTGGCTTTATTCACAAGTTTATATACTGGAGACCATCAATGTTACTTATAGATTCAAATTCACTGTTAGATTTATTACTGGTAGCTCTGGTGCACAAGTAGTGGTTCACAGACTAGATTAGACACGCGTATTTTAGAGTACGGGAATTCTAGTAACCTCAGGGGGTACTGATCTAAGTTTTATATTCTTATAGCAGAAACACATAGAACGCAAATCAGTGGGCGAACATTAGATATCACTAGGGTTTCCTTCTAGGTAATAATATCTGGATATGGGTAATTACGAGAGTTAATATCGCCTGTTAATTAATAAACACTGATACGCTTAGCACTTCCTAATGGAATGGTTATATGTGAATTATACTGGGGCAAAGATATAGCCACTTCATAGAAATATTAATAAGTGAATCTCTAAATAGCACTGTAACACTAGTACTGATAGAGTGAATCTTGGGTAGTATTTGATTGGTCTGGTCCTGGTTATCTTGCATCCGTGATGTTGGGGGCTAACGACTGGTTCCGCGGCCGTCCAGATGGTCCATATGTAGGAAGTTCTCAAGTACGTGGACAGGTCCTTCTATCCAAATCTGCCACAGAGTCTGCCGGCTCTGGAACTCAATTCTCAGCGACCAACAATGAATAGAGCTCGAGGTCAACTCTGGTGACCAACCCTGGTTGGTGTCTAGCTTTCAACTGATTTTACTGGGGGCGGGAGCTGGGTTTATAGGCTCGGTTTTGGACCCTGTAGGCCATAGGGATCTCGAGTCTTATGGAATTATTTGAGCTCTCAATAGATACAGGGACTAGGTAAGGTGGTGATTACTGTTGTGGCACATGGCTATAGGGAGCCTTCATAATGTGATATAACTGAGCCTTAGTAAGAAGTACTATTTTGGCTATACTGGAAGTATTGAGGGGAGGGAGACTGGATCTACTTTGCGAGGAGGACTGGGACAGCTGTGATAGGAGCGTCTCTCTTATATTGCTCAGTCTTCATTCTATGGTATAGCTGAGGTGCTAATTTGATTATCCGAGTATGCAAGAAAGGTGAATGGGTTATTGTGGGTTAATAGAGGTTAGTAAAGGGGTTAGTCATGCATGGTTAGTTCATTGATAGGAAGAATTCCTGTGCTACCTGGCAATGACCCGGAAGTCAAAACAGGGGTCAGGTATACCTCCGCAGGGGTGGGGGTCTCCCTCCTCGGGTGGGTAAAAAAGGGGAGGTGCGCGCCCTCTCTCTGTGATGGTCGTCCGGCGGCTGTGGCTAGGGGCTTGCCATATCACAAGTGTTTGTAATAACCCTCTGTTTATGAGACAGATGTGGGTGTTCGTACTACCAAAACCGAAGGTGCCTTGACTAGCTGGTTTAATCGGTTGGGTTGTTTTAATTGCATGGTTTGCTGGATGTGGTGGAGACTGGGTTGCTAACTCTGCCACATTTATCTGGAAGTATGGCAATAGAAGTTAGTCACTGGCGAGGCGGCTAGCCTCGCACTGACGATCATTTGGTACAGGGTTGTGAATGGGTTGTGAGGGAATAGATGGCATGCAAAGGGTTAGTAAAGTTCTAATGTTGTTCCGTCCTACTAAGGGAAGGTAGGCTGGATAGGAGTATATATAAAAGGTTGGAGAATGTTAGCAACGGAAAAATCAAGGATATTCAGGAGGTATGGTGGAGAGGCTAGGTCGGAAAGGAGTCGAGGAGCGTGGGGGGTTAATGAGAGGGAGAGGGTTCAGGGGGCTACGTGGAAGTTTGACCCTAAGGTCTCCGGGCGTAGGGGTGGCATTAGACTACAGTTGATATTGGAGTTTGGGGGATAATGACAGGGAAAGTATGTTAGCCAAATGCTACCGGGGGATGAACAATACGGGGTGGTATATGAGTCTGGAAAGGATAGAATTATGTGGACTGTGGGGCTGGGGGGAAGAGGAGGTTAACTGTAGGTGTGTGCTTGACTGTGGATCAAAGTAGGGAAAAACATGGTGTATTATTACTCGTCAATACGGTGGTTATGGATACTGTTAATCTGACACTATTTCTTGCTGATCTAGTTGTTCCTGGGAACTGCGTTTTCTATGATATAAACACCAAAGAAAACGACAGTTCGTAGGGTTAACTTCGGTATTGTTTCGTGGTGAAAATGCGTCGAGACAATGGTAACAGAGGGTTGTATATACAATCTCTGGTTGGGGTAAGAATTAAAGTTACTGCATGGTGGCTAACATCTTCAGTCATTGCTGGCTAGGTCTTACAGGAACAATGGTTCTATATACACTGGTGTATCCGTGGGTATCATAGTTTCTTATCAATTAGGACATGGGGTTTTAACATACTACTTCTCGGATGGAAGAACATACATAGACTTATGGGGGCGGTTGGTCTTCAGAAACTTAGTCTGGCAAGACAAGGTATTTTAAGGGGGTGAACATATTACTTCTCGGATGGAAGAACATACATAGATTTAGTATTTTAAGGGGGTGAACATATTACTTCTCGGATGGAAGAACATACATAGATTTAGGCCTGTCTGAACTGGTTGGCATTGGCTCAACCTAGGGACAGGGCATGGGTGTTTTAACCTGGGAAGAACATACATTGATTTATGGGGGCAGTTGGTCTTCAGAAACTTAGTCTGGCAAGACAAGGTATTTTAGGGTATGTTGATATTGATATCCTAACTTAGGGACAGGGCATGGGTGTATTAAATTAAGGTGTATTTATGTTCATCATCATGTAGGTAGAGTCCGGCGGGTAAGAGGTGTAGGACACGAGGGGTAGTGGATACGCGAGGTGGGGGAGGGTTGTGAATTGTAAAGGGGGTGGTTTGAGGCTAGGCGCCGCGCCGCTCGTGACCTAGGATAGTGACCCTTAATGCGCTGGACAAAAGGGTGGCATTTCCCTACGATCGAACAGGTAGGGTGGTGTGTGCAGCGGGGCGTGAAGGATAAGCGGACAGGATGACCCAAAACAGGGTACCACTGAGCATAGCGTCACGAAGCAAAGTAGAGTAGTGTGGATTGTGAATACGAAGGAGGTGATTGGAAGACATATAACAATTGTGGAAAAGTAAATGGAAGAGATGAACACAATGGCGGATAAAAGATAATTAACCTAAGGATTGAATACATGCATGAATGACGACATTATAGCCGTCGTCCTAATAAGATGATGAAACCTGGTTGGTCTGCACGTGGCACAATACGACACAAGGACAGTGCCGCTATGTCGTATCAATACTGGTGGCATACTCCGGTTACTATTATATATACACTTAGTTACTAGAAGAACAAGGCAAGGGGGGGGGGGCGACTGAGCACGGGGGTACATATATCTATACTAGTCATGGAAAGGGAGATACGAGGTAGCTTTCCTGCATCTCTCCTGATAATCGTCTGCAGATTGGTCATAGTGAGTTTATCCGAATTAACAGGCCTAAATCAATACAATAACTGGCATAGGGTTATCGGGTGTATAGAGTCGTGGTTAAAGGTTGGGAATATATAGTTAGCGGATAAAACAACGGGAGGTTAGAGACATAGAATTGTTAGAATTGGGGGGGCTATGATTGTTATATAACTAAATACAGGGCTGACGTAATCACGATCTGATTTGGTGTGAAATGGAAGCTAAGGTGTCTTAGATCGCCTCGAACCTACACAATGAAAGTATTATAGCCTGTATGGTGGTTACATAATTAAATACATACTTAGGTGGTACATCAAGATTCAAGAATATCAGTGAGTAAAGTATTGTGGTTTGTATATTAGAAGACTGTGATTGAGAGACGTATAATATGTGGAATGAATTGAGAGAGAGAGAGAGAGACCAAATCGGAAAAGGAAAATGGGCCTGGGATCTCGTTGGGGATGGGAGTTTCGCTCTCAGGATTTTCGTTCCTGTGGCTCGTTAGGGTTGGAGGTTTCGCTCTCAGGTTTTTCGTTCCTGTGGTATTTTAGTTAGCCTATAATTAATATCGAGATGTGTCAGACAAAGTTGAAATTGTTTAGACAAGTGACGATGCATGGTGAGGGAGCACCTGGATGAAGAAAAATATGGATAGGATAGGGGTGAGGAAGGGCAAGTCAAAGTTTACATATTTTTGGGAAAGTAGGCCTATGCCTACACACTGTGCCAAGGAACACTGAAGTTTTTGTTTTTATTCTGGCCCCTCTTCTCCCTCATGTTTAGCCCCATTTGATTTAAGATTTTAAGACATTCGCCTCATTAGTTTGCAATTTTAAAACCTGTCGCCCCATTTCTGTCAATTTTTAGACCTTTAGGTGTCGATTTCTTCCTGGCACGCTATAGCGAGCCTGTAATTTAGGATGAACCAGGCTTCTGCCAAGATAATTTTCTCTCGAAACATGTAGGCCTATACGCCTACACATTTATCTTGAAGGGGGATCTTGGGGATATATTAAAACTTAGTGATTTAGAGAAGTGATCATGATGAGAGAGCACACCTGGATGAAGAAGAATATTGATAGGTTAGGGGTTAGGAAGGGCAAGTAGCCTAGTTACACTGTAACAGGGAATAGCCTACTGAAGGGTTTTCTTTTTATTCTCCCTCATTCAATAAGTCCTGGGGGGGGGGGGGGGGGGGGGGGGTGAGCTTGCCCCCACATGACCCCATAATGTACTGTAGAGCTTGTTTAGCCCCTCATTTTCCCTGATCTTCATATAGCCCTTCCCACTAGTGGGACTGCATATCTAAAAAAAAAAAAAAAAAAGGACATGAAAATAGGCCTAGCTGTGGTCCATCTCCCTATTAGATTAGGCCTATTAGGCCTAACCATTTTCTTGTATTCCTTCTCATATTCATTCAAGTTTTTAAACAAAAGGCTAGTGCTCCAATAAGTTGCCTAAGAAGAGCCTTCGATGTGTTCTCCATTGTCATTCAAGAGTGCAATATTCTCCAATTATCTTCATCTTCCTGTCTCCATCCCGTGATCCCTTGCACATTATGTTGCCCAAGAGAAGCCCTCTGTGGGTTCTCAACGTAAACTGCAACAATATTTGATAATATTCAAGGACACTAGTGCGACGTTATGAGAAACAATTTATTAGGGAAAATAGGCACCAATAGATTCGCCATAGTTTTCTCTATATAGTCCGCATGGAGGATTTTCGTTATCAACAAATTGAAAAATACCCACTTCACAGACAAATACACCAAAAATCTAAGTCAAAGCGGGGGTGTGGAGGTGGCAGCCCCCACCTATAATACTAGGATAGTAATAATAATAATAATAATAATAGTTCTTAAAGCTAGCGCATGCTAAGCTAGCTAAGGATAGCTCAATAAGGCCGATTAGGCGTATTTCCATTGGGGTCCTGTACTACTACCCCATCCCTTTGCTCATGAGGGATGGTAACGACTCAGTGCTTGTGAAAAATCTTTAATGCGCCGAGCGTGGGCGCGAACCCGGGCCTTCTGGGTGGAAGTCCGAGACGCTAGTCACTACACCAAGCGAGCCGCTAGGTTAGGTAAGGTTGTTAGGTTAGGCTAATTTACAAACACGTTTAAGAAGACGAAAATATGTAAATCTGCAAGGTTCGGTATTTTTGAACATATACAGGTGGGCTGTGAGATTGGAGGCTGCTTTAACGCATACCTTCTTGCACAATCCACGAAGAGGGAAGGGAGGTGGTGGTGTGGGAATTTTTCTTACAAACACGTTTAAGAAGACGAATATATGTAAATCTGCAAGGTTCGGTAGTTTTGAACATATACAGGTGGGCTGTGAGATTGGAGGCTGGAAATGTACTTTTATTGTTGTTTATAGACCCCAAAATTTAAGTGCCAGTACATTTATTGATGATTTTAGATTATACTTGGAAACAATTGATATGGTTAGTACGAATACATTCGTCTTTGGTGACTTTAATCTGTGGGTGGATGTTCCGAATGATTACTATGCTACTATCTTTATAGAATTGATGGAGTCTTTCCACTTGATAAATAAAGTGCATACTGCAACTTCAAGAGGTGGTCATGCATTAGACTTGGTTTTTACGAATAGAGAAAGCGATATGATAAATGAGCTGTATGTTGAAGATGAGTGTTGTATTTCGCCGGTCCATAAACTAGTTACTTTTAACATGCCGTTTGTAAGTAAACCTAGACAATCTAAGACAATAAAGTGTAGGTCAAAAAGAAAATTTGAGCCACAACTACTAATATCGACTGTTGCGAATGAAATACTAATTAAGAAAAGAGAACACTGTGCTCACGGTGAATTAATAGATGACTGTACGTCATGTTTCACTAATCTGTATAACAGCATTGCTAGAGAAAAATACGAAGATATGTGCCCCATTATTGAAAAGAAAATAGTAATAGTTGATAGTGCGCCGTGGTTTAATGCTGATATTCAAAGAGCAAAAAAGGCCAAGAAGAAATATGAGAGGCTATGGAGACGTCTACGAACCGAAGAGGCAAGAGATAACTATAAAAGAGCTCGGAATATAGAAAACAGGCTCATTGTGCTTAGAAAACGTGAATACTATATGAATAAAGCAAAAGAAGCTGGATCTGACATGAATAAGCTGTATGTGGTACTTGACAACTTGACGGGAAACAAGAAGAAAAATAAGTTACCAGAAGGGATTCCGGATATGACATTGGCGAATGATTTTTCTGACTTTTTTTGTGATAAAATTAATGCCATTGTTGGACATTTTGGAGTAGTCGAGACTCAAGACGTTGTTGTAGCTGAGCCTACTGTGACTAAGTTAACAGAATTTACTATGACGGATCTGAATACAGTTAAATCCATAGTTACGAAAGCAAAACTTACCCATTGTAGTAATGATCCTATACCGATACGTGAAATAGTGCACAGTAAAAAATTTAACAGTTTTCTGGACATATATGTTGACATAATAAACTGTAGCATTGCAAATAATGTATTTCCATCGTCTGAAAAGAATGCGATTGTGAAGCCTATTATTAAAGGGAGCCTTGATTCTCAATGCTTGAGCTCTTTTAGGCCTGTTTCCAATTTAACATTTCTATCAAAAATTACTGAAAATGTAATTCTGGGTCAGTTATGGGATCACTTGAGTTTAGTGAAGGCTCTCCCAGACAACCAGTCCGCATATAGAAGACTTTACTCTACGGAAACCACGATGTGCTCTGTGATTAATGATTTACTCGTGCAAATGGACAATGCGAAGTGTGGAATCTTAATTTTGTTGGACTTGAGTGCTGCGTTCGATACAGTGGTGCATAGCTTACTAATAGAAGACTGTAAAGCTATTGGTATTGATGGTAATGCGCTGGAATACCTTCAAAGTTACCTTACTAACAGAATTTATTGTGTGCAAATAAGTAATAAATTCTCAGAGATGAAGCATCTAGAGAGGGGCGTCCCTCAAGGGAGTGTTCTTGGACCAATTCTATTCTGTATATATACAATTGCACTATCTAGCATATTAATGAAACATGGAGTGAAATTCAAGCTGTTTGCGGATGACACCCAATTCTATCTGGCACTAAGTGACGTGGTGAATGTTGAGGAGAAGATTAGTGGTTTATTAAAAGACATTGGGAAGTGGATGGAGTCAAAGCAACTGAAATTAAATGAAAATAAAACTGAATGCCTATTAGTAGGCAGACGGGTGAACCTTGAGAGACTGGGCGTGCAAAGCCTCAATATCAATGATAGTGTGATGACTGTGAGTAGTGTGGTGAAGGATTTGGGAGTCTTGGTTGATAGTGAACTGTCATTTAAAAACCAGATTAATCAAACAGTTCGAATCTCTGCCTATCATCTGAGGAATATTGCTTTTGTGAGAAAATATCTGGATATTAATACAACCAAAATGTTGATCCACAATCATGTAATTAGTAAATTAGACTATTGTAATTCTCTATATTATCGACTACCAAATTACTTGCTACGAAAACTACAACTCATAATGAATAGAGCAGCAAGATTAATAAAGAGTTTACCATTCCGTGCGAGTATAACGCCGGCATTAATTGACCTGCATTGGCTGCCGGTGAAAGCGAGGATTATATTCAAACTGTGTGTTATAGTGTATCAAGCTTTGAACTTTGGAAAGCCGGAATATGTGCGAGACTTATTGGAAGACTTCAATGTTGGCACTGATATGATGCTGAGACATGGCAACGTGCTGCATCAATTGAATGAGCCACGGTGCAATCATGAATTTGGATTTAGGGCCTTCGAAAAGAGTGCACCGAGACTTTATAATAATCTACCAGTTAATGTGAAAAGGTGTGCGAACATAAAGGCCTTTAAAAAGTCACTAAAAACACATTTGTTCAGGGAGTGTTATGACTTAGAAGATGGCACTGTGAGACAAGACTGCAAGTGCTAGATGGTTTAAAGGGCAGCTGCGACGAGCGTCACATCTAGTGACGGAGCGCGGCTGAGAAACTCCACACCAAGTAACAAGTAAGTAACATAAAGAACCTTAATCTAATCACCCATTCTAATTTAGTTTGCCTTTGAAAAAAAAAATCTTCGATAGCCGTTTATAGAAAACAACTACATTATTATGGCTGACTGAACAATTTTAATTATATATTTTATATGTTTATCCACATTATTCATATATTTCAAGCGATACCCAAAATAATTACCCTATTTATATAATTATCAGAAAATATATCAAAAGAAAATACCGGAATTGACTGAATTTAAATCAACATAAAAAAGAAAGGTTAGCCTATGTAGACATTTTGATTGAAGGGCTATATCGCAACGCTCGACAATCGTATCACCATTAGTGTTCAAAGAGTTGAAGGGATTGGAGTTCTCGAAATGGGGCTCCAGTCCTAACGCTATTCTTGACTTACAGTGTGCTTGTTTAATAATCTCCTGGGGGAACTTTAACCAGGTAAGATCTCAGTGCTTGAGGTAAGTAACTCCATTTGTCTTCAGTTAGTTGATTAATTAACATTAGTTTCTGCACATTAATTGTCACTCTGTCTTGGCAGTTTGTGTTCTGAGTTTTATTGCATCCAAGAAAGTAATTTAATTATTAGATTGATTAAACAATTTCAGTGAGTTTAGAAAGAATTTATGGCATATAACGATAGGTCCTATTTCAAATCTAATAGATTTTTGTTTTGAAAAAAACAAAAAAATCCCTAAGTAATGAAAAAAGTTCCTTAGTAATGAAAAAAGGGTGCCCAAAGTAATGAAAGGTGAAAGTGACTCCTGAGTAAACCATTGAAAAGGAGGCCCTGAGTAATGAAATAGGGTGCCCAAACTAATGGAAAGGTGACCGTAAGACTCCTTAGTAAACTATTGAAAAGGAGGCCCTTTGTCATGAAAAGAAGAGAATATGAGACCCATCTGAGTAATGAAATGGAAGCCTTAGCCCCATGACACTAGGGGCAACCAAAGTAATGAAAAGTCGGCGCGACCTTCTGTGTAATGAAAAGGAGGCGGCACCTGAGTAGTGACAAAAGAACACCCTAAGTAATGAAAAAGGAAAACCTGAGTAGTGAAAAAGAACCCCTAAGTAATGAAAAGGAAAACCTGAGTAATGAAAAAGAACCCCTAAGTAATGAAAAGGAGACTCTATATAGGAAATTATTTTCATTCCCATATAATATAGTACTTAACTATAGGTAGCACCAACGAACTTGATAAAATGCCCCAGAACGAGAAGCCCACCACAGAAGCCATGAACGAACACCACACAGAAACACCAAAGGAAAGGTCCACAGAACGAAAGGAACCAGCCCGACCAGAGCCAGCCCATTTCAGCCAGGCCCACCCAAGCCCGGCAGGGCTCAAACAGCGCCAGGGAGACACACCCACTTTACCTTTTCTAAATACTGACCATTTTCCACATCACACGTACACTAACCCCATCGCTGTCCTACACTTCTTAATACAAAGATGATGAAACAGGAATATACATTCTATATTAAACAACACACCATGCCTGTCCCGACGTTGAGCCAATGCCCAAACACATCAGAACAGCACATACTTATATCTATGGATGTTCTTGCACCGAGAAGTAGATGTTATATATCTTAGAAGGATTAAAACACCCCCCACGGCTGTCCCTAGAACCTCGATATATCATTTTCCATGACAGAGGTATAGATATATGTAATCCCGTGCCCAGTCGCCCCTGGCACCTGTTACTCTAGTACCTAAGTATTTAATATTAACATTCCCTACCATCTTGTCTTGCCAGACTAAGCTTCTGAAGACCCATCGCCCCATAAATCTCTGTATGCACTCCGTTAGGTTAAGTATTTTTTATACCGCACATTGTGTTCACCTTTTTCCATTTACTTTCCACAATTTGTCCTACGTCTTCCCCTTGCCTCCTGCGTATACCACAGCCCACACTACGCCAATTTATTCGTGTCGTCCACCTCTTTACCCCAACCAGAGATTTGCTATAAGATAACCTGGTTAGCAGTATTCTGCTCAATTAAAGTACCCCGAAACAATAACATAAGTCACCCCTACGAACTGCTGGTGTGGGTCGGTATTTTATATCTTAATAGGAAGATAAAACGCATGGGGGGTTTTTTTTTTCCCCAGCGGCCAAATAAAATAGTATCCATAACCCTCTGACTGATCACCATAACTCTATCTTTTCGCAGACTCATATAACACCCCATAGCTTGCATTACCCCGGTAGCATCTTTGGCTAAACGTATCTCTACTGCCTTTTTTCAAAACTTCCATATAAATTGTAGCCTACATGCCACCCCCACGCCCAGGGACCTTAGGGCGCAAAATTTCCCTGTAGCCCTTGAACTCTCCACCCCCTCTCATTAAGTGACACCCGCGCTTCTCGACTCGTTTGTCCGACCTATGCCTCTCTCTCATACCTCTTGAAGATCCTGAATTGTCCCGTTACTAACGCCTCTCCAAACCTTTTATATATATACTCCTATCCAGCCTACCTTCACTTAGTAGGCCAGAACAACCTGAGA
Source organism: Paralithodes platypus (assembly GCA_032716605.1). Classification (NCBI taxonomy): domain Eukaryota; kingdom Metazoa; phylum Arthropoda; class Malacostraca; order Decapoda; family Lithodidae; genus Paralithodes; species Paralithodes platypus. The sequence goes on along the minus strand of CM064519.1, from coordinate 52,473,628 downwards.
ACTTTACTAGCCCCTTGCATGTCCATCTATTCTGTACAACACATTCACCACCCTGCACCAATGGGTCGTCGGGTGCGAGGCTAGCCGCCCCGCCAAGGTAACTAACTTCTATTGTCCTACTTCCAAGATAAATGTGGCAGAGTTAGGCAACCCAGTCTCCACCATATCCAGCAAACCCTACAATTAAAAACCAGCCGAGGGTAAAACCAGCTAGCTAACGGCACCTTCGGTTTTGGTATTGAAAGACACTCACATCTGTTCATACACAGAGGGTTATTACAAACACTGGTGATCATGGCAAGCCCCCTAGCCACAGCCGCCGGACGACTATATCACGAGAGGAGCGCACCAGCTCCCCCTTTTTGCCCCACCCGAGGAGGGAGAACCCCACCCCGCGCGGAGGGGATCACCTGGCCCCTGTTTTGACTTTCGAGGTCATTGCCAGGTCGCACAGGAATTCTTCCTATCGATGAAGAACCATAAATGAACTAACCACCTTTACTAACCTCCTATTAACTCACAATAAACAATTTACCTTTATTGAATGATCTGATCACTAAATTAGCACCTCAGCTACCCAGTAGAATGAAGATTGAACAATCATAGAGAGACGCTCCTATCACAGCTGTCCCCATCCTCCTCGCCAAAGTAGGGAGATTCCAGGTCTCTTCCCCTAAATACGTCCAGTATAGCCAAAATAGTACCTTCTTAATAAGGGCTCAGTTATATCGAACAATATAAAGGCTTCAGATCGCCCATGTGCCACAACTGTTAAATACCATCTTACCTAGTCAC